>CAWUFW010013852.1:0-448566 GCA_963921515.1 Calotriton arnoldi
GGTAGTCAGGGGGCAGCAAACGCAGCTGCCGCATGGAAAATGGCCTGTTGGTTTTGGTTGGCTCCAAAGGGTGTTCTGACCACTGTCATCCTCGTGTTTGATTTTGAGTGTACCAGGTCGTCCCCTGAGGTTCCTACTTCTCTTGAAGGCAAAAGGAGAGGCGCCCACTGTCGTTGTCCACTATTAAGAATTGCCCATTTTTTCTTTATAATGTTTTGGAATTTGTTGGATGCTGGGGTGTACGTGGTTACGCACACTATGCGCTCGGATTTCTCTTTTGGTGTAGTGTCAGCAGTGCTTCCCGATTATTATTCCTGGCCCTTTTCTTGGCTCTCCTGATCATTTGTTTCGGGTAGTATCTGGCCAAGAGTTTGGTCTCCAGCTGTTCTGCCTGCTCTTGAAGTGTTTCCAGCTCAGAACAATTTCTCCGAATTCACGAGGAATTGTCCCGCTGGCAGATTACCGTGCGCAGTGCTCTAGGGTGGTAGCTTTCGTACAGTAATAGGCTATTCCTATCCGTTGGTTTTAGGTGCACCTTTGTGGAGATTCCCTCGGTCGTCAGGGTGATGTCCAAGTCGAGGAATATAGCATGATTTTTCTCAATAGTGTGAGTGAAGTTGAGATGATTGTCTCTGCTATTGACCCACTCCACAAACATCGTGCAACTTGAAGTACGTTGGTATGACGACAAGGAAAGTAAAAACACGGATCAACGAACACCGTAGTACAATCCGCTGTAAAAAATCTAATACCAGACTGACAAAACACTTCCTAGACCTAAACCACAAGGAATCAGATCTGCAATGGGTGGTATTGGAGGTTATGAAGAAACAAAAAACAGACATCAGTAGAAATCTGCATATCAGGGAGCAACGCTGGGTATACCGGTTGCGCACATGGGACACGGTCCTTAATGACGATATCCCGTGGCTGCAGCTTGCACGGTAACTCATTTACAGTGCCTTACCGCAAACGAAGTAACATTAAGAACACATGTATACACATGTAGCTAAGACATGGGGTACTTAAATAGGTGTAAATCCATGACTAAAACGATATTACACACCTCAACCAACCACACACTTACCCCCATTATCTAACTTGGGCAACCTCAAAATATGCACCAAACATACATGGCCTATAAAATAAAATACCCCTTGGATGAGATCGCAGGAAGGAGTAATAAGCACCAACATCATACGTGGCACAACCCCACTAGGTTGTAACTGTACGTGTGCACCTCCAAAAATATATCCAGCCCCATGCTCATCCACTCAATGATGAAATTTGCTGTGCTTTATATATACCCGTTTACAAGGTGAAACGTGATGTCCACACTATTATTGGCTATCTTGCGGTTTGGCCGCAGTAATGAGTTTACCAATAGATGTACCATATCTGCCACCAATCACTTGGTCACATGTGGTTTGGCTTTTGGAATGGGATCATGATTGAGACCAATCACTTGTTTACAGCGTTCCGGTTATGCCAACACTAGCTCGCAGGCACCCGCAGGCGCGCGTGGCAAGTCAAGCAGAGCCTGACTTCCAAGAAACATGGCCGCCAAACGCATGCGCTTATGAAATATAGGCACAGGACGCATGCGCGGCAGATTCACTGCATGTCTTTCCAGAAACGGGGAGGAGAGCTGAAGGCAATCACGCTCTCCTCCCGTGGACCACTGACACTCCCTCTTGAATAACGCCCACCTAGCAGGGAGGCAGTATCTCAAGAGCGGATCACTTCCTAGGTAACGCCTTTAACCAGGCAACCAGGCACGATCCCACCGAGACACCGGACCTGGTCCAGGTGACATCAATTGATTCCCAATTAACAAACAATTAGACAAACCAGGGGCACTATAAAAGACCGCTCCCTTCCCACCATTATTCACAGACGGGGAGGCGAAGCGGACAAGTGTAGGAAACACGGCGGAAGGCGCTGAAAAAGACAGTAAGAGTGTGTGTGTTGTGGACGGATGTAAGAGCGTACTTAAACGCGTTGGTGCATTTTTAACCATTACCATTGGAACGCACCAGTTTTAACATGCATCTGTGTATATGCTTTTTTCTCCCTACCATGGACCTGATTTATCAACTCCAGGCTGTGGTTTTGTGTCTCTCTTTCCAGGATGTCATAGTAGGGCCTTCCTCCCTCGACCTCCCATGGAGTAAGTAGGATAGTGACCTAGGGTAAGCAGTGAGAGACATTTCTTCTCTCCTTTAAAAGTGTTGACACGTATGACTGACACGTGTTTTTCACTTAGAAACCACCACGCGCGCTTTAAAGTGTGGTGATGTATGCAATGTAACATTACAGACAGAAACCCTCATATTCTGTATGTATTTGTTTTTCTTTTTCTACAGGCATTTCTTTTGAGTACTACACTAGTGGGGAGAGTTATATCTTCATAAACCCCCCATTTACTTTAGTGGTTGATCTTTATGTATATATAAAGACGGAGCCCTCTAACATATTTGGTCCTGACGAATGCTATGTACCCTCCGGGAACCCTTAGCAGAAACATGTTGACCACACCTAGCTCGGTGAGGGGATAATTAGTTCCCATATCACCGCCCATTTCTTTTAATACCATACAGCTGCCCATTCAATTAAATTACTCTTTTTGACATCTGTAATGGTTTTTAAATCACTTTTCACTATTCACGGGCCCCCACTTAGTTTAGAAGTGCATCCCTGTTTCCAGGTGTATGCCCATTCTCTATCAAACAAAGTTTTTAGAGGGCGAGGATGGCCTATGATGAAGCATGACACCAGGTGGTGTGTGAGGCCAGTCCTTCACTTTTTGTGAGATGCCCCCACTTGACATGCATCTCTAAATATCCTGTAGAAATCCCAACTAGGGGCAGCCCCATCTGTGTTTGCATTTCGTGTTGGAGGCTGGCTAGTCCCTAGGCCCTGTGCCTCTAGTTCCCATCCCTAGTCAATAACTAGGGCTAGTGTGTTTGACTTGACCGTTTCAGGAAAGACAGGAGCTCGCTGCGCACTGAAATTGAAAGCCCTGATGAAGTTCAAGTTTTAACTGAACGAAACGCGTTGGCTGGATGTTGTGTATGGATATGGAGAATCGGAACTGAATAAA
Organism: Calotriton arnoldi; assembly: GCA_963921515.1. Classification (NCBI taxonomy): domain Eukaryota; kingdom Metazoa; phylum Chordata; class Amphibia; order Caudata; family Salamandridae; genus Calotriton; species Calotriton arnoldi. The sequence goes on from CAWUFW010013852.1 coordinate 3,104, forward strand.
GAAAGAATAAAAAGGAATACCTGTCCTCACGTCTACTCTCGTTTGTTGTGGATAAGAACCTTATTGGTGCACCATTCCAAAACTCAAATTTCTGTTCTGCGTTGCAGTTGTACCGAACGACGGCAGGTACAGGAATTGTTGTGCACATTTGTATAGAACAAAAAGAAACAGAACAGTTAAGTGTGGCCTTGATAGTCCGCCGTCGTGGTTGTTCCACTGCTGGAGATAAGAGTCCTTGTTGACTGGACCTGCACGTACTCTATCTCGGGATCACAATGTACTTAAATAGAATATAGTGCTAACTAACCCAGCAGAACGTGAAGGCACTGTGCGCCATGCTGTTGGACAAATCAACTTTATAACTGCACTAATCCACACAACAGGCTACATTTGTAGGTTTACAGTGAATGTTCTTCTACAAATAACTTAAATTTGTGAAGCCCAAAATATTCTACGTCCCTCTATGTTTTTCAGCATGTGAATATAGCTTTAAACCACTGAATGAACTGTAGTTTTTCTTGTCTTAAACTATAAATAGGACACTGCTCATCACATTTGCACCAGCGTGGTTCTTTTGCAGCAAGCATGCAGTATGTGGTTTTGAGAAACATATTATTTATTGTCTGTTCCTTCTGGTATTCTCATCCTTTTATAAATTGTAAAATTGGTAGCCAATTACGAGCAATCTAGAATGCAACGACACAGCAGATTAGTTACTGTTTAGAAGTACGCAGCTTTACCAGCATGCAATCAAGGATTTGCAGTATGTTGGAGAGTGGTTTTTACTACACAAACTAGCACGTAAATGTGCTGTCTGAAATACCAAGACACGTCTGAAAATGCAGGAATTGAGTCAGGATTGACACTATTTATTCAAACAACTAAACAATAAATGTCAATAACACATCATTAATCACAAATAACACTGTGCAATCTAGCAGGTTACAAGTGTAAAAGACACGGCGCTGATCAAGAGCAAAAACATGCAATCTAATAATTTTAAATTCACGGCAATGCAAAGAAAGAGAGAGAGTGAGAGAGAAATTGAACATGAAAGTACAATGAAACATTACAACCTCAATCAAAAGCTAAATAAATCGGTTAACCAAGAGCACCACAGTCATGAAAATAGTACACTGTGAGAGGTGGTCCACGAATTGGAGAGTAAGCAGTTCTTTTATACAGTTTTAATGAGGAACTATTGACCACAAAGTCTAACGTTAACTTTAACAGGTGTTTGACCGCAGAACATAACAAAATTTGAACATTTTGTCAAAAACAATTTGCGTCACTTCTCGGAAACTTTAAGGAAGAAGCTTCTTATAAGGCCATTGTTTATTTTAAGCCATGTCACTATCTTAGTTTTCAAAGCTAGCAAAACATCAGGTGAGAAGCTGCGGAAAGTCCCAGCAGGCCCCGCCCTCCTACTCTTAGCCCATCTTGTTCTTCTAGATGACACATGCATCCTGTTATTTCTACATCTTCTTGATGTTCTTGATGTTCAGAAATATGTACAAGCAGAGGACAGGTGCTCAGAGACGTGTTCATCAGAAAGACAGTGACCTGAGGTTATTGGCCTTCATAGGAGAGATACATCTGGGATTACAGGAGGGCATGAGGCCTACTGCCTCTGTGGACGCTCAAGGCAGTGTGGACAATTTTAGCACAACCCTGTCTATGGGCTGGCAGGGACATTTGAGACTCTCATGCTTCAGATGTGGACAGAATGGGCCTGGGGCACTATATGGTAAAACTAGACCCTGCTTCACTCCCTCCTCTTGTTCATTCTTGAACAAAACTCTTACAGCATTCTTTGCAGGCTCTCCTCCTAGTTGGGGTATCCCAGAGGTGTCATTCACATTGGAACATTGGCTCTCCTGCGGCTTCCTTAACTCAGTATACACTCTTTCAGGTATGTCAACGAGGGATGTATAGGGTGTCGGTGATGGTGTATCTATATTTAAATCCTATCTCAGTTGGTATCTACTAGTGGTGAGTTGGGGGCTATTGACCTGGCACTGGGTAATGGCAGTGGGCTGCTGTAAGTGTGGTCCTGGCATTGTGAGCTCTCAATTTCTAGGAGCGCTAAATTATCCCCATTTATTGTTCTATCCTTCTTCTTCTGTATAGGCTCTCTGAAAGTTCCCTATACCTACATAATTCATACCTACAAATTTACTACCAGTATTTTTTAGCAGAATGACAGAACGCCTCTACGGCATAACAGAGGAGCAACAGCACACCAAAAACCGGTAAAAAAAGTTGTAGAACGGCAGACAGCCACGAAGGCATCCAGTCAAAGTTCAGCCAATCAGTGACTGTGTCTGTTATGGCACCTCCTTCAGCAATCATTTTTTTTCTATGTTGTTCAAGTCCTTGATGGCCTTGGTGATGGAGCCATTTTCTTCATCGTTGGCAATGTGCAGCATGAACTCCTGATCCGAAGGCATACTCTCCTCTTGGTATTTTGAAGCCAGCATGCATCCGCCTTGATCTGGAACATCACAATGATGGTGTTGAAAAAAGAGCTGGACCTTGTTTAATAGGCAGAACTCCTGGTGTATGCATTGAAGGCTGTCCACCCAAAGTACTTAGCATACCGCCGATGTCCGTGGAGCAAGGTAATAGAGCCAGTCATTGGAAGGGCATGGATGTGGGAGATATTGGCTGTAGGAACAACCAGGGAGACTTTGTGCATTGTTCCAGTGAGCACAGGCTGCTCCATCAAGGAGGCAGTTGGAGATAGAGACATTCTCCACAAGCCCAGTAGAAATCCATTAGGCTGGAGGTGCCATATTACATGTCCAAATTATAGATGGTGGCATCCAACAGGTACCGTGCCATTTCCTAGAAAACAGAGAAGAGGTGACTTTAGTTTGAAAGATTTTTTAGGTTTGGACATTTTCTCCCCATCCCAAGTGTACCTTCCAGTCTATCTCATCTCCATAATCTGAGTCTACCCTAGGTGGCCCTAAGGACGCTGCTCTACACCTCAAGTAACCTAGGGCACTCCATTTGTCATGGACGCAGATTTGTGCAAATAGACCTAAAACAGTTCTATTTTGGCATTGGCATGGTAGGGTGTGTGGTATACAGTCATTACAGTCTGAGGGTGATCTTGTTATCATAAACCCATTCTTCCTAACAAAGGCTGCCCTAAGGTCTATATCAGGAACTCCTATCTTGAGCATCTTTGTTGCCTCCCCCTCTATTCTGGGATAGTTACCAAAAAAGGGTAAACCCAATACTAGTCTCTGGGACCTGGGTAACAGACAGTACATAAGGACAATGGTCCCAGAAATAGAGCAAAACTTTCAGACCAAAATTACAACATATATATTTGAAAACAAAGTTGAGACACAAGGTAATTGTAGCTTATAGTGTTTAATTCACACTACGCATTGGTCTATTAATGAGATGATTCATATAATATACTGTACAATGGTATCCCTAGACGGGAAAAGAGAAAGGGAGGGAAGGGTGTAGTGATGGTGATTCGAGTGAGGTGGGGGTAGTGACTTCAAAAAAGTTTGCATCAAACACACTGATACATTTTGAAAGAACAAAGGCTCCTTAGTCAAGCCTACTAGTCACAATATATACAACAAAGATCTGTATAGCCATGATTATATTTAACACAGTGCTAAATCCCTGGTGTTAATACTGGCTTCAGAGAAAGTGTTGACGTTTCGACCCCACAATATATATAGGCTATTTCAATCTTATGCCGGGGTCTTCATCAGGACTGTGATGTGTGGGAGGGGGAGGGGGGTCGTTAGTTCGCACGGATTTCTCTATTGAATAGCGAAGCGCAGGAAACTTCAAAGTTCCATGCTTTCTCTGCAATTAAGATCCCCCCTCCCCCTCCCACACATCACAGTCCTGATGAAGACCCCGGCATAAGGATTTAAATAGCCTATATATATTGTGTTAAATATAATCATGGCTATACAGATCTTTGTTGTATATATTGTGACTAGTAGACCAATGCGTAGTGTGAATTAAACACTATAAGCTACAATTACCTTGTGTCTCAACTTTGTTTTCAAATATATATGTTGTAATTTTGGTCTGAAAGTTTTGCTCTATTTCTGGGACCATTGTCCTTATGTACTGTCCCCCTCTATTCTGGCATTGTTAATGATAAACTTGTGCATTAATGGGGTGGTCCCATATTGTGGTATTTATTAATACTTCAGAGATGTTGGCCTTAATAATCTGACCTTGTCCCCGTATTCTGCAGAGGAACAGGTGTAGGAGACATTTTACAGTTTTTGGTGGTAGATCCCTAGGGAAAATCAGTCTATCTGCGCCTACCGCATGGGGAATGTATGAGCACACAACAGTATTCATTGGTCTTCTGCCTACCTACTATTGTCATCTGGCTTTACCACATAAAATCATGGAGAGAATCATGGACACTATGCTTCCAGACCAACGGGGCATCCCTACGATGACGGGACAACTTAGAGGGGAACATTGTAACATTAGTGGTACCATTACAGGCAATGGAGGCATTAGAACGTATTGTGCTATTAAATATGCCACTACTACTGCTACAAGTGTCAGTAGGTGAAGGGGAAAAAAGATATGGGATGCACAGTAGTGTGGACAAGTTCAACCTTTTGAGGAATACAAGACTTCTGAGCCAAGCAATATGAAAGAACAGTGAACCAATAAAACATTGTTAGTGCAACTCCAACAATAAGATAAAACATAAAATAAGGCAACATATCTTGTTATATGGATCTTTTGCGCTGCTGGTGTTGCAGCTGTATCGGTAGACTACAAAATCGATCACATTCTTCTTCTCTGATAGTCAAAGGGAACAAGTTGCCCTCCTCTTGTTCATTATTCAGTGCTGAGGTGGTGCAGGGTCGGCCCTGATGTCGCTCCGATGTATCCATGTTCTTCAGCTGTTGGTGAGGAGTCTGTGACTTTAAATAGTCCTTCAAATTAATTTTATTTTTTTCCACAATGGAGACTTTCCGGACAAAGCTCTGTGTTCCGGGAGGGATGGGTAGGAGCTCAGGATCGATGGGGCCCTTCTTCCGCTTGGATATCTGAGTAGAAAGAAACTTTGCAGCGCGTGTTAACTCATTCTGATACTCATACATTTCAACTTTCATAATTTCAGAAGAACTTTCAGTATCAGTTTTAGGTCAAGTTGCTAGGATTAATACATTTATTGATTGTCCAGTGACAAGCTGATGGGGCGTTAGGTGGTGGTCGGAACTTTTAGTATTTCTAAGTGAAAACAAGGCAATCCATAGGCAATAATCCATTTTTTTTCCCTTAATTAATTTTTTTTCCCCTCAATTGTGGCACTTATCTTGCTTATTTTATTTTTAAGCAGACCGTTCAGGCATTGCTGAAATTGTGTGCTGGTATAGCATCATAGTGGACACGTGGTCCAGCTTTGATCCAAATGTGTGGGAAAATGTAGCTGGTCTAATGCTACTTGTAGTAGGCCTGTGGCACGACAGGTTTTCCTGTTAAATTCCGCCTATATAAAAAAAAACCCTAAGGGATCCAGTCGTACTCCCCCTTTTTAAATTTTTTTTTGTATATGTTAACACCTCCTGACCCACCCGTTGTACCAAATGTGTTGCCTACTCCTCACCAAACATTCTCTGTCAATGATTTACGGCTAGGTGTGAAACAGTAGTTGTGCAATTGTGCAGGCACAATATTCAGAAATAAAAAACACAAATGCACTGGATGGAAATCCTAACCAGACATGGGGATGTAGAAATGTGAACATTGTACATATGTATGCAAACATCTCAAAAACAGGAAACCTAGTACACTGTGTAGGGACGAAGGGAAGAACCCAAAAATAATAATGTCTGCAGTGTGCAAAACCTCTAAACATCAATTAACTCCGAAAGCGAAAGAAGAACCAAAACATTGTGCTATAATTGCTCCCAAGAAATAGGCACATCTTAAGAATCTCTGTCCCAGTAATACAATTGGAAAACAAAAACTCATAGTGGTCAAACTGCAAAATATTTGTAACCACCCCTAAAGTCTGCACCTGTAGTCTAAAAGGCATTTTTTAAATCTACAGACATTGTATTCGGAAATATTGCAATACTGAGCATCGCTACTCACTGCATATTGTCCTTATATTAGGACGGATAATTTATTCTTTGTATTCGCTAGCAATGGGGCGTGTGTGGAGGACGTCGGTGTGGTGGCTATCTGTGGTAATCCATTCCTCTTGTCGCTGTACCATCTTTCGTATGCTGCACAGAGCTGCACATATCCCACAACTGTTCCCTCCCTCCTGCCACACAGCTGCACTCATTGTGCCCCTGTGTTAGGAAGGCCTCTCATGTGTCACAATTTCAGAACAACAGTGAATTAATAAAGGGATGTCCCCATCACGTCCCTTGGAAAAGATCCTGACCTGCCGTATTTTGCCACCCTTCGTGGTCATAGTCTGCAAAATGTGTCACTTCAGGACATGTGTATATTTATATATCCATGTATACTTAATTGAATTTATTTTCAATCAATGGTGATGCTGATGGTATTTCACGTAGTGACATAGTCCCTCTTGACTTTCCTGCTGCTGCCAAAGAGATTGTCGGCAGGAGGGTGTCTGTGGTAGAGTGGGCACAGGGAGCGAAGCATATATATAGGGTCGCTATTTTTATACTCTTATGCTGAAATAAAAAAACTGTGAAGAAACTTGCCTGAGTGAGCTCCCATTCATTCTGTGCCATCCAGCCAGAAACAGTGAAGGAGATACATATATATAAATACATATATATATATATATATATATATATATATATATATATATATATATATATATATATATTTATCTTCAGTGACTGAACTGCATAACGTGAAACCTGAAACTCTGTATTTAATCCCGACTTACCCATTTTACCAAATTGTGTGATCCTAGGCAGTTTATTTCTCTTTTTCTCCTTCTCTAGCTTAACTCTTAGTTCAAAATAGGCATGTCTGTCACGGTGGGGAAGAGAATCAGTCTCTCCGAATTCATTCTTTAGAACTATTCCTTGAAACAAGAATAATATTTCTCAATGCACTGACATAACCTGTTGTACAGGACAAGAGGTGATGACAAATACACCATGAAACAAAACATAAAACACGTAGGAAAAACAAAACATCTCCTCTCCTATGGCCTTGCACCTGAAAATAAAATGTTAGGAAAGGAAACATGCACACTAAACCAATTATTTCAGTACAGTTCATACATTTACACATTTATACATCTCTACATCATCTACTAACTACACTGCCAGGAGCGTTAATATAAAGGCAGCCCAAGAAAAATCTTTTAATCCTTCAACACCTCATAATATCAAAAAGCATGTGTTGTGCTGAATTATACTTTTTGCTAAATAGAGCCTATTTTAACATAACGTGTATTTGTAAAGCGCACGTTCACCCACAGGTGTATCTTGGAGCTGAGTAGCAGATGTTTATTGTTCCCCCAAATCAATAGTACTCATTTTATCCACCTCAGAAGGATGAAAGGCTGAGTAGACCTGCCAGCATTTGAACCTTTGACCATGAAGTCAAACACAGGCCCCCACAGACCCAACTGAGGTGCATTATGTGTCATGCATATTGTGTAATACGCCTGATCTTTTACTATAAAGGCCTAGAATAGACAGGAGTCCTCTGCCACGCAACCACATTGCAGATTGCAGATTACAACCTCAATCAAAAGCTAAATAAATCGGTTAACCGGGACCACGAGAGGTGCTCCGGTTAACCGATTTATTTAGCTTTTGATTGAGGTTGTAATGTTTCATTGTACTTTGATGTTCAATTTCTCTCTCTCTCTTTCTTTGCATTGCTGTGAATTTAAACTTATTAGATTGCATGTTTTTGCTCTTGATCAGCGATGTGTCTTTGACACTTGTAACTTGCTAGATTGCATGGTGTTATTTGTGAATAATGATGTGTTATTGACATTTATTGTTTAGTTGTTTGAATAAATAGTGTCACTCCTGACTCAATTCCTGCATTTTCAGACGTGTCTCTTGTTATTTCAGACAGCACATTTCTGTGCTAGTTTATGTGGTAAATACCACTCTCCAACAAGTAAAAATCACTATACAATCTTAGCTACCACAAGCTGTTTATTTTTTTCTATGACCAAATGATCAGCACAATGTCCAGCTTCATGTTCAAAGTACCTTCTTTAACCAAATATATTACTTATTTTAAAATACTATTTTATTCCCTCACCTTTGAATTCACTTGTCTACCAGATGGACTCAGGCAATATTTTAATGTTGATTTCTATATTTAACATTGAAAGTTTTTTTTAAAAACGTGTCCAGACAAAGTCTAACTCTATCTCCCAGTCTACATAGACGTATTCAATTCACCACTGTGTACCAAAGCACAGTAGAATTATTGCCTTATTGTGCTGCCTCATATGCAATATGACAACAAACACATTTCACACAAATCGCTGGGCATCTGCAAACATATGATCAGTGTGATTTGAGTGCTAGTGTTAGCTTTGGTGGAAGAAGTTTTGAACAATGTAGGCAAAGTTTGTAGAACTAGTGGACATTAGCAGGTTAGAAAAGACAGGCTGGGGTTGGGCTCGTGTTGCCAAATGGTAGTGGGGAGCAAATACAGCTTCTTAAGGACACAGTAGATGCCTTAAAGAATGTATTTGCTCCCTCTGACTAAAGGAGACTTTATTGTGTGCTAACAAGGCTTCAGCCAACCCTCTAAGGAGAACACTTCAATAGACTAGACTTTTAGTGGCTGTTGTACAAAGAAATTTAGTGGGTTCAAAAATGCGGTTGACTAAATCAAAGGGTTGCAACTGCTAAATGGCTTTTTCATATGTACTAAACCCAATTTATGATTCTGTAAGTAATTTGAATTTTGTGACTACTACCAAATCGCAAGATTGCAACTTGGAATGCTACGTAACAATGTTCTATGAACCATTCTCTATGTGAATGTTAAAAAAAGGTTTGTGTGCGAGTGGGAAGTAGTCCAAGTATTTATGTATTTTAAATGCATATGCATTTCCATTAAGGAAATGGTCTGCATTTAAAAAATGTTTATTTAAAAAAAAAAAAAAATCACAGACATTGTGGTCTGATGTCCACAGCAAGTCACCACCCCTGGGATGGCCACCAATTGGAATAGGTCACAATTTGCGATCTACCTCATGAATAGTAATGAGGTAGGCCTGACTGTGACCCACTCTGAGTCCTTAGTTTGAAGAAACAACCTAGTAATATTTCTAGTCAGTTTGCAAAATGATTTAGTGATTGCAAAAAATACTGGAGACAAATTGCGACCAGTATTTTGCAGCCACACTTGTATACATCTGGCCCTCAATTACTGTGATATACACATTTTCTTGCAGTGCATATTTTGTGTGTCCCATGTCCATAGTAACTATTAAAGCCCTATCGTGATAACTATGAGCTGGCAGCATTACACTATTGTTCAATGCATTTTTTATAACCCCTTTTGACTTGATAATGCTTCCTCAACTTGATGCAAATGTAATTGTCCTATGCAGGTACAAGTATATGAGTTAGCTGCCAAAGAAGAATCAGAAGCTGCTTGAAGATGGAGAGCATCACATTAAAAAGTAGTAACACCACACAAGTCTCAAGCACTGGACTACGCCTCTACAGTGGTATAATCTTGATTATCCTCTTGCTCTTCCTGTTCCTGGGTATCTTCCTGTTCTTTATCCAGGTCATGCTGAGCACTTTCCTCCCCACAAGTTATCTCCGGGAGCAAACCCGCTACATCGTGTTCATGTATCTGCTGTTAAATGACACTGTCTACCTTCTTTCCTCCAGAGTCCTCTTCTTGCTTGCTATGATCATCTATAAGATTCTGCTCTCTTCTTGCTATGTGTTAGTGGCAATTCCCTCAATGTCATTTCTAAATAGCCCAATCAGCTTAGCAGCTATGTCTTTAGAGCGGTATGTGGCAATCTGTTACCCGCTCTGACATACCAAGATATGTCGGGCGGAGAGATCATGGGTCGCCATCATTGCCATTACTGCCATTGGCTTTTTGCCGGACTTCGTTGACATTATTATTATGTTTTCTGTAGTGAAAAGGAGCTACTTCTCAACATCACTGGTGTGTCATCGGGAGGCGTTCTGAATAATATCTGATCTACAGTCCGCCAGACATGGCTTCACTTTTTCCGTTGTGGCTTTGATTATACTCTACACCTACATACTAATAATCTTGGAGGCCAAGAAGATCAGTGGTGATAGAACCTCCTCTTCCAAGGCCATCAGGACTGTGGCCCTTCATGCTGTGCAGCTGCTCCTATGTATGACCTCATTTACTTATCCCATAACATAGGCATTAGTGAAAGATTAGATTATCTACCTTCGAGTTTTCAATTTATACATGTTCATGTTTCTTCCTTGGTTATTATGCCCCTTAATTTTGTCTTTCGCGATGAAACATTTAAAACTCACATCAGAAAGTTTTTACCTCACTGCACGCACAGGTCCCTGGGAGCACGTACTGCTTGAGATACACATCAAATCATTTGTAATGTGCTACGTACTTCTTGAGGAAATTCTAATATAGAGAAGGCAAATCTGAAAATGACAACATTTCCTGTTTATAAACTCATGAACAGTCTGCGGCCAACTGTGTGTTTTATATGTGGAAAACATGAGTGAGCAGGGTGTTGCCTTCTTTTTGTCTAAAATACTGACCAAATTTGTTTTCCTTTCACTAATCAATCAGCTATTGAAATTTACTTAAACTTTTCTGGTATATGATCCTCCTCGCATTATAACAAGGAATGAATACTTTTGGGGCTGTTCACAAAGAAAACTTATACTTGTGAGTACATTTACATGTGCAATTTATTCTTACACTTTTGTCTTTTCCTAAAATCTGAGTGTAAAGTTACTCAATAAGGACTAATTACATTAAATTATTTAAAATAATTAAACATTTAAATAAATACAATTTAATGTTAAAACATCTATCTAAAAGTAAAACATATTTATTAATTACAAAACATAGTAATAATAATTTTGAATTTATAAATTAATGCAACATTTTTTATGCAAATATAACTAAATTACTTTACATCACTTTCAGTAATTATTGATGTGTAAAAAAAATTGATTTTTTACTTTTGGTGGGAAATTATTTGTTAATTTAAACTTCAGAAAGATATATTTTTTCATTTAATATATTTAAATAATTACATATTTAAGATTAGGTTCATAGTGCTGCAGTATTTTTGTTTCATTTTATTCTAGATTTCAAATTGATATATAAAATTAATTTACATTAATATTTATCATTGAAATATTTGTTAATTAAGTTAATTAGTTAAATGTACTTTTTACTTTTCCCTGTATTTTACCTCTGGGAGACTCCACATTCAGGTTGGAGACCTCTCTATGGTAAAGACAGGGAGACCTAAAAAATGTATATAAAACTGTTTAATAAATTAGTATAAATATTTTATGTTAAAAGTTAATGTAGATTAATTTGGTGCACTTTTTTATTTATTTATTTTAAATATTGAACAAAATAAAATATGCTACATCAGTGTTAACTTAGTTTTAAATTCAATCTTGGATTAAATTAAATATATTAAAATAAATACAAAATGTTTTTCTCAGGCTTAAAGGGGATTAATTTAAAAAGTAAATTCCCTCCTCAAATAAGACAAAAACATGTTTTTTTTATTATGAATTAATAATTATTAAAAGTAATGTTCAGAAATAATTAACAGTAATTTATTTATATTTTAAACAAAATGAATGTAACATATTGTATAATTAATTAACACATGTTCAGTTTAGATATTTTTAACATAAAATTATATTTATTTATATTTTGAACTATTTAAAATAATTTAAGTTAATTTAACTATAAAGTTTTAGTTTAGGTCCCAACGTCCATTATTTTTCTATTGAAGGGCGTTGCAGTATTTGTGGTGGCCATGTGTGGTGTGGAACTTCCATTTTTTTTTTTTACAGTAGTAATATATACTTGTAAATTTGTCTCCACCCCCTTTTACAGAGGATGGAGATGTGTATGTCTACAGTTTTGAGTAACTTTACATTCTGATTTTGTGACTCACTAAAAGTAGTAAAGATACTCAAAAGTATGAGTAAATTACATGTGTAATTTACCCCCAAACGTAAATTATCTTTGTTAATAGCCCTGATAGAATCTATCATTACTACATTCTAGGTTTGTTGGTTTTTGGTTGGTCTAGAAAGTAAGGCTGTACTTTTTCAGTTGTGGATGAACTGTACAAGATTGTGGATGGTGGTGATATCAGAGCTCTGATTTAACTTTATCAACATCATTCAACACAGTCGGCCGACACATGTTGTTGCAGCATCACCATGACCTGAAAATTGCAGGAGAATCTGTGGAACACATCATGCTTAGTTGACAGATCACATGCTATACAGCAAACAGCTTTCCTTTCTGCTCCTAAGCCAGTTCCCTGGGTCTGCCTCAAGGTTTGGCACTTCATCCAATCCATATCTTTATTGTTTGGCTTTGTTGCTTTTTGAAGTAGGCATGGAGTAGGAATGTCACATAATTTAAGCAGATAACACGCAGGTACCACGAATATCTAAACTATGGATGCATGGAGAAACTCAGCTCTAGAGACAGCTCATTTGCGAATCAACTCCAGCTGCTTAAACATAATCCCTTCAAATTTAAGTCTTGCTGTTGATGTTAATTAATGGAATGCCTTTTTTCTTGGTCTAATTCAATAGGATGTCCTGAAAGTCCAACACCTGTTAGGATCCTTAGGATGCTGATGGATCCTGGTTGTTCAGTCTCAACAGTCACAAATCCTGTTTTACCATCTCAGAATATTTGATTGACTTCATGCCTTTTCTCTGGTAATACCTGAGATTATAAAGATTAGTACTTTACTCACCGGGTGTTTGTAACCTGTTTTATGATGATCTACCTCTGAGGATAGTGTGCAGACTGATGCACATTGTGACTTAGGCATGGCCACCAAGGAGATATTCACCTGTACTTGTATTCCAGAGGATAGGAGCATGAATACAGAGTCTGCAGGAATGTTGTTATGCTATGTAATGTTACGTAAAATATATTTGTATAGCACACTATCACCCATGAGGGTATTCTGGCACTGAGCAGGTGTGTGAGGCTAGTCCCAGGGTTTGGACTTACTGAAAGAGACAAGTCTTCAGTTTCAAACCCTTTGTGACAACAGGTTGAAAGGCCCAGCAGGACGGCAGGAATTTCATTGAGAGAAATTCATATTTCCCCCCGTACTTCTAAGCAGCCCCTTGAGCGTGCTTTGCTGTTGGTGCTGTTTTGTGCACTCACAAATTTATTCTAAGAGTGAACTATTAAAACAGGATATTCCCATGTACAGATCTGGCTAGCTTTGTGTCTCACTGCTATTACTAGGGTGGTTGTATTTGAATAATGGTGTTTTTCCACTTTAAAGATGTTCATGAGATGAAAAGAGAGACTGCCAACAGAAACACATAAAGGTTAAAACAACTGGTAGAGAAGGAGAATTGAGGGAAATTAATACAAATATAAAGAAAACTTGCAGTGAAATTGCTAGGCACTATATTTAGTTCTATTGTTGAAAACAAGAAGCTTAAAATGACATTTCCCCATTGTTGTACCAAATAAAACTTGACCAAACTAAGCCCTGTTCATATCGCACATCCAGTTAGGGTGACCATCTCGCTCCAGGTCAATCCAGACCCTGTCTCCAGCCCTGAAGATTTCCCCTACAAATCATTGATTTCAGGTGTGTAAGTCTTTTTTTAAGTTTAAAGAGATTTATTGAATTCATATAAGGAATGCAGTCAATGGAATACATATGAATACAACATTAGAAAAGAAAAAATAAAGATATCACTAAAAGTAGAAATAAAGGGAAGGGAAAGAAGAGGAGGACATAAGAACAAACGCAACAATTGCCTAAATATCTGATTGTAATGAACAGAAAAGCATTAAAATATGAATCAAGCAGCAATAATTAGATAAAAGAACATTGCAAGCAGAATTGGAAGTCAGGGAGGTTCAATTACTTCCTGAGTTACAGGTAAGAGTGCAAAAGATCTTTTGGCAGATTTGTCTAAAAACTGAGTAGTGGGTGTCCAGAGTTCTTGCCACTTTAAAACAAGAGGCATAGGTGGCATATAGGCAGTGTCTAATCTATGATTGTAACGGACTGCATACTACCATGCTTTAAACGCCAACTGCTTAAAGTCCTTCCAATTCTTAGTAATTTGTTGATAGGCAACTACTAACAAACGGTCAACTATTTGTGCATTAACTGAAAGTTAGCCCACACACTAGAGACGCTGCCTAAGAAAACATTTAAAATAGAGTAAGGAGTATTTAAACGAAATATGGAGTTAATTTGATCCAAAACTTGGAGCCAGAAAATGGAAACATAGGGACAAGTAAAAATTAAATGTTTGAGGTCAGCGTGTGGTGCAGAGCATGTCCAACAAGTGTCAGGGGTATCTAAATGAATCCTGTGAAGGAGAACAAGTGTTGTGAAAAGTCTATTATAGATAAAAAAATTGTTTGTGTAGTATTTGCTGCTCAAGATGACTTCCTAATTTTCATCCAAATGTGCCTCCAGTTATAAACAGACAAGGTGGCTTGAAAGTCATTTTCCCAAGCAAGTTCTGTTGGTGATTTAGGACAGTCAATGATTGTATGTTGAAGAATTGAATAGATAGAAGAGGCTTTTGGATGTGTGTATAGAAGATTAGTGAGGTTAATGGAAGAAGATGGATTAGTGAGGGCAACCGACTGAAAATAAGTATATGATTGAGATGCAATATCTTGTAGGATCATAAATTTATGACGAGAAATAGATGATAAATCAAATATTATTGAAGCTTCTGAGAAATAAATCGAAGAATCAGTATGATATAATTGTTTGACCCAAAGCAGGCCTTTAGTTCTCCAAGATGGCCAGTAAATAGGTCTATTATTTAGTTGTGTAAAATGATTCTGCCAGATTGTAGATTCCAAAAATGTTTCCAAATTTGTAGGATGACCTGGAGTAACAGATGTTAGCAATTTACAGGTGTCGAGAGATCTGGGTACAAAGGTTTTGAGGTTTGCTCATAAATTTGATGATTTCAGAAATGAGAATGGAGAGGTAAACTCTTGTTCTAAGTCCACCCTTAATGGAGTCAATAAAGAAGAAGATGAAATCCATTGAACAGATTGTTTTAATATGAATGCTTTATGGTAGTTAGCAAAATAAGGGAAATTTACACCTCCCTCTGTTTTAGGATGCTTCAATTTGGAGAGTGACTTACGAGGTTTCCTATTATTCCAAAGAAAAGAGGATAGGATAGAATATTTTTTTAATATTTGATGGGATATTAGAAATAGTAAATAAAATAATAAGGACTAACATTTTAATTGTATCTAACCTGTCCCACCAAGATAAATGTAAGGGATGCCATCTAGATGTTAAGGATGTAATCTTATGAATACACACATCTAAATTGGTGGAAAGGGAAGCATTAGGGGGTCGATTCCGATTCAGGCCGGAAAAAGCACCGACCGACTCGGATCCGGAAAAAATACCGACCGACACGTACCCGTGGCGCCCGACACGCCAAGTACGATGCAAGCCGCGAAAAATCCGACCGACACGTAACGAAACCAAGTCGACCGACCGAGCCGCACGGAAAATAGCAATCCGGCCGGAAAAACACGCGAATCCAACCGACCGACACGCACCCGGAACAAATCCGACCGAAACGTACCCGCCAACTCCAAACCGCAAAGTACGATGCAAGGCGCGAAACCACGACCGAGTCGGACGGAGGACAAGCCGTACGACCGACACGCATACAAAACCGAGCCGAAGCAACACAAAACACCGTGACCGACGCGTACGCAGCATAGAAAACTGCACAAACACAGCGTGAACGAAACGGAAAACACCGTACGAGACCAATGCAGGGTCCGACTCGGTCACAAGAACGTTTCCAACATACACAAACAACACAAAGGAAAAATCACCCAAAAAAAGGCCAAACAAGCAATTACCAAGCCAATAAATACTGGGGTGGGGTGGGGACAGAGAACAAAGACACACCCACAACTCCACCTATATAAAGGACACAAATCACTACCAGGAGCCTTTGCAAATGCCATTCCACTGCCAGCATCCAAGAGAAAGCAACCACACACCCACAGCTCATCCCTCACACAAGCCACACACCATCAGCACACCAACAAATACCTACCTCACATACACCCAGCAAAACACACACTCACACACCCTCACCTGCACACCAACACACACATCACTCACCATCACCACCCATCACCATGCCCCCCAAGAAGAATCCCAAGTTCCTAGATAGTGAATTGGAAGTCATGGTAGACGAGATCCTCAGGGTGGAGCCACAGCTGTTTGGCACACTGGTCCAACAGACCCCCATGTCGCAGAAAACCAAGATGTGGGAGAGGATCATCAACAGGGTGAACGCCCAATCACCATGTCGGCGCACAAAGACCGACATCCAGAACAGGTGGTATGACGTGCGCAGGAGGGTACGGGACATGCTGAAGAAAGACTACATCAACAGCCAACACACCGGCAGTGGCCCTCC
The DNA here is from genome assembly GCA_963921515.1 of Calotriton arnoldi. NCBI lineage: Eukaryota > Metazoa > Chordata > Amphibia > Caudata > Salamandridae > Calotriton > Calotriton arnoldi. The sequence continues at coordinate 19,747 of CAWUFW010013852.1, forward strand.
TGCCAAGCCAATATACCTCAGGCCCTGGGAGGAGAAGGTGCGGGCCATCCTTCCGCCAGTGAGCGTATATGGACTAGAGGACATCCCAGAGCCTGGTGAGTACACAACAAATGTACACAATATACTGCCACAAAACACACACACATCACTGTCAAGGGGAGAGTCAAACCATGCACTCATAGCAATTACACAGCAACCAGAACAGAATCATCCCAAAATGTGTATGTCAGTCAGATAAACACAACACATGCCATCAAAAAGTCACATCCAACTGTGCCATCACATGTACAAACACAACTACAACTACAGCTAGGCAGTGGCACAAATAGAACTAACAAACACATCCACACATGTAGCCACCACAACAACACCAACACACAGTGAAGACCACTCAAAGGAAGGAATTCCGTGTATGCTGGCCAAGTCAGTGTAGCCAATAGCATCATGGGAGTCGCAGTCACACATATTGCCCCCCCCACACAACTGTCCCATCAACACCACCATGAACCATGTGCACATCACAGGGAGTGGAGAAGGACTCACAAGATGGCTGACACTGGCTACTGCTGTGGGGAGCACAAGGCCCTGCTGCCAACTGTGCACCAACAAACAGCAGGACACCACTGACTGACATCCTGAGAGACAACTTCCACTCCCTGCAATGCAAGCACGTTCCATGGTGGGATATCTGGCTGGCTGGGTGGGAAGGGGGACTTGCAGCACTGACTATAGTCACCAGCACCTCCCCTCACACCCCCCAACACAAACTCCACAGTACCCACCTGGTAGAATGCAATGCCCTCCATCCTAACACAAGATCCCACAAAGCACCACCACCCTGGGTTATGTTGTGTGAAGCACAGGGACACTCTTGGGACTCTTAGCCAAACAACTGCCAGGACAACACTCCCAGCCATCCTGTCAGCACAGCCAGCCCACCTCACAGGGAAGCAGAGTCAAAAGGAAGGAAGCATGGGCATGCTGGGAAGGGGGTGGAGGCAATAGCATGATGGGAGTCGTAGTCACAGACATTGCTCAGCCTCACAACTGGCCCATCAACACCACCCTGAACCATGCTCACATCACAGGGAGTGGAGAAGGACTCACAAGATGGCTGACACTGGCTACTGCTGTGGGGAGCACAAGGCCCTGCTGCCAACTGTGCACCAACAAACAGCAGGACACCACTGACTGACATCCTGAGAGACAACTTCCACTCCCTGCAATGCAAGCACGTTCCATGGTGGGATATCTGGCTGGCTGGGTGGGAAGGGGGACTTGCAGCACTGACTATAGTCACCAGCACCTCCCTCACACCCTCCCCAACACAAACTCCACAATACCCACCTGGTAGAATGCAATGCCCTCCATCCTAACACAAGATCCCACAAAGCACCACCACCCTGGGTTATGTTGTGTGAAGCACAGGGACACTCTTGGGACTCTTAGCCAAACAACTGCCAGGACAACACTCCCAGCCATCCTGTCAGCACAGCCAGCCCACCCCACAGGGAAGCAGAGTCAAAAGGAAGGAAGCATGGGCATGCTGGGAAGGGGGAGGAGGCAATAGCATGATGGGAGTCGTACTCACAGCCCTACATCCCCCACCACATGGCCCAGCAAGCTCACACTCACGCATGCACATCCCACAGAGAGTGGAAAGGCCCATCAAAGATGTCTGACACTGTTGCTGTGTCGTGGGGAGCACAAGGGCATGCTGGGTACTGCACACCAACCAACAGCAGGACACCACTGTCAGCCATCTTGCCATTGCCCTCACACCCACACCCACTGAACTCCACACAAAAGCAAGTAAGTATGGGAATGCTGGCAAGTGGGGTGGAGGCAATGGCATGATGGGAGTCGTAGTCACAGACATAGCTCACCCCCACAACTGTCCCATCAACACCACCCTGAACCATGCTCACATCACAGGGAGTGGAGAAGGACTCACAAGATGGCTGACACTGGCTACTGCTGTGGAGAGCACAAGGCCCTGCTGCCAACTGTGCACCAACAAACAGCAGGACACCACTGACTGACATCCTGAGAGACAACTTCCACTCCCTGCAATGCAAGCACGTTCCATGGTGGGATATCTGGCTGGCTGGGTGGGAAGGGGGACTTGCAGCACTGACTAAAGTCACCAGCACCTCCCCTCACACTCCCCCAACACAAACTCCACAGTACCCACCTGGTAGAATGCAATGCCCTCCATCCTAACACAAGATCCCACAAAGCACCACCACCCTGGGTTATGTTGTGTGAAGCACAGGGACACTCTTGGGACTCTTAGCCAAACAACTGCCAGGACAACACTCCCAGCCATCCTGTCAGCACAGCCAGCCCACCCCACAGGGAAGCAGAGTCAAAAGGAAGGAAGCATGGGCATGCTGGGAAGGGGGGAGGAGGCAATAGCATGATGGGAGTCGTAGTCACAGACATAGCTCACCCCCACAACTGTCCCATCAACACCACCCTGAACCATGCTCACATCACAGGGAGTGGAGAAGGACTCACAAGATGGCTGACACTGGCTACTGCTGTGGGGAGCACAAGGCCCTGCTGCCAACTGTGCACCAACAAACAGCAGGACACCACTGACTGACATCCTGAGAGACAACTTCCACTCCCTGCAACGCAAGCACGTTCCATGGTGGGATAACTGACTGGCTGGCTGGGTGGGAAGGAGGTCTGGCTGTCAACCAAACACAAGCAATGCAGACCATGTTCACACCCCAGAAAATACATAGAAATGCCCAAATAATGCAGGACAATGTGCCACACCAATATCAACCCCTGACTGTGACGACTTAGGACAATGCAATGTACAGGCCCGCACCCAGAGGCACAGTCACAACTGTCATGTGTGTCAACCACTGATGCCTGCAGAAACATGACATACATTGTTTGTGTCTCCCAAAAACAGGTGATGATGGGGACACAGCAGCAGACGCTGAGGAGTCCCAGTCCCAGGCTCAAGAGGATGCCGAGCTCACTGGCGTCGTACAGCCTCTGTCCTCCTCGGACGATGAACAACCTGGCACATCCGGTGCAAGTCAACATGCAGCACCAGCAGGACCACCAGCTGCAGCACCAGCAGGACCACCAGCTGCACTCCCTGCACCCACCCCTACAACGACTGTCACCACGAATACCATCCCTGCCGACATGGACAGAATAAGGAGCAACACCAGCGCAGTGACCCTGGACCAACCTGGGGCCATGGACACCACCACCACCACCAACCCCCAAGGTGGACCAGGGTTATCTGTGCGTGCAACTGCACACACTGCACATGTCAGCAGGGGTGGTGGGAGGGGTGGGAGACAGAGGTCGCTGCTTGCAGACGTTGCTGGTGTGCATGAAGACCCACAACTGGTACGCATAGCTGATGCGTACCAGTCCAGCACCGGAGAGCTCAGCCAGGTAGTGGGGCTCCTCAGAGACATCAAACAGCAGCAGGCTGCCCATCATGCCCGCTTGGACTCCCACATGTCCCACGTGGAGTCACACATGTCACGTGTGGACTCACACATGTCCCGCGTGGAGTCCAAGTGGGATGTACTGCATGAGATGACGGCGGTGCACAGGGACATTTTACAATGCCTCCGCCAGATGAACAGCAACCAGTCCACACCTCCCTGTGTGCCAACAACATCTGGTACCGAACAAACTGCAACTGCCACAGGGAGGGAGGAGGACTCTGGCGGAGAGTCCCCTGCACCGCAGCAGCCTGCACTTGAGGGCCCCCCCCAAGAAGAGGGGTCGTCCGAGGAGGGGAAAGTGAGAGGCCGATGGCCAAGCGCAACTCCCAGGAAGCCTGAACCTGTTCTGGATGTTCGCCTTTGTGCACAGACTGTTCACCCTGTTGACGGCAACACTACTCCCACACATTGCATGGGGAGTACAAGTTGGACCAATGTGTCAGACAACTGTGGCCCCGATACTGGGGATCCTGTCTACCCGGACTTTCAATTCACCTAGGAACTTGGGATTGCAAGATTCATGTACAGCACAACCCATCCTATGCACTATTAACACAAATGTATCACAATAAACACACTAATACACCATACTTGCCTCTGTCGTGATTCCAACGTGGGTGCTGTTATGGGGATGATGAACTGCAAAATTACACTGTGTATGCGAACTGCAACAGCAAGGACAACACAGGCATGTGAGTAAAGGCAACGTGACACATATGAGGGAGACACACCACCAGGGCTACACAACACATACACACCTAGGCCATCTGACTCATTGCCTACACTGATGTTGCCAGGGAAGACGGTGCAATGCACAGACACCACACCCATTCCCAGTTGTAGTCAAGTAGCCCACAGGTGCAGTAAGCAAATGGCAGTCAAATGTGTGACCACAGACAACGCACATCACTAAGTGAAGCACAGGTTTATTACACAGTAGCAACATGCCGTAACCACTACAGATGCAAGGTAACCCCACCTGGTAGCGGGCACACAGTCAACAACTGTAGACGGAAGGAAGTCCATGGGTGTGGCGCACATCACCTGTAGGGACACAACAGCTACCAGCCTGGATGTGCAATCACGTCGTCGGTGGACACAGTTGACCAAACGAATCTGAAAGTACCCTGTGAAGGACAGAAATGACACACAGTCAAAAGCAATGCAGTACAGGACAGAACAGCAAAACTCATGCACAATACATGTTACAAGATACCCACCCAGAACCAAGTTAGCATATCAACACTGTTGGGGAGTACAGCCCACCTGTAACCACACATCGCAACACACATCCAGTCAAGTAGCCCATGGACACACTCCAACAGCGCCAGAGCCCCACCCACACATCATGCCAACTCACATCATTCACATGACACCTCAGGATACTCACATTCAGCTAAAGAAGTTGGTGATGAGCTGTGTGCGGACATCACCATCACCATCATCATCATCATCGTCACTGGCATCGTGGTCCAGGCCAGGATCCTCCACAGGTGGCGGATGTTGGTCATCGTCATCCTGGATGAGAGGCAACTCCTTCCGCACTGCCAGGTTGTGTAGCATGCAGCAGACGATGATAATCTTGCACACTTTCGCAGGGGCATATGGGAGGGACCCTCCGGTCTTGTCCAGGCAGCGGAAGCGGCTCTTCAGGAGACCAAAGGTCCGCTCAATCACTCTCCTGGTCCGACCATGTGCCTCATTGTAGCGCATCTGGGCAGGTGTCACAGGGTTCCTGAGGGGTGTCAGCAACCACGGCATGTTGGGGTATCCCGAGTCACCTACGGACAGACAAGTGCACATCAGCTGACTTGGAAAAGTGGGCGGAATACTACAGATCAGATCACACACAATGGCACAAAGTCAGTACACACCGACAAGCCAGGCACGCTGGTTCTGCATCTGTGCCATCATCCTGGGGATGCGACTACTCCTCAACACAAAGGCATCGTGTGCTGAACCAGGGAAACGGGCACACACGTGTGTGATGGTCATGTCTGCAAGACACACCACCAGTGCATTGACCGAGTGGTAGTGCTTGCGGTTCCTGTAGGCCTGCTCCTGGGCCTGTGGTGGTACCAAAGCCACATGTGTCCCATCAATGGAGCCAATGACATGCGGCATCCTCCCCAGGGCATAAAAGTCACTCTTCACGTCAGTGAGTCGTCGCAGTCTAGGGAAATAGATGTACCGGTTCAGGAAGAGCAACATTGCCGCCAAAACATCGCGGAGCACACGGCTGAACATGGTCTGTGACATCCCACCAGCAGACGCCACAGTATGTTGGAAGGTACCGGTGGCAAAGAAGTGTAGGGCTGCCATCACCTTCACCTTGGGGGTCAGCGCTGTAGGATACGGCCGGCCAGGCTGCAAATGTGGGGACAACTGCACTGCCAAATCCTCAATCAGCTGCCTGGTGAAGCGGTACCGTCGGATGCTGTCCCGTTCCACCATCGTTGCCAGGTCTGGGAATGGCCGATGGACAGCAGGAGCCCTGCAGTGCAGAGGAGAAGTAAGCAAGATCGTCAGTCACCCCACATATGCGGCATTGAACACACTCAAGATCCCAACATACATCATCATGAGGCACAACTACATGAAGTGTGCAGTACCGGAAGGACATGTATGGTACATACATGGCCAACATCTGTCAACACGGTCCTACAGGTGGCATCAATTTGTCCCAGGTTGGCCCATTGGATATCATGATGCCGTGTCACAGTCACCCCCCACAGTGACATGTGAGGACAGATGTGCCCCAGGCACCACAGCTCAACGACAGGTACATTCCCAGGGACCCTGTAATGCCACATGGACACTGGCATCACCTGGAGTATCATGTGTACACCACAGCAAAACAAACATGACCCCCACAGGTAGTGGCCCCACTTGCCATGGCAGGACAGACATGGACGTCTGTGACACACACGCACAACATCAGAGTCCATGCACACACAACGTGGATGTGGAGGCTGTCTCCCATTGTGCACATGAAATCAGAGACATTGTAAACACTACATGCACAAAGACTGTGGAGGGCCATCACTATTGTGCCACTGGGACACCCTGGCTCAAACATACCGTCCCACATGGGACTCACGGGGTATGTGACATGACATACACAAACACCACTGTGAAATGTGACCATGACACATGCACAGATATGAACAGTTGCACATCACAGTGGTCACGTACACGTAACACCCAGGATCCTGTCCCCATGAACACGTGCACAGCCTGGGGGTGGCTGCCCACAGGTGACACCCACAGGACAACATGTACACCAACATACACACAATAGGAAATGCAGCCTTACATGCCTTATGATAAGGTTTGGACAGGCTGTCATGGTGTAGGTGTGCCCCTCACTCCCTGGGAGCTATCTGTGGCTGGCATATGTCCATCTGAGACAGGCATGCTGACCTATGCCAGTGACATGTACAGTGATGCGTTGTACCGCAATGGACCGATCGGTGCCTCCGGCTGGCCCATTGCCTTCAATGTGTGCGGGTACGCGTTGTACCCCTGTGCGCGTTGAACCGCAATGGACCGATCGGTGCCTCCGGCCGGCCCATTGCCTTCAATGTGTGCGGGTACGCGTTGTACCCCTGTGCACGTTGAACCGCAATGGACCGATCGGTGCCTCCGGCCGGCCCATTGCCTTCAATGTGTGCGGGTACGCGTTGTACCCCTGTGCGCGTTGAACCGCAATGGACCGATCGGTGCCTCCGGCCGGCCCATTGCCTTCAATGTGTGCGGGTACGCGTTGTACCCCTGTGCGTGTTGTACCGCAATGGACCGATCGGTGCCTCCGGCCGGCCCATTGCCTTCAATGTGTGCGGGTACGCGTTGTACCCCTGTACGCGTTGTACCGCAATGGACCGATCGGTGCGCACCCATTGACAATGGGCTTGCCTGGCAACGGACGCGTATTCGAATTTCGGTTGCTGGGAATTCAGTTGGTCACCCACAACAATGTTGCAAAATCATGTATGTCATGAAGTTGAAGATTTGAAGGATGCTGTGGGCGTGTTTTGGTGCTGCTATTCCATGGATTGGCCAGATTCAGAAGATGCAAACGACTTGGACCTATCACTTTGGACACAAGGGACAGGATCTGCCTCTCCAGCACATATATATTGCTGGCTGTTCCCCTGAGAGCCCACTTGCCTGCACTACATGCTCCAGGACGACATCTGCCACTGCACTGCTGCTGTCTCTGCCCCTCTGGACCCTGCAATGGCACGTACTGTGGAGAGAGCCCCAGCCTTCAGCCTTGAGGAGAACCAGGCCCTGCTGGACAGCCTCCTTCCACAGTACAGCAAGCTGTATGGGACACCAGGGGAGCAGGTGAGTGTCCTGTGCACTGCCTTTCTGAATGTGCATTTTGTCTGACTAGCAAGGCTGAGAGTCTGCACGCCACTGGCTAGCAGGCTCACTGAGTAGTTGTCACCCCCATAGTGTGTAGTGACTTGCACTGGACAGGTATGGTGCAGTGACAGTGCTTCTGAACAGGGTTTTACTCCCCATGCAATGATACCATGTAGTGACTTCTGGAAAACTGTCCATGGGCAGCCGTGCACTGCCTGTGTACACCATGTGCCCCTGTGATTGCGACATGTATATGCAACTGTGTCATGCACGGATATGTTGCATGTGTAGTAATGGCCTTATCACTTTGTCATCCTGACAGGCTTCTGCCCATCGGAAGGAGGAGATATGGAAGGACATCGTCCGGGCTGTCCGGTCCGTGGGGGTCTACAAGCGCCGGATCCGCAACTGCCAAAAGAGGTGGCAGGACTCTTCGGGGCTGGACCCGGAGGATTGCACGGGTCCAGCTGAAGCTGTCGCCTCCTCGCAGGAGGGGCGGAACACGGACCCTGACCCCCCACATGCTCAGGATCCTGGCGGTGGTCTTTCCAGACCTGGATGGGCAGCTGAAGGCCAGAGAGCAGCAAGGAGGGGGTGAGTCAAAGACTGCACTGTGAACTCTGTCTAACATGCTATGTGCCCTCCTCGGGCCTGGTTAAACTGCCACAGTACAGCAGTCATGTTGTCCAGGAGCCATGTCCCTCTATTGTGCACTGCCCACTCCTCATCTGATACCCAGGTGTGGCCCTTACATGCAGGGAATTCTGTCACTTAGGACTGTGTCCTTGCAGTTTGCTTGACTCAAGGTGGGAGACAGCATCTGTTTCCCTGACTCTGTGGTGGGCATCATGGGTGGGTCCATTGCTTACACAATGCCTGTATTCTGACATGTATTCAGCGTGTTACTTTGATCTGTGGTCCAATTGCTGAGCTGATCCACCACATGTGGCTGGGGTATCTGGCACACACCCATGCTGCGGGTGGGAACAATGTTTGGGCCCCAGGAGTATGTATATGACGTGTGTCACACATACTTAGCCAGCTGCCTACAGTCCAGGGCTCATCCCTCATTCATGTGGGGCTGGACAGTCATGCCTACTCCAGGCCATACAATACACTCTGTACTCCCACTCCCGTGTATCAGCTGACACATTGTGCGCAGTGATTTGACCCCTCAGGTGTCTGCCTCTGTGTCAGTGTGCTGTGGATTAGTCGCCAGGACTGCTGTGGAGTTTCTTGGTAGGGGCTCAGCATGCCACTGGAGATGTGACCATAGGAGACGATACTTGTGTGACACATAGGTGTCTGATCAGCTGCCCATGCAGACTGGGGCATGTGAATGTGAAGTTCAGGCAGCTGTTCCCCATGCACAGCAGAGTGTGAGGGGCTCAGGTTCAGAGGGTAGTGTCACAGGTCTACCATATGTCCAATAGGTATGACCTGGACAGATGAGGGTTAAGAGGATGTGTTGTGGGGGATGTACATGTGCACTTGTGCAGCTCCAGGACTTGCATTCCCCATGACCTACTATTGTGACACACTGCAGAGTGTTGTTGTCTGGCTGCAAAGTCATACATCACTGAGACAGTGATGTATGACTTTGCAGTCATGCCTCCGCCATGGCATGTGTCTACTGATTGGTGAGCCTGCAGGGGAGTGACATGTGCTACATGCACACCATAGTGGCGCTGGCTATCAGGACATGGGTGCATCATGGTGTCTGTCGCTGGTATGCATCACATGCATTTCCTATTTGACTCTGGGCATCCCTTTCATCCGGAAACCTGTACTGACTCAGTGGCAAGAGCTGTGATGTGTGCATGTCCACATGCCACACCGTGTCCTCTGCACTGTCCAACTACTGTGTACTTGGTGCATGTGTCAACACTGGGGTGTTGCAATCCAACAGACACCAGACAGATGGGTGCAAGGCCATGTGGGATGTGAGTGCCATGCTTGGCATCAGACTGACAATTGACTTCTCCTGTTCAATTAGGGCACTTTTAGCAATGTACAACTAATGATGCCAGGGCTTGCTCTGTGATGTGCTGTGCTCACAGTGGTGTGTGCGTTATGTGCAGGTGACTGATGTCTGTCTGTTTCCCCATTGTTTGCAGATACATCCACGGCCACGGAAGGGGACAGCTCCACGGACCAGGAGGAGCCAGAGAGCCAGACTGGGTCAGCAGCCGAGGAGTGGTCGGAGGGACCCAGTGGCACGGAGGGCGAGGGAGCCACACCGAGGAGTCCTCAGCAGCATCCACCTCAGCTGAGGACCAGAGCAACTCGGAGGATGACTCCCTTGTGGAGGCGGGTGTCAGCAGCCACCACACCCCAGCTAGTGTTGCTGTCCCCGCCACCACCAGCACCACCACCGCCCTCCCATCGGCTCCCATTCCCCAGGTCCGTGGAGGCTCCCATGTCCGGGAGCGTGTCTCCTTTGGGCCAGGCACCGCACCCCCTACCCCTGTGTCCCCTGCTGCCCTGAGTGAGGAGTCTGTGTACCTCCTTCGCCAGCTCCATGTAGGGCAGACAGCCATGCTGAGTGTCCTCCATGCGCACACCGCGCTGTTGACTCAGCTGGTGTCGTTCATGGAGGGCATCTCATCGGGCATGTCTGACCTACAGAGGGGCAATAGGTCCATGGACTCCTCCCTGACGGCAGCAGTGTCCCTCCTCAAACGGTCCCTCACCCCTCCTGCCTCTGCTCCATCCACACTCCCCAGCACCTTACCCATCCCAGGCACACACACACCGGCACAGGCACACACCAGCACACACACATCCAGCACACTGACACACACGCCAATGACAAAACGCACACGCACGCACATTCAGGGGACTGAAGCCAGACTCACAGGGGATGGGGCCCTGGAACACACACACGCATCCACATGCACTGCACAGTCCTCAGTTCCCTCTCCCTCCAAAGCACCCTCCCTTGCCTCACCTGCAACCCCAAAGTCACAGCAGCTCTTCCTCTGTGACCTCGGCCTCTTCCCCACCGATGAAGCTGCTCCAGCATCCCGGGGAAGAGGAAGCCCACCCACACGGAGCAGAGTGCCCCTCGCCCCCGGACACCCTCCCCCAGGCGCAGACGGACTGAGGCCCTCACCCGCAAGTCCCCCGGAGTCCTAAGAGCAAGACCCCGCCACCGCCCTGCAGCTCAGGCACCAGGTCTCCGTCCTCCATCCCTCAGGCCCCCACTGCACAGGTGCCCCCACCACACCCTGCCCCAGGTTCCCCCACCCACAGATATACCATCCCCAAGAGGATGAGGCCTTCTCCCCTGCCACTTGCTCTCCCAGCACCACACCCCCGCTGCGCTTGTCTGTGCCAGTGATGTGGTGAGGGTGTCCTCCCCTCTGTCCAACCCACCTTGCCTGTTCCCCATTCTCCTCCCCTGGAGGTAGGCACTGCAGTGGAGTCCACTACCGCCCTGTCTGACTTGGGCACTGCAGTGGCGGACCTGTCCACTCCATCTGCAGGGTCCACTGCAGTTGTGCCGGCACCCACGACATCTGAGTCATGCCCCCCAGTTGTGCCGGCACACACCATGTCAGACACCTCCACTGCAGTTGTCAGTGGCTCTCCAGCACCCACCACCCCTTCCCTGACTCCCCCTGGTGAGCCCTGATCCTGTCCCTGCGGTGCCTGGCCTGCCCCCCGGTTGCCCCTCCTAGTGGATTGTCCCTGGTTTTGTGCAGGCATGCGTAGGGTGACATCTGCCAGTGTCACCCTGTTTGAACTTTGACAATGGACTGGCCATTGGCCTTTGCTCTATTTTTTCTGGACGTCGTTTTCAATCAACACATATGCTGAATAAAGCAACTTTCTTTTCTCTAGTGCTCATGCTTCAGATGTACATGTTGTTGGTGCTGCTAACCATGCCCTTGCTGCAGTGATGGTGATATCTGGTCTCATGATTATGAAGTGTTACTGTGCAGGAACCCATGTGGTCCAGGGGGAATGTGTCCTATCATGTGGTGTATCCATGTCATCAATAGCAGCATCTGAGGGTGTCATGTGTTCAGTATTTGGCAATGGGTTTCCTACTTACATTAGCAATTTCATATCTGTGGCTTCCACCCCTGCACATCTGTTGTGCCTGCCATCGTTGCATTTGTCTACTTCCCTGACCGTGTTGCCATCTCCACCGGACATGCAGGTTTGGGCATCAATGGGGAAGGACTCATCCGTGTAGTCAGTGCAACATTGCTATACAAGTGTGTTGGATCTGTGCTGATGATTCCGTTGGCACATCCATGACCAGGCTGATGTGATGGGAGCCCTCATTTGGTGCTAATTGTTGATTGTGTGACCAAGTGCTCAGCTGACATGATGGGGCCCTACTGAGGCAACATATGGCACAGCTTTCCTCACACAGGAGTGGAGTCCCCTCATGGCAGTGTGTACACGTGTGACATTGCCTGCGCCCAAGGTGTGTGTTGTATGTGCATGTCTGTGTGTTCACTTCCATTTATCTGCGCATGCTGTGATCCCTAGTGTTGTACCTGTTTGTGATGCTTGCTGACTTGAGCTATGTTCCCCCAAAGTCTTCTCCCTGTGTTCTCTGTGATGTGGGTGCATGGCACATTACTGGTCATCAGGGTGTCACCCATAGGTGTGTTTGCTGTCAGGGCTGAGTTTGTGTGCAGACGCAGATGGGTCACAGTCAGGTTTCCCCTTGGCACTTGTTGTTTGCCCCTGTCATGTGATTTTCAGTTCGTGTTATCTTTCAGTGATTGTGACACGTTGTGTGTGTGACTGCTGGCACTCCTCAGGGTCCGGGCTGCAATGTTGGTTGTTGTCCATGTGTGTTCTTTGTGGGTGACCTTGGCTTCTTCATTGGTGTGTGACTGTGGCTGGGATCCCATTGGTTGGTGTGGTATCGCCGTCATGTCCATGTACAGCGTAGTGTGCAGTGTGTCAGACATTCAGGAGTCTTGTTGAGTGGCCATGTGTGATGTGTTTCTGCACCTTGGTTCCCACCCACCACCCTGGAATAGTCATGGGTGCATGTGCAATGTCACCAGTGCATGTGTACTTCACTGCTGCACATTGTTAGAGGTCGAGGGGTGTGGTCTTGAGTGTGTGCAGATGGGAGTTGTTGCCCAGCTAGTCCCCTGCCTCCATGTTGGCCTTGGCTTACTGGCCATGCTGATTGATTTGTGCTTTTGTAGGTGTGATGGTAGTTTGTTGCTCAGGACACCTGACTGTGGTTCACAGTGTGAACGACATTTAGCTTTGTCATCACAGTGGGATTTTTATTCAGCCCAGGGTCACCACATTGTGGGGGCCCTGGGGGTGGTGCTGTGGTGTGTCTGTGTCTTGCTGTGTCAGTTGTTGTTCCTACGTGCCTGTGTGACATGTGTGTTTTGTGCTCCCTCTCATCTGACAATGCCTGCTTGCCCACATAGGGGATTTGGATCCATGAGTTACCTTAGTGTGGCAGTGTATGCACATCTGTATGATTGGTATTCAGCTCTCCTCATGTGTTGTGTGGTTGCCTGGGGACACTGGCACCCCCACCCCTCACCTGCTGTGTATGATGACAGTGTTGGTCTGCCTGTTTGTGTTTGTGCATCTGCACCACTGCATTGGCATATCTTGGGTGTGCCATTGGCTGTATGTTGTTTGGTGTGTTTCCCCTGCTGTCCCTGGGACTCCTAGGTCATCGGTCAGCACAGTGATCATGGTTTGTGTGTCCCATTGCTGCCATGGTATGGTATCTGTTCACCTCACATCTGCTGTCTCCACAGGATATCTGCATTTGTGTGCCCATTGGTGCAAATATGTGGTTCTGCATTCTGATGGTCACTTCTGTCATTGTGTCATTGATGACTGTTGACGGTCTCAGCCCCCATGGGTGTTGTTTGTCTGCACATGGCCAAAGGAATGTCTCATTTGCACTGCAGTATTTGGCTCCCCCAATTTATGTTGCAATGGGTCACATACACTACTTTGCCACAGATGAGTTTTTGGTTCTGTGACCAGGAATGATCCATGCAGTTTGGCAGTTGCAGCTCTTTCTTTGTCAACACTTACCTTTTGGTCACTGTGATGATGGGGGTGTAGACCCCATTGCCACAATGGTCAAAATGTGCTTCAGCTATGGACCCCACACTTGCCTTTTGGTCACTGTGATGATGGGGGTTTAGACCCCATTGCCACAATGGTCAAAATGTGCTTCGGCTATGGACCCCACACTTGCCTTTTGGTCACTGTGATGATGGGGGTTTAGACCCCATTGCCACAATGGTCATAATGTGCTTCAGCTATGGACCCCACACTTGCCTTTTGGTCACTGTGATGATGGGGGTTTAGACCCCATTGCCACAATGGTCAAAACTGTGCTTCAGCTATGGACCCCACACTTGCCTTTTGGTCACTGTGATGATGGGGGTTTAGACCCCATTGCCACAATGGTCAAAATGTGCTTCGGCTATGGACCCCACACTTGCCTTTTGGTCACTGTGATGATGGGGGTTTAGACCCCATTGCCACAATGGTCATAATGTGCTTCAGCTATGGACCCCACACTTGCCTTTGGTCACTGTGATGATGGGGGTTTAGACCCCATTGCCACAATGGTCAAAACTGTGCTTCAGCTATGGACCCCACACTTGCCTTTTGGTCACTGTGATGATGGGGGTTTAGACCCCATTGCCACAATGGTCAAAATGTGCTTCAGCTATGGACCCCACACTTGCCTTTTGGTCACTGTGATGATGGGGGTTTAGACCCCATTGCCACAATGGTCAAAATGTGCTTCGGCTATGGACCCCACACTTACCTTTTGGTCACTGTGATGATGGGGGTTTAGGCCCCATTGCCACAATGGTCATGGGCTGCTTAGCATTGTGGGTGCCACACACATATATGTGTGGCACATGTGCTAGGGGGTCACATTGTATGTTCAAAGTCATGTTCGGTGTTGTAGGCATTTGACACAGCCTACACACGCTTGTCATGGTGGTGGGGGATGTCTTTATCTTGCATTCCCTAGGTTGTGGTGTGCTTGTTGTGTCATGCATTGTCCATCCTATGAGTGGGGGTGGTAGTAGTGGTAGGCATCCAGCCCCCCTGGGTGTGGGTGGTAGTAGTGGTAGGCATCCTGCCCCCCTGGGTGAGGGTGGTAGTAGTGGTAGGCATCCAGCCCCCCTGGGTGTGGGTGGTAGTAGTGGTAGGCATCCTGCCCCCCTGGCTGAGGGTGGTAGTAGTGGTAGGCATCCAGCCCCCTGGCTAAGGGTGGTAGTAGTGGTAGGCATCCAGCCCCCTGGCTAAGGGTGGTAGTAGTGGTAGGCATCCAGCCCCCTGGCTAAGGGTGGTAGTAGTGGTAGACATTCAGCCCCCCTGGCTAAGGGTGGTAGTAGTGGTAGGCATCCAGCCCCCTGGCTAAGGGTGGTAGTAGTGGTAGGCATCCAGCCCCCCTGGCTAAGGGTGGTAGTAGTGGTAGGCATCCAGCCCCCTGGCTAAGGGTGGTAGTAGTGGTAGGCATCCAGCCCCCCTGGCTAAGGGTGGTAGTAGTGGTAGGCATCCTGCCCCCCTGGCTGAGGGTGGTAGTAGTGGTAGGCATCCAGCCCCCCTGGGTGTGGGTGGTAGTAGTGGTAGGCATCCTGCCCCCGTGGCTGAGGGTGGTAGTAGTGGTAGGCATCCTGCCCCCTGGCTAAGGGTGGTAGTAGTGGTAGGCATCCAGCCCCCCTGGCTAAGGGTGGTAGTAGTGGTAGGCATTCAGCCCCCTGGCTAAGGGTGGTAGTAGTGGTAGGCATCCAGCCCCCCTGGCTAAGGGTGGTAGTAGTGGTAGGCATCCAGCCCCCTGGCTAAGGGTGGTAGTAGTGGTAGGCATCCAGCCCCCTGGCTAAGGGTGGTAGTAGTGGTAGGCATCCAGCCCCCCTGGCTAAGGGTGGTAGTAGTGGTAGGCATCCAGCCCCCTGGCTAAGGGTGGTAGTAGTGGTAGGCATCCAGCCCCCCTGGCTAAGGGTGGTAGTAGTGGTAGGCATCCAGCCCCCCTGGGTGTGGGTGGTAGTAGTGGTAGGCATCCAGCCCCCTGGCTAAGGGTGGTAGTAGTGGTAGGCATCCAGCCCCCTGGCTAAGGGTGGTAGTAGTGGTAGGCATCCAGCCCCCTGGCTAAGGGTGGTAGTAGTGGTAGGCATCCAGCCCCCCTGGCTAAGGGTGGTAGTAGTGGTAGGCATCCAGCCCCCTGGCTAAGGGTGGTAGTAGTGGTAGGCATCCAGCCCCCCTGGCTAAGGGTGGTAGTAGTGGTAGGCATCCAGCCCCCCTGGCTAAGGGTGGTAGTTGTGGTAGGCATCCAGCCCCCTGGCTAAGGGTGGTAGTAGTGGTAGGCATCCAGCCCCCTGGCTAAGGGTGGTAGTAGTGGTAGGCATCCAGCCCCCTGGCTAAGGGTGGTAGTAGTGGTAGGCATCCAGCCCCCCTGGGTGTGGGTGGTAGTAGTGGTAGGCATCCAGCCCCCTGGCTAAGGGTGGTAGTAGTGGTAGGCATCCAGCCCCCCTGGCTAAGGGTGGTAGTAGTGGTAGGCATCCAGCCCCCCTGGCTAAGGGTGGTAGTAGTGGTAGGCATCCAGCCCCCCTGGCTAAGGGTGGTAGTAGTGGTAGGCATCCAGCCCCCTGGCTAAGGGTGGTAGTTGTGGTAGGCATCCAGCCCCCTGGCTAAGGGTGGTAGTAGTGGTAGGCATCCAGCCCCCTGGCTAAGGGTGGTAGTAGTGGTAGGCATCCAGCCCCCCGGCTAAGGGTGGTAGTAGTGGTAGGCATCCAGCCCCCCTGGGTATGGGTGGTAGTAGTGGTAGGCATCCAGCCCCCCTGGCTACGGGTGGTAGTAGTGGTAGGCATCCAGCCCCCCTGGGTGTGGGTGGTAGTAGTGGTAGGCATCCAGCCCCCCTGGCTAAGGGTGGTAGTAGTGGTAGGCATCCAGCCCCCTGGCTAAGGGTGGTAGTAGTGGTAGGCATCCAGCCCCCTGGGTGAGGGTGGTAGTAGTGGTAGGCATCCAGCCCCCCTGGGTGAGGGTGGTAGTAGTGGTAGGCATCCTGCCCCCTGGCTAAGGGTGGTAGTAGTGGTAGGCATCCTGCCCCCCTGGGTAAGGGTGGTAGTGGTGGTAGGCATCATGCCACCCCTGGGTAGGGGTGGTGGTGCGCATTCAGGCCCCTGTGTGCATATGTGGCATTGGTGATGGGCATCCCGCCCCTATGGTGCTGCTGTTGCTGGTGTAAGTATATTCTGCATCCCTGTGTGTGTGTGTGATGTGTCGTGTACGTGTTGTATGTGTTTTGTGGTTGGTGTCTGGCTTACCTTCTGCGCCGTACGTGTCCGTGCCTGTTCCGGTAGTAGATGTAGAATATTGGTATGATCGGGACGAAGGGATTCATGGTTGGTTCGTGTCGTTCGTCCTTCTCGTTGCTTCGCGTCGTCCTCGTCGCTTCGCCTCGTCCTCGCCGCCTCGCGTCGTCCTCGGCGGTGCCGTGTTCGTCTCGTAGCCGTGGATCGTGTTGTGGCGCGAATCGGAGCTTATGTGCGCCTCTCCCGGATGCTTTAACGTGCCGTGCGTAGCGACGGGTTCGGCGCGTACGGGAAGCGCATCGTTCTTGTCCGGCCGGACGGGGCTGCATTTTTCCTTCCGTGCGACTCGATTCGGCGTTTCCGGATTCGCCTCGGTCGGAGAACAGGACCTGGTTTGGGTGAGTACGGCTCGGCCGGATTTTTTGCTGTTGTGCGCATCGTACTTGCTCGTTCGGTGTGCTGTACGGATCGGTCGGGAAACAGGCTTTCGCATGGCTTTTTTCCCGACCGAATGGTATTGGGTGCGCCTCCGACCGAGATCGGAATCGGCCCCTAAGTGTATTGAAGACCAAAATATTTAATTTGATTACGTTGCCATTTAAAAGTGGAAGAAGAGAAATCATGTTTAAAAGTAAATTTATTTAAAGGTAATATTTTGCATTTGTCAGTATTTAAATTATAACCAGAGACCAGACTATAAGACACAACCCCTGATGAAAAAACAGGGAGGGAGGAATGGGAGTGTGACATAAATAATAATATATAATCTGTATATGCAGCTAGTTTGATTTGTTGGGCGTTGTATGAGAAGCCGTTAATAAGGGTTTTTTGCATAATTCTAGATAAAAAGGGTTCAAGTGCCAGATTTAAGAGAAATGCAGAGAGAGGGTATCCTGCCTCACTTCCCTACCCAGAGGAAAGAAAGCAGAAGTAAGGCCATTGGCACAAATGGCAGCTTGTGGTGACAAGTACAAGAGGAATATTGAATTAAGGATTTTAGGACTAATACCAAACCAACAAAGGGTGTGAAATAAAAAGACCAATTAACCCTAGCCTTCTCAGCATCTAGAGCAATGGCTGCCAGGGAGATCAACCGATTTAGATATAATATCAGTGAACAAATGGGTATTATCTGAAAGATATCTGCCAGAGACAAAACCTGATTTCTCCTTTCTTAGAAGATTAGATAGAAGAGGTTGTAACCTTGTAGCCAGTGCCTTGGCGAAATTTTTATTATCAAAATTTACCAAAGAAATGGGTCTATAATTTTTTCAATAGTGCAAATCTTTACCTTCTTTTGGGATAAGGCTGGAAGATGTGGACGAATCAGAAAAAGAATGGATTAAAGTAATTAGCTTGGGTAAAAGGATATGAGAAAAATGAATGTAAAATTCTGCGGTAAAACCGTCAGGCCCCAGGGCTTTATCTTTTCGAAGAGAAAGCATAGCAAGATGCAGTTCCGAAAGAGACATTTCTTTTTCCAAAGACGAGAAACTTAATTGGGAAAAATCTGTTTTTTGAATAGAGGAAAGATATTGTATAATGTCTTGATCCGAAGGTGTATATAAGTTGAAATAAAATTATCGAAATTGATCCAGAATATCCGAGTCAATGAAGTAAGTGTGATCAATATCATCTGTAAATGATTCAATAAATAGTCTGTTTTGTTTAATTTTAAGATAATTTGCTAGCAGCTTATCAGCCTTGTTTTGACCTCCGTAATATTTGGCACTAGTCCTAAGAAGATAAGACAAGGCAGACTCAATGGATACTTTGTTAAAGGATAACTTAGCTTTATTGAGTTGTTGCAAGGACTTCTGTGTGTGAGAAGTGTAATATGTATGTTCAAGACATTTGATATTCTGGAGTGGGCCTGGGATGCTTTCTTTTTTTTGGAGACTAAAGGGCCGATTCACAAATGTAATCTGAGCCAAAAGTCTAACTTTACGACTTTGGTATTCCCAGAAGTCCTTTACGACTTGTATCTTTACACCCGCTCTCAGGCCGGAATCTCCGCACTCGGGCCTGATAGTCATTGTCTTTAATGTTAAACACTTATGTAAGTGCTTACCACCCCCCGCTCCAGCTGAAACACTGCAGCCCAACAGCCCATCCCAACCATGCAGCAAACCTAAAATTAGAGCTAACACACACAAACCTTCCAACATATCACTTAATGTGTTTGTTGGTCTGCCCTTTGCCATGAGGCAGGAAAAGTTGAGGAGAAGGAGGATGAGGAGGAGGAGAGTAGAGAGGATTTTCAGACAAAGGATTAACCTATTTGGGATTTCCAGCCAAGATGTCAGGGCCAGATACTATTCCCCCCCCCCTGATGTCATCTTGGAGATGGTTTGTGAGTGGGAGCAGGAACTTGAATCTGTGACCTGTCGCTCCCATGCCATCCCAGCCTATCTCAAGATCCTTGCTGCTCTCCATTTATTTGCTACAGGACCATTCCAAAGGGTCTCCAGTGACCTAGTGGGCATCTCTCAGGCAAGCCAGTCCCGGTGCTTGCATCAGGTACTGAGCTGCATCAATACGAGAGCCCACTTCCACATACGAATGCCCCATACACTGGACAGGAGACAAAGGGTAGCTAGGGATTTCTACCTCATTTCTAGCTTCCCACGTGTGCTGGGTGCAACTGATTGTACCCATGTGGCTTTTCAGCCACCCCACCGCATTGCACACATCTTCTGCAACAGACACCGATAGCATTCCATCAATGTGCAGGGTGTCTGTGATGCCAGTGGTAGATTCATTGATGTGCATGCAATTTTTCCATGACGGCTTTGTATCCGCATGTCACCTCTTGCCCGGGGGATGGCTGTGGGAGAATATGGCAACATGTGGCTAGTGGGTAAGTACCAAGCACAAAACGTGTGATATGTATAAATATAATGTATAAATGCCATCTCACATAAACAGCCATTTTACAATAATATTCATCAAGCCACATACTCGGCCTCAACAGACACTGCATGTACCAAAGTATAGATCATGTTCTGTACAGATGCAAGAGGGACATGTAATCATGTTCCCTATTTTCCCTCCTCAGGTGATGCAGGTTATGCACTCTCCCCTCAAGTCCTCACACCATACAGCCTAGGTACAGTAGGGCACACATACAAACTCTTGCCATCATAGACCTCACTTTTGGTCTCCTGAAGTCATGATTCAGATGTCTTGACTGTACGGGGGGGCTGATGTACTCCCCTGAAGTTTGTGCAAGATCATATTAGCCTGTTGTGCCTTGCACAACATAGCTTTAAGTCATGGCTTACACATAACTCTCAACCCTTAGCTATGTCTGAATCCGGGCAACCGGGCAATTGCATCAAACAGAGGGCAGGGTATGCAAGTGCGTGATCAGCTGGTTGGCACTTTTTTCACCTGAGCAACCTGTTGTGTTCCGGACAATATGTGATATGCAGTCTGTTGTCAATGATGAAAGCTGGATATTTACAACTCAGTCCAAAAATTCCATCCTGAGACTACTTTGCAAGTCACACTCAATGTATGTAAACCACAGCTGTTGAAAGGAGTTGAAAGATTGGCCATGCAATATGTCATGTGCAGATGTCAGTAATCAGTGTTGTCAATGTCTCTAAGGAATCCATTGCTTCAGAGGATTAAATGAATGTGCATGTGTGAGACCTCCCAGAGCCTTTTGACAATGGGGGCCTGATTCACAAAGGGACTTAACTATTGTATTGTTGAGTACTTGCCCCCAACTGAAGCAACTACCCTACAACTGAGGGGCCCCCACCGTAAGTGATGATGAGCTTTGTGAATCAGGCCCTATGTGTCGGTGATACACAGCACTGCTTCCCTCGAATTTATCGTAACACAACAATCAACTCTTGAGTTGAGCACAAAATATGGACTACATGTACTATAATGCAAAGGAGCAAACTCTTCTGGGATGCGATGTTGTGTCTGGCCACACCCTTTTCCCTGTACAAACATAATTTAATGGTCTGTTCTACCTTTTGTCTCACGTTTCTAATGTTCATTTTATGTGTAAAACTGTTATGGCTCATTTTCGGAATCTCGCCTACAGAGCAGCAGGATGGCAGAGGATCTGATCTGTGACAGAGGATGACTCAGAATGAACAGAAAATGGCTGCCAACAACTTCCTGTGATGTGTTTCCTGCGTACCACTTCCTGTGTCATTTCCTGAATGAATAAATTGAATTCCGGCCCGTTTTTTAATCTCTGGCTCGAGTGTGTACTCTCTGTGTGCAAATGCTGCAGCCATATTGTCTGTCCTTGCCCAATGTCCCTCCCAAACCACCCTCAATGTTTCCCCCTGTACGTTGCCCCACACTGTTTCCCCCCATACTCCTTGTGTGTTCCAACCCCTTGTGGTGTCTGGTTCTGCACCGGCCAGCCCGGAGCCTGCATCTGATTCGGAGGATCAGAACATTGTTGAGATAAAGGATGACCTGAAGGACAGTTGACTTGTTAGACTATCACTTTTTTTTGGGACATTTACTTTGCCCCTTGTATATAGACAGGTTCCCCAGATGCTTCCGGACGTTTTTTGTTTATGTTGCCCAGTCCCCTCCAAATCCCCTAGTCCATTCTGTTCAAAGAACATTATTTGCTTTCCTTTCTCCTTTCCAAACTGACTGAATTTTGCTTTTTTTACCATCCATTTAATTTACATAAACTTATATTTAGATTCAAACTTTCTCTATCTTGTTAACTTCATTGTAAATGTTGTGTTCAAAGTATGAACATGTACCTTGGGAGTAGTTATTTTCTCTGCACATGATAGCTTGCTGCACTGATGGGGATACACTTTTACATGTGTCACTCACACACATTCATCCTCACATCTCTAGGCTACCACAAGGGTAAACAATTGGCCATCAGTACATAATACGCAACTTAGTCTTGACTTGTGAGTACATTTATCTTTTATTTACACATATTCAGGATGATATTTATTATTATGATCAAAAGGGATCGTTCTTGCGACTTCGCAAATTTGGTGGGGATGACCGCTGTGCGTAAGTGCGTTTGGGTTGTTGCGAGGTGCAGGTTGGAGTGGTGCATCTGCCTGTACAGGGGGAAATTCCTGGACAGGGGCTGATGGTGTCTGTACAGTTGGGGGGAGTGCCTGGACAGGGGGTGGTGGTGGATGTGTAGGTGGGGAAGTGCCTGGAGAGGGGATGGTGGTGGATGTGTAGGTGGGGGAGTGCTTGGACAGAAGGTGGTATTGGATGTGAACTATTGCAGCGAGCCTGTGCAGTTTGTGGTACAGGTGTGTGGCTATGATGTGCTTCAGGTAGATGTGATGGCTCCCCTCCCTGCGTTGACCTTGAAGGGAGACTTTGGATAAGTTTCAGCATTCTCTCCATCATCTTCATGGCCAAGGCATTGTGTCTTGCACTCTCTTCCCTATCGAATGGATATAACGTCATTGATCTTCTTGGACATGTCTTGCCAAGATCTATCCATCCTGTCTAAGAACTGGGTCAGTCTGTCCACCACCTGTGGGTTTTGGCGCATGCCCTGCAGTGCCTCGGACATGTCTGACAGGGTAGCCCATATGGAACGAATGTCCTGCTGTTGGATGAACTTCTCCTCCCACTGGCCACCACGACCATCTGCTAGCCCCCTCCGTATGGGACGGCCATGGATAAGACCAGGTCCAGCAGCAGGGGGAGGGTGGCAGGTGGTAGTCTGTGGACAGGAGATTGGTGCCCAGGGGATACCTGAAACGCACCAGAGGTGGTACCTCCCTCAGATGGTGGAGAGAATGCCTGGGATGTGTGCAGGGGAACTACCACGTCTGTCTTGGAAGAGAGGGCTTTGAGGGAGTGATGTTTATATTGGGGTGTATGAGAGCTGTCGCTGGTTAGTGCTATGCTGAGGAGAGGCAAGCATGGCCTTTGGATCTTGAGGCACTTTGCTGGATGGGGGGTGGCTTTGCACATTTTGGCCAGTGTAACAAATGTTCTGGTCAGGGCATCTGAATCCTCATCCTCTGTGAGAAGTGCCAGATAGTCTCAATCGCCCTCCGATTCAACAGCCTCCTCTGGTACTTCCTCCTCCTCCTCTTGCGAAGTAGTGGCAGTTGAAATTGCTGCTTGCAAGAGTAGTGGGTTCTCCCCTTTGATTGCCCATCACCCACCACTGGTGGAAAGTCCATTGTCCTCGTCGTCCTAATCACCTGGAAGACAGAGGTTGCAAAAGGATAACTAATTGACCAAGTATATGATGTGGGGCAAGACAAGGGTTGATTCTACTGTACTTTGTATCAACAGATGATGCACATGTGACCTTGTTTGGGTACACCTACACTTGACAGCTCACACCATAGCACTGAGGTGTTGAAAGGAGATGTACAATGCACAAGCAAACTCACCAGCTCCAGCCACAGCTGTGTTGCTTTGCGATCCCCCCTGATGTCAACTGTTGAACCTGGCTCCTCATAGGTGTAAGCTGAAGAAGTGGTCTGCGATCCAGCAGCTTGAAAAGGAAGTGACACCATACTTGATGATCTGCATGAGTAATATGCTAACAGGAACACGTGACACTCACATAACTGAAATAGTATGTATGTAACTTTTTACACACCAACTACAGATGCTATGCCGAAGGGGATTTGGATCTGCGGAATGAATTTGGAATCCATAATAGGGAAACACTTTATGGCACGCTTTCCTGAAGGACAGATGCGAGTGGGTTTCACTGCTGCAGCCAGAATGTCTTGCATACTCTGGGATAGTGTTGTCTGCAGCACTGATGGTATCCTGCCAGCAGCTGTTATGAGACATACATGTCCATATTCAAGGACACAGGATGATAGCAATGAGTTAACATGTATATGTCATTGTCATAGACCATTGATATGCTATTTCTGGCCAGTGAGCCACATGTTTACCTCCTGAACTTTACATGTGGGCCACTGCTCACCAGCAGCAGTTGCCAGCTGTTACCTCCACACAGCACTGACATCAACGAGATCACACATTAACAGGCAAACATGTATGAGAAGGTAACTGATATTTGAAGGTAGGGGATAATTATGCTGAACGCCTATTGCCATTTACCAGTATTAGCTATATACGCCAGCAGTGCTGGGCCCATGTTTTTGATAGTGGGAATGGGATTTGCCATTTCCATCTCAAAGGATTCTGGGACTTGTGGTGCAACGTACAGAAGGAGACACTAGAGGCTGTGACTCACTATGCTTTTTATACATACTTTGGACAACTTCCATAGTCACAATTGTGGTGCAACACAGACATTTCATATCCATGTTCTTGTCATCACATTTACCTGATACCACATTGCGGACATCACTCACAGGCAGCCCATGGAGCATGTGGAGGTGTATGGTGTGGAGAACATCCTCCTCTAGTGGGGTGAGATGGAGGCGGGGTCCGGATTGTACACCAGGGAGAATTTTGGCCACCTCAATTCTGGCGTACTTCTCCTTCACCCACCTCTTCTTGTCTTGCCACTTTTTTTTATATCATTGACAGTGCGGTCATCCTCCCCAATGCTGTGACTCCAGTGGCTAAATGCTGCCATAGGGCTGCCTTCTGTGTACCACTGGTGCTGAAAGGTGGGAACCATGGAGCTGTTTGTGATGCCTCACAATAAAATCCAAGATCATGGTGGTCTCCTCATCAGTATATTGTTTCTTCCTCCTCTGGTGTAGCATTTCCTGAAGTAAGACCCGGAGCAGGCAAGCAGGAACTCTATGTGGCCAAACATGGGCCTTGTTTGTGTGCTGCTTTTATATGGTTTGGTGTGCAGGACTTGCAGGTTGTGTCATTTGACTGCAGCTGTAGGTGATTAGACTTCATCCCGCACAAGCGGGTGGAGGGTAATAAGCACGTACATAGGTGTTTAGCATTGAAGACAATGACCATCTGGCCCGGGTGCGGAGATTCCAGCCCAGGTGTGGAGATTCTGGCCCTAGTGTGTAGATTCTGGGCCGGGGAGGAAATTCCTCCCCCAGTGTGCAGATTCCGGCCAGAGTGCGGATGTAAAGATACAAGTCATAAATTACTTCTGTCAATACCAGAAGTCGTAAATGACTTCTGTGAATACCAAAAGTCGTAAAGTTAGACTTTTGGCTCAGATTACCTTTGTGAATCGGCCCCAAAATTTATAATAAAATCCCTAGCTGAAGCTTTAAAAGCATCCCATATGGCACAGAAGGAAATAGAATCAGAAAGATTAAAGTGAAAGTATTCATGAAAAAAGAAGTGAAAGAAGAAGTGAAACTGGTATCCATCAGTAAAGAATTGTTGAATCGCCACCGTTTAGGAGAATCACGTTTAGGCAGGGGCGTAACACAGGCCCCCGCAGCCCCCATGGTGCGGGGGGGCCCAAGCTTCAGGGGGCCCCCTCAGCACTGCACTCTGGCTGCAGAGCTCCTGATTGAGCCCGGAGGGGGCCCACCACGTGCCTTGCAGGGAGGCCCCCTCAAGTTTCGTTACGCCAGTGCGTTTAGGTAAGAGGTCTAATTGAACTGAAACTGAGGCATGATCAGAAATTCGAATGGTGCCTATATCTGCACTATGGAGAGATTGGGTAAGAAGATGTGAGAGAAAAATGCAATCTGTCCTAGATTGTGTATGGTGAACTGGAGAAAAGTATGTCCATTCCCTCGAAGAGGGATTACATAAGCGCCAGGCATCTGTTAAGTGACGTTGTGGAATAGCATGTACAAATGCTTTTAGTGATTTGTTGTGAATGTAGTGAGCTGAAGAGTGCCTGTCTACAATGGGATCAACACAATGATTACAATCTCTTGCTCTCACTCAATTATCGTCTGAACATTGCAATAGTTTCTGAGCAATAGTAGACCAAAACTGACAATCGGGGGCAGTAGGACCGTACACATTAAGCAAAACAATAGGAACTTTGTTGAGGGATAATGTAAGCAATAACCATCTGCCTTCTGAATCTGATTCTTGTGAAAGCAGTTGAACCTGCAGCGATTTATGGCATAGGATGATAACACCATTTTGTTTACCATTACCTGGTGAAAAAAACACTTCTCCCACTCAGCCCTTGCGTATTTTCATACAATCATGTTCTTTAACCCCTTCGCTGCTAGGCCTTTCCCCCCCCCCCCCCTGTGCTAAGCCTTTTTTTGGCTATTTGGGGTAGTTTGCGCTTAGGCCCCTGTAACTTTTTGACCACATAAGGTATCCATGCCAAATTTGCGTCCTTTTCTTCCAACATCATGGGGATTCTAAAGGTACCCAGGGTTTGTGGATTCCCCTGGAGGGGACCCAGAAATTAGCCAAAATATAGCTACATTTTTTTTTCTTAAAAGGCGTACAGATGAAAGCGTCTGGTTTTTTCCCTGCAAATGGTATCAACAAAGGGGTTGTGGGGCTGAAATCACTATTTTCCCAGCTTTCAGGGACAAGCAGACTTTTGTCAGAAAACCAAACTTTTTTACACAGTTTTGGCATTTTTCTGGGACATAGCCTATTTTTGCTATTTTTCGTGCTTTCAACCTCCTTCCAGTTAATGGTAGAAATGGGTATGAAAGCAATATTGGATCCTGGAAAGCTATATTTTTAGAAAAGTAGACAACATTCTAAATTCAGCAAGGGGTCATTTGTGTAGATCCTTCAAGGTTTCTTTATAGAAACTAACAGTTGAATATAGGAAAAATTGAAAGTTAGTTGAAAAAAACAGCCATTTGTGTCAACGTTTTCACCTGTAACTTCTTCTAATTATGACAGTTGTTTGAAAGCAATATACCGTTACATCCGCTGGACGTTTCTGGTTGTGGGGATATATAAGACTTGTAGGTTCACCAAGAACCCGACGAACCCAGAGCCAATAACTGAGCAGTGTCTTGCAATGGTTTTTTATTATGTACCGGGTATATAGCAATTAATTTGGGAAAATATATACATGGAAAAATCGGTATGAAAGACACCTATGTATTTATGAAATTGGAACAAAATATAGAGTTTAGAAACAGTAGATATTTGCACATTTCCGAAATTGTGAGTACCCATACTAGCATGAGAATTATAGGTCATTTTTCAAAATGACTTCTTTTTTACACATTGTCTTTCATTTGGAAGGCAGAAATGCATCGAAAGTCAATAGGTAATAACAGTTGCTCTACAATTCTGTGTTACCCTACGTCTCCCGATAAAAATGGTACCTCACTTGTGTGGGTAGGCCTCGTGCCCGCGACAGGAAACGGCTCAAAACGCAACGTGGACACACTTTATTTTTACAGTGAAAACTGACCCTTTTTTTGCAAAGTGCCTAGCTGTAGATTTTGAACCCTAACTCTGCCAGCACCTAGGGAAACCTAGCAAACCTATACATTTTTAAAAACTAGACACCCAGGGGAATCCAGAATGGGGTGACTTGACTGGCTCTCACCAGGTTCTGTTACCCAGAATCCCTTGCAAACCTAAAAATGTGTCAAAAAAACCACATTTTCCTCACATTTCTGTGGTGGAAAGTTATGGAATCTGCGTGGATCCACAAAATTCTACCCACCCTGCGTTCCCCAAAGTCTTCCGAGAAAAATGGTACCTCACTTGTGTGGGTAGGCCTAGTGCCCGCGACAGGAAACGGCCCAAAACGCAACGTGGACACACCACATTTTCACAGTGAAAACTGACCCTTTTTTTGCAAAGTGCCTAGCTGTAGATTTTGAACCCTAACTCTGCCAGCACCTAGGGAAACCTAGCAAGCCTATACATTTTTAAAAACTAGACACCCAGGGGAATCCAGGATGGGGTGACTTGACTAGCTCTCACCAGGTTCTGTTACCCAGAATCCCTTGCAAACCTAAAAATGTGTCCAAAAAAACACATTTTCCTCACATTTCTGTGGTGGAAAGTTATGGAATCTGCGTGGATCCACAAAATTCTACCCACCCCGCGTTCCCCAAAGTCTTCTGAGAAAAATGGTACCTCACTTGTGTGGGTAGACCTAGTTCCCGCGACAGGAAACGGCCCAAAATGCAACGTGGACACACCACATTTTCACAGTGAAAACTGACCCTTTTTTTGCAAAGTGCCTAGCTGTAGATTTTGAACCCTAGCTCTGCCGGCACCTAGGGAAACCTAGCCAACCTATTCATTTTTGAAAACTAGACACCCAGGGGAATCCAGGATGGGTTGACTTGTCTGGCTCTCACCAGGTTCTGTTACCAAGAATCCCTTGCAAACCTCAAAATGTGTCCAAAAAAACACATTTTCCTCACATTTCTGTGGTGGAAAGTTCTGGAATCTGCGTAGATCCACAAAATTCCACCCATCCCGTGTTCCCCAAAGTCTTCAGAGAAAAATGGTACCTCACTTGTGTGGGTAGGCCTAGTGCCCGCGTCAGGAAACGGCCCAAAACGCAACGTGGACACACCACATTTTCACAGTGAAAACTGACCCTTTTTTGCAAAGTGCCTAGCTGTAGATTTTGAACCCTAGCTCTGCCGGCACCTAGGGAAACCTAGCAAACCTATACATTTTTGAAAACTAGACACCCAGGGGAATCCAGGATGGGGTGACTTGTCTGGCTCTCACCAGGTTCTGTTACCCAGAATCCCTTGAAAACCTCAAAATTTATTAAAAAAAACAAATTTTCCTCACATTTCTGTGGTGGAAAGTTCTGGAATCTGTGTGGATCCACAAAATTCCACCCACCCCGCATTTCCCAAAGCCTTCCAAGAAAAATGGTACCTCACTTGTGTGGGTGGGTCAAGTACCCGTGACAGGCAAGAGCCCAAAACCAATTGAGGCGACATCAAAATTAGCTATCAGATAACAACCTGGTTTTGCAAGGGGGGGTCCCATGAGTTTTTGGCCCCGGGGTCAGCGGCCATCTAGGGAAACCTACCAAACCCACACATTTCTGGAACCTAGACACCTGGGGGAGTCCAGCAAGGTATGGCTTGCGTGGGTCCCCCAACATTTCCCTACCCAGAATCCCCTGCAAACCTCAAATTTAGCTGAAAAAATCACTTTTTTCTCAAATTTCTGTGTGGGAAAGTTCTGGAATCTGCGTGGATCCACAAATTTCCTACCACCCAGCGTTCCCCCAAGTCTCCCGATAAAAATGGTACCTCACTCGCGTGGGTGGGTCAAGTACCCGCGACAGGCAAGGGCCCAAAACCTATTGAGGCGACATCAAAATTACCTATCAGAAAACAACCTGGTTTTGCAAGGGGGGGTCCCATGAGTTTTTGGTCCTGGGCTCGGCGGCCATCTAGGGAAACCTACCAAACCCACACATTTCTGAAAACTAGACACCCGGGGGATTCCAGCAAGGTATGGCTTGCGTGGGTCCCCCAACATTTCCCTACCCATAATCCCCTGCAATCCTCAAATTTTGTTGAAAAAATCAATTTTTTCTCACATTTCTGTGTGAGAAAGTCATAGGATCACCGTGCTGACACAAATTTCCTACTACCCAGCGTTCCTCCAGGTCTCCCGATAAAAATCGTACCTCACATGTGTGGGTAGGCATAGTGGCTGCAACAGGAAATGGCCCAAATCGTACTGTGGAGACTTCAAAATAACCTATAACAAAACTACCTGGTTTTGGGGGGCACCTGGTTTTTTGGCCCCGGGATTGCCACCATCTAGGGAAACCTACCAAACCCACACATTTCTGAAAACTATACACCCGGGGGAGTCCAACGAGGTATGGCTTGCGTGGATCCCCCAACGTTTCCCTACCCAGAATCCCCTGCAAACCTCAAATTTAGCTGAAAAAACCACATTTTCCACATATTTTGGCGTGGAACCACCGTGCCGGCACAAATGTCCTACCCCACAGCATTCTCCTTAGTGTCCCGAGTAAAATGATACCTCACTTGTGTGGGTGTCCAATGCTGAATTGGCTAAAAACGCATTTTTTTTAAAATGTAGCGCTTAGAATTGTCTGT
Source organism: Calotriton arnoldi (assembly GCA_963921515.1). Classification (NCBI taxonomy): domain Eukaryota; kingdom Metazoa; phylum Chordata; class Amphibia; order Caudata; family Salamandridae; genus Calotriton; species Calotriton arnoldi. Next base: position 49,804 of record CAWUFW010013852.1, read on the forward strand.
GCTATACCCTAAATCCCTATGTTTTGGGTACTTCCCAGTCACAGGCCCTTGCCCTACCCACACAAGTGAGGTATCATTTTACTCGGGAGACTGAGAGGAACACTGTGGGGTAGGATATTTGTGCCGGCACGGTGATTCCGCCCAAAAATATGTGGAAAATGTGGTTTTTTCCAGCTAAATTTGAGGTTTGCAGGGCATTCTGGGTAGGGAAACATTGGGTGATCCACGCAAGCCATACCTCGCTGGACTCCCCCGGGTGTCTAGTTTTCAGAAATGTGTGGGTTTGGTAGTTTCCCAAGATGGCTGCCGAGCCCGGGGCCAAAAACCCAGGTGACCTCCCTTGCAAAACCAGGTTGATTTGTGATAGGTCATTTTGATGTCTCCTCAATAAGTTTTGGGCCCTTGCCTGTCGCGGGTACTTGAGCCACCCACGCGAGTGAGGTATCATTTTTATCGGGAGACCTGGGGGAACGCTGGGTGGTAGGAAATTAGTGGATCCACGTAGATTCCAGAACTTTCCCAGACAGAACTTTGAGAAAAAAGTGTTTTTTTCAGCTAAATTTGAGGTTTGCAGGGGATTCGGGGTAGGAAACCGTTGGGGGACCCACGCAAGCCATACCTCGCTGAACTCCCCCGGGTGCCTAGTTTTCAGAAATGTGTGGGTTTGGTAGTTTCCCAAGATGGACGCCGAGCACGGGCCAAAAACCCAGGTGACCCCCCCTTGCAAAACCAGGTTGTTTTATGATAGGTCATTTTGATGTCTCCTCAATACGTTTTGGGCCGTTGCCTGTCGTGGGTACTTAACCCACCCACGTGAGTGAGGTATAATTTTTATCGGGAGACCTGGGGGAACACTGGGTGGTAGGAAATTTGTGGATCCACTTAGATTCCAGAACTTTCCCAGACAGAAATTTGAGAAAAAAGTGATTTTTTCAGCTAAATTTGAGGTTTGCAGGGGATTCTGGGTAGGAAAACGTTGGGGGATCCACGCAAGCCATACCTTCCTGGACTCCCCCGGGTGTCTAGTTTTCAGAAATGTGTGGGTTTAGTAGGTTTCCCTCATTAGGTTTTGGACCCTTGCCTGTCGCAGGTACTTGACCCACCCACACAAGTGAGGTACCATTTTTCGCGGAGGACTTTGGGGAACACGGGGTGGGTGGAATTTTGTGGATCCACACAGATTCCAGAACTTTCCACCACAGAAATGTGAGGAAAATGTTTTTTTTTTTTTTTTTACAAATTGTGAGGTTTTCAAGGGATTCTGGGTAACAGAACCTGGTGAGAGCCAGACAAGTCACCCCATCCTGGATTCCCCTGGGTGTCTAGTTTATAAAAATGTATAGGTTTGCTAGGTTTCCTTAGGTGCCGGCAGAGCTAGGGTTCAAAATCTACAGCTAGGCACTTTCCAAAAAAGGGTCAGTTTTCACTGTGAAAATGTGGTGTGTCCACGTTGCGTTTTGGGCCGTTTTCTGTTGCGGGCACTAGGCCTACCCACACAAGTGAGGTACCATTTTCCTCGGAAGACTTTGGGGAACACGGGGTGGGTGGAATTTTGTGTATCCACACAGATTCCAGAATTTTCCACCACAGAAATGTGAGGAAAATGTGTTTTGTTTGGACACATTTTGAGGTTTGCAAGGGATTCTGGGTAACAGAAGCTGGTGAGAGCCAGACAAGTCACCCCATCCTGGATTCCCCTGGGTGTCTAGTTTTCAAAAATGTACAGGTTTGCTGGGTTTCCCTATGTACCAGCTGTGCTAGGGCCCAAAATCCACAGGTAGGCACATTGCTGAAAAAAAAGTCGGTGCCTAGTGGGCTTTCTGCCGCCCTGGGGGGGAATCGGGGGGTGGGGGTTTGCCCTGATATGCCCCCAAGGGGGGCAGAAAGACGGTGGCTATTTTTTGACTGGAATTTCTCTGGGGGGGTGGGGGTATTGTCATGCCCATTTTGGGCAGCCCCTACCCCTACCCCTACACAAATAAAAAAAAAATCCCTGGTTTCTAGTGGGCTTTCTGTCCCCCGGGGGGGCACATTGGGGGCTACTGCCCCATATGCCCCCCAGGGGGGCAGAAAGACTGGAATTTTTGCGGGCGGGGGCATTGGCATGCCCGTTTTGGGCAGCCCCCACCCCTGATTCAAATTTGCAAAAAAAATCCCTGGCATCTAGTGGGCTTTTTACCCCCCATGGGGGCAGATTAGGGGCTGCTGCCCCCATCTGCCCCCCAGGGGGGGCAGAAAGACTGTAATTTTGGTTGGGGGGTGGGGGATTGGCATGCCCGTTTTGGGCAGCCCCCACCCTAATTCAAATTGCCCCCAAAAAAATCCCTGGCATCTAGTGGGCTTTTTGCCCCCCCGGGGGGGCAGAAAGCCTGTAATTGTGTTAGGGGTGGGGGCATTGGCATGCCCGTTTTGGGCAGCCCCCACCCTAATTAAATTACCCCCAAAAAAATCCCTGGCATCTAGTGGGCTTTCTGCCCCCCCCGGGGGGGCAGATTGGGGCTACTGCCCCCATCTTCCCCCCAGGGGGGGCAGAAAGGCTGTAATTGTGGTGGGGTGGGGGCATTGGCATGCCCATTTTGGGCAGCCCCCACCCTAATTAAAATTTCCCCAAAAAATTACCTGGCGTCTAGTGGGCTTTCTCCCCCCAGGGGGGGCAGAAAGGCTGTTATTGTGGCAGAGGTGAGGGCATTGGAATGCCCGTTTTGGGCAGCCCCCACCCTAAAAACAATTGCCCAAAAAAAATCCCTGGCGTTTAGTGGGCTTTCTGCCCCCCAGGGGGGGCAGAAAGACTGAATTTGGCCAAATTGTTTTGGGGGAAGCGAAGGCCCTTGCCCAAGGGGCCGCTCCCCCCTCCCTGCTGTCTAGTGGGTGGATCCCTGCTTGGGGATCACCCTCATGGGGTGATACCCAAGCAGGGATCCACTGGGGAGGGGTACCATTGGAAAGGGGAGATTCTCCCCTTTCCAATGATACCTCTCCCGTCTTTTTACATGCTCAGGGGGCTGAGATAGCCCCCTGAGCACGTAGAGTGAAACTGAAATGAGCCTAAAGGCTCATTTCAGTTTCGTTTCTGTGAAATGACGTCAGCGCGACGTGCGCGCTGATCATCATTTCACAGAAACGGGGGGGGGGCCTCGGGAGCTGGGGAAGCTCTTCCCCAGCTCCCGAGGCTTTGGGGGAGTAAAAGAAATCCCTCTGGTGCCTGCACCAGAGGGATTTCATGTGCAATGGCGTCGGACGCGCAGGAGCCGTCTGACGCACAATAGCTCTTATGCGTCGGACGGCTCCCGCGCGTCCGACGCATGCAAGGGGTTAAGGTGTGTCTCTTGTAAAAACTCAATGTGAGCATTAAGATTTGCCAAATCTAATAAAACTCTTTGATGCTTGATAGGGGATTTTAAACCCCTTACATTCCAGGAAACTACTGTCAAGAACATTTAAAAGAAATAATGCAATTAACGCAATCAGACTTATCCTTGGAAAGATTAAAAGGCATCATATACTTAATTAAAATTAAGAAATGCAATAATATTAGGGAAACAGAGGAACACGTCCGTAAAAGAAATACAATGTGTGAAAGAAATAAAGGAAAAAACAGTTAAGAGTTAAAGAAGAGAGATAAGAGGAATAAAGAAGAATACGATAACTGAAAAAGAAAGAATGAAAGAAGAAGAATGCAACAATAAAAATAAACATACCTACCAAAACTGTTGAGGAGGATGGGGCAGGAGACCACAGGAGAAGATGGAATGGCAAAACCCCAGAGGGAAGGGAGGCACATGAAGGGCAATAATACGTATGAAGAAAGACAGGGCCAAGAAACAAGATGAAACTAAATCACTCCTGTAAGGAAAAACGTATTATAATTAGTAAAAGGCAGTAAACAATAACCGAAGAACGCATCCAATCCTGTTACAAAATGCAAACTAGAAGTTAACAATGAGAACATATCTTATCTGACATATCTGCATGCTTCAAGTGAAACATCAATGCATAAAAAGCAAATAGAAGCAAAAAGTCAAAACAACGAGGCATCATTACAACAAATAAGGTGATGCAGTAAAATCATATTCTGACTTGCAAGAAATTCTTTCAGGTGGGATGGATAAGTAGTAGTTTTATTATTATATGTGACCTTGAAGAGACAAGGATGGAAAAGCCCAAATTGAGCTCCTAGGGAATGCAGCATCGGTTTCATATTCAAGAACTCTTTTTGTCGGTCTGCAGTAATCTTGGTATAGTCCTGAGAGAAGAATAAATCATGTCCAGACCACGATATATTTTTAAGTTGTCTGGCAGCTGAAATGACCTGCATTAGTTCTGTGTATTCTAGAAAATACAAGATAACTCCTCGAGGCTTTCCAGATGTGGTTGGAACTTTAGGAGAGTGTCCAAGCCTGTGAGCCCTTTGGATACTAGGAGAGGGACCTTCAGGAAGAATTAAAATCTGTTGTAGGAAAGTCTAGAAAAAAGATATAGGGTTAGTACCCTCTGTGCCTTCAGGTAAACCATAAATGCAAAGGTTGTTTCTTCTGTTATGATTTTCCAAATCCTCAACCTGTCTGCGTAAGCTGGTTACTTGTTCCTGAAGAAGATTGACCTTAGGTGGAGTATCCTTGAAGACACAGATTTGCTGCTCTACATTAGAAACGCGCTCTTCCATGAGATTGCATCTTTCCAAAAGATGTTGTAGTCTACCATTAGTTTCTTCCATGAATGAGCGTAGAGCTCTTATTTCCTCTAATAGCATATCTAGAGAAGCATTAGGAGGAGAGTTAGAGGGTGACGGCGGATCCTTCTTAAGTCTTTTAGTAGGCGGTTTGCTGGCATTAGGTTGAGCAGCTGCAGCAGGTATGACTGAGGAAGGAGAAGTGGCAGCATTTTTGTGTTATGAGACACTCTCCATTTTGAAGTAACTGTGAAGCGCAGGGGTAAGTTTAGGGGACTTGCCTGAAAAAAGCATGTTCAGACACTTCTTATTTTGTGATCTACCCATATGTAAGGGCCTATTATAGAAGGCTGAGAAGAAGTGTCATCATGTACAAAGAGAAGAAAAACCAGACCTGACCAATGCTTGGTGATATGCCCTAACTATAAAAAGAGAATTCTCCTCAGAAAAGTCATCGTGTAATTAGAACCAAGCCCTGGCAAAAACAAGCAAGTAAAAAAAGAGAAGAAATAGACATACTTGTTGAGGAAACAATGCTTGCACAAGTCACTCAAATTCCTCATGAAAAGTCAGTTGAAAAATGAGAGATTCCGAGGAAATAAAAAATGCAGCTCAAGACATAGTACAATTATAATAAAATACAAGCCACAAACATGCCTCTGCTGCAAGGGTTAACAATTCAGTTCAACTCTGCCTCACTTGCGATGCTGAAGCGTGAAGACATCTGTGGAGATGCACACCATCATGCTTCAATGCGTCTCCTCAGTGCGTCATAAATTATCGGCAACCCTCGAAGGGAAGACCCGTCCCTGACAGGAGGTAATTTACGTGCTTCCAGGCAATAAAATAGATAAGAGCTGCATCCTCGGAGCTTCCTGAAAAGATATCAGGTAGGAAAGCTCACTTTATAAATGGAAGAGCCGCTCTTCTGAGACTTCTTCATGTACCCTCGCACGGAGCCTCAGTGGATTGAGGCCATCTTCATCCGGCATCCGAACCCAGCTCAGGTGTGTAAGTCTAATTAGTTTAATGGAAACAAAAACAAATCTATACCACACAGAACACAGTAGGCCATGAACAAAAATTTCCAGGACATGGAGGAGCATCCTTAATGAACTGAGAGTAAGGTGGTCACCCTACATAGCGCACACATTCAGGCCCCTTTCTTGATCTTGATGACAGGGCTCTTTTTTTTAAGTCTGGCACTGGGCTGGAAGCAACTTGGTCTCACAGGCAGAGCCGTGAAATTGTATTGTTAGATGCACCTGAGCAAATGTGCACTTGCTGCACAGGTGCTCCGAAGGTTCAAAAACATGAGGAGCCATAGGAAGGAGTTGAGAATAAGAGATAAGTGGGAAGTGGTAGTGATTGTAAGGACTTGCCAGGGAACAGTGTGTTACATTCTTGATTATTTCAGTTATTGGCTTGGGAAATTGATATAATTAGTTCTTAATGGACTGGACCTTGCAGACAGTGCATACCGAGTGATAGCAAATTAACAAACTGGAGCAATGTAGATACTGGCCTGGGGATGTCTCTTTACATCCTGGAACTTTGCAGATGCTGACCTGGTTTCGTTACTTTAAATGACTGGGCACTATGTAGAGTGGCCCAGGGGCCATGTATTTCATACTGAGGTGGTGTGGATAGAGAATTGGCTGGTTGTGTTGCTTTACATGATTGAGCATTATTTAGATTGGCCCTGGGGCACTGCATTTCATACTGAGGTGGTGTAGATAGGGGATTGGTTGGTTTTGTTACTTTACATGACTGGGCATTATGTAGATTGGCCCTGGGGAAATGCATTTCACAGTGAGGTGGTGTAGATAGGGGATTGGCTCGTTTTGTTGCTTTATATGACTTAGCATTATGTAGATTGGCCCAGGGGCACTGCATTTCATAATGAGGAGTTGTAGATAGGGGATTGGTTGTTTTTGTTGCTTTACATGATTGAGCATTGTGTAGATTGGCCCGGGGCAATGCATGTCATACTGAGGCGGTGTAGCTGCGGATTGTCTGGCTTTGTGCTTTACATGACTGAGCGTTATGTAGATTGGCCCTGGGGCAATGCATTTCATACTGAGGCGGTGTAGATAGGGGATTGGTTATTTTCGTTGCTTTACATGACTGAATATTATGTAGATTGGCTCAGGGATACTGCATTTCATACTGAGGTGGGGTAGAAAGGGGATTGGTTGGTTTTGTTGCTTCACACGACTGAGCATTATGTAGATTGGCCCTGGGAAACTGCATTTCACTGTGAGGCGGTGTAGATAGGGGATTGGCTGGTTTTGTTCCTTTATATTACTGAGCATTGTGTAGATTGGCCCGGGGCAATGCATTTAATACTGAGGAGGTGTAGATAGGGGTTTTGTTGGTTTTGTTGCTTTTCATTACTGAGCATTGTGTAGATTGGCCCGGGGCAATGCATTTCATACTGAGGCGGTGTAGCTGAGGATTGTCTGGTTTTGTGCTTTACATGACTGAGTGTTATGTAGATTGGCCCAGGGGCAATGCATTTCATACTGATGCGGTGTAGATAGGGGATTGATTAGTTTTGTTGCTTTACATGACTGAGCATTATGTAGATTGGCCCAGCAGCACTGCATTTCATACTGAGGTGATCTTAGGTACTGGCCTGGGGTATCGCATCGCCTAGTGTTTCTGCTTCAGATGCTGGAATATTACTAGCCTTTGTGTAGTACTTCACATTGTGGGGCATTGTTGATGCAGCCGTGGAGATGGCACCTTACATACTGGAGCATTTCGATACCAGATTAGGAATTCATAATGCTCTATATAACAAGACATCATGAACAGTAGACTAGGATGGTGCTTTAGTAATTGTGATTAGTGGTCTAGACATGAACCTTTACATGTTGGACCAGTACTTGTCTGTTTATTGTCCTTTACATACTGGGGAGGTACTGGCCTGACTAGTGTTGTTGTGTAGCTCCTATAATAGTTATACAGGATCTGCGTGTTTGGACAGCATACACTATAGGATTGGTGACAGACTGACTCTGAACACCCCCACCGGGTATGTTGGCCTTTTGTACCAAGTAGCTCCCAGTGCCACTAGAATCTCCTCTTACCAAGGAGAGAATAGTTCTTGGCAACCATTGAACATGACAACCCTGATCCCTCAGGACTGTGGAAACAATATACTACTTTTCGCTCAGTCACTCGTGCCTACTTAGTTTCTTCTTAGAGAGATACACAGAATAAACAGGCTAGGCGTTTTCAATAAGTATTTATTGAACAGTTGTTATTCTGGTGTAGAATAGATGAGCTGCAACAATCGTTAGACAGTATAAAATATAAATGATTAGCAGTACTATAAAGGTAAATGGATGGTATAGCTCTACCATCTTACAATAATCATGAATACAGACGAATATATAAAACACATGATAAAAAGATGCGTACTCCTACGATGCCTTCCTAAGTAGATGTACCTACTGGTACCTAGCATGTGTATAGGTGTTAAGCCAAGAATCCCTCTAGGATTTAGTCAACCCCATTACCTGAAGTGAGAGACTGTGGGACCCCGTCTTGGTCTCGAGTTGGACACCCCGCGAGGGATGTTAGACCACTGCGAGCTGGAGTGTCTGCATGCAGGAACTTCAGCGTCTCTGGTCAGTGTGTCGGCTGGGAAGTCTCAGTCTCCTCTCCCTGTCTCAGCAAGATGTGATGTATATATACCCATAGGTCTCCCCAGGGGTCCTACCTTGCTGTATTACTGTGTCGGCCTAAGGATGACGTCGGGCATGAACTTTATACATAGATATTATACAAGAGATGGTAGTCCTGCTGTGCTTCCGAGAATCCTCATGCATAATGTATGAGATTTCGAACTAGGGAAAACCTGCATTCTGAATGCAGTGTTGTATCTAGGTAAAAGGTCAGTCCCTGTACACCGTTATAAGTGTAATGTAGGGAAGAATATAGGTGAAGGGTAATGAAGTTACCGGGGCCTATATTATGGTACCTATATGGAATATAACACCCACTCCTCTTCCGAATGGACGACATAGTTAAATTCTAAACGTACGACTAGGCTTACTAGATACTGGTACGCAAAAATAGTTTAAAAAAAAACCATTAGTTTCTTGTTTTGCTAAAAACGATGTTTAAGAGTTCTAAGAAATCTTTAAAAAGTTTAAAAAGAAAAGTGGCACGCAAGCCATAGCTCTTATGTGTCTGTAGGTATAGTTCGAACTACTATAAGCATTTGAAAGACTTGCATGCTCAAAAGAATGTCAATTTTGATATGGAATTCCAATTTTTCTTTTTGTTTCTCAAAATAAAAGGTCGAATTTCTCCCAGCACACGACGGGCCAAATGAGTCAAATGCTTATGTGTCCTTGCTGGTAGACGCAACATTCTCGTTGCCTGCCTCTGCAGGTGACGGTCCCTGTAACACCTCGCAGATTATATCAATTGAGCACAGATGATCTTTTGTACTGTCCACAACCGATGCTAGGGCAGCCTGTGTGCCATCCAAGGCCTTGGTGTCAGAGGAGGAGCCGATGTCCATACCAACAGGAGCTGATACTACCTGTGGTGGCTCTAGGAGTGTCGCCATCAACATTGGAATACGCTGGGGACACTGCAGAACATGGGCCGTTATCTGGTCCAGTAAAGCATCAACGTCCGGTTGCGCACATGATGGAAGTGTCAGGCAGAGATCTAACATGTATTCTTCTCCACAAAACAGCCATCGGAGGACAGGTAAGATGCAGTCCATCCAAACTGGTCTAAATGACAAGAACCAAGATGCACTGAGTTCCCTTAGGCGAGGTGAGGTGTGCCTAGATGTTGTACCATGCGATCATGGTATTTTCGCTCCAGGAGTACTGCTTCCATCTCCTTGGTGACTGGGATGTCCATTGCATAGCAGAAAAATAACAATCAGGATACCTGCTATTAGAAACAGGATCAGCGGCAGCCCTCCAAATATGCTTCCAAATACAGAGTGTATAAAGTTAGGTATAACTCCGAGGACCATCTGAAAGGTGCTTAATAGTCCAGAACCTATGGTCTTAAATAGGTGGACGATGCTTGTTGTATCAGACATGTTAATGATACGATTCACCATTTCTGCGAAATGGAAGGGGCAGTTTGTACATATGAGTGCCTGTATCTCTGCCGAAGACCTTGCGGTCTGGAGATCAAAAGTCTCTCGAGCGGAGGTTAAGTGCACGGATTTCTGTAAAAGCATGGCTTTTATTCTACTCAAAGCATCAAACCGTATTAATGAAACATTTAGCGAAGGCCACAACGGTGCCCCCCTGACTGTATGTGTTGGTGGAAACAATACTTGCATACAGCAAGTAACCCCGGAGCTCACGGTTACCATATATGCGATGCCCGGAATCATCCCACAGCAACCTTGATTGTTCAGCATCAAGTAGCTCCCATTCGAAAGTAGTCTGAACACTGGAGTGATCACGGCAGCTGGGGCATCCCTTTTAGTGACAAGATAAGTTTGCTACCGAACCATTACACACCCATGAAGCATTATATCCTGGCATATAAGTGATCCACTTAAAGTATTCTCGCAGTTTGTTCCGCTCAAAAACACTTCTCTTTTCCCCACTCCGGCATCGCAATCTGTGCGGTAATTCCCAAGATTCCTTGATGAATTCCCTACCCATTTCTTCATATCTGCCTGCCTGCTTTTGTTCAAGGCAGTATTGGAATTGAAAAGTAGTGACCGGAAGAGTTATGTGGCCATGGATTAACCATTCTGTGGATGGTGACTCTGCCACTGTAAATGCTAATCTGTCCAGTTTTTCAATACGCAGCATTGTATACTTTGCTCCCCTTTGTGCCATCTCTATCTGTTTTTCCGTTAGATTGTATGAGAAAACAGAGACCTGCCGTTTATGAAACGCCAAGGCACATGGCCTGCGCGCAAAGATCGCAGCGTCCAGCTTAATAACATAATAGAACGCAATTGTTATTGCCCGTGTTGTAATATGGACAAATCCTGTTCTAGTACATCAATAGCAGAAGATACAATGTTGCCTAGGGAATATATCCTGGAGGTTAGTGTAGTTAACCCATTGTCCACCACTGCTAGAGCTTTCTCTAGGTTTATACGATCTATTTCTCGTAATCTCTCAGCGGCCTCTTGTTGTGATATTTTCCAAATCTCATTATAGACAGCATAATAGAAACTTTTTTGACGTGGCTTCCTAGGACCTAATAAAAAATCCCGTAGGTCCACATCCTCTGTAAGTAAGGATAAGTGTTGTTTTACCTGTGTAAGTGTTGAGGTTCTTAGCCAATCAAGGCATAACTTCCCAACACTGTATGATGTCACTACCCCAGGATGTTCTCTCTGTACATAGCGTGGATCTGGCCTGTGGATATTAAACCCTTTGGTTTTACCCATGAATCTTTCCTGACATCTATTGGTGTCTGTGGGCCAAATCAACCATCCCTTCCAATCAGGGTCTGATCTATTGTATTGCATGATCTCATCTAGCGTAACCCCTTCTTGTGATCTTTTGTTACCCTCGGTGGGTGATGGTGTGGGCATCCAAGGGGTATTCAAGTCTTTGTTCTTGGCTAGTCCAAGACAAGTCGTTTGTTGCACTGTTTCATTCAAAAACATGATTTGCTGAGGAATAAGGCATGCTCTGAATAGTGCCTCTGTTCCCTGGACCTCCCAGGCTATAGTACCCCAGACAGATTTTAAGTCTATGGTGTCTTTCCACAAGTCGAAACCTTGTTCAGACAACTGCGCAATAAAGGAAGCAGAATAAATCTGTTTGGTGTTTGTTAACATATTTTTCTGTGCTGGTGTTGGTGCAACCCTATAATAATATGAGGCTTAGTCGGACATGTTAAACCCTGAAAAATATGGAAACTTTTGTGCAAATGTTTTTGAACTGCTTCTCTGCGGTGTTGGGCAATGTTCCCATTGGTGGTATGTGAAAACATTTCTGGGATTAGCAGATTTATGCAGAAAATGATGACCATGATGTTGATAGCAAATCATTGTTTCAAAGTCTGATGTATCTTCCTACATTTCATTATTAGAAAAAGCAGCAGATTTTTCTAAATCAGACAACATATTATTTACAGTTTCATAATCCCAATGATTGGAAAATGTACTGGAGGTAATGATATCACTCAATGAAATTTTAAATAAATGTGGTATTTTTAAAAGTTTGGTTGGGCCAAATATATTATAATCAACCTTGTCCCACACTATACCGTCAGGTATAGGAACTGCTGTAATGTTCACTGATGATAGGTCTCTTTTTTCACAATGTGATGATAGATGCAGTTTCAGAATCACATTCACTTTTTGTGCTGCAGAGCTTTCTCGAAGATAGGTTCCATTTATAAGCATACTAAAGACAGTTACTAAGCCTATCCAGGAAAGAAAGAAAAGTATCCCGGTAATTACCCAGAGTTCTACCCAAGGCGATACCAGGTAAGACTTTTTAAGAAGGTTCAGAAAATCCTTAAATGGCTGTAGACGTGTTTTTTGGGCTGGCATCGTTTCAGGTTCACTTGAATCCAATGAAAAGGTATCAAAGTCAATGAAATAGCCAGATGCAGTTCGATCAATTTTCGGTAATTCCGCAGGTTTTGTGGAAACTGTTGCTTGCTCTTGTTGGGGCATGTTGACGTAGATATCTGTGTTTGGTCGAATTGAAATTTGTCTTTCATTTGAGTTCTGATTTTGAACTTCAGTTTCAAGAGGAACGAGTTCCATCGCATTGTTGCATAGTCCATCATTCCGTGCAGGGGACTCTTCAAACGTGATGAGTCTTTCTGTTTGGACTTCTTGTATAGTTGCGAGAGGAGGGTGTCTGTTACTCCGGAGTCCACGCGGCCTACTACTCAGCATCGGCCTCATAGTGTGGTTTGATTAGGTCTATTGAGACAAATCTTTTCTCCTTTTTACCGGCAAGAGACGGCAGAAGTACTGTTCTTGTTCCTTCAACTGCCAGGACAGGTACAGGCTTTCTGTATGATGGCCCAAATTCTTTTTTGTCTGCTATTTTCTCTCTGACCAGGTCCCCGACTTTAGGGATCCAGACAGGTCTTGTCGTGACAGACTTGACTTCCCCAGTGGCAGTCCGTTTCACCTGGATGTTACTTTGCACTGCCCTGGATTCATTTAGATCCTGTAAAACAGCCAAACGTTTATGGATGTCAAAAGGTTTCTCATCCGCCACTGTGCCTTCACAATCAAGATCAGGTACCCACATTCTCGTCCCAAATAGGACCTCATAAGGAGTGACACCCCTAGAGAGCTTCTTGGCTGGTTATTCAACACCCTTTGAACTCCATATAGATGTTTTACCCAACTTCCACCGAGCCTAATACTCTAGCTGTTAAAGACTGCTTTAAGTCCCGGTTTTTCCTCTCCATAACCGAATTTCCCTCTGGATGGTACGGAGAGGAGTACCGCAATGCTACACCCAAACCTCCCATGGCATCCTTGTAAGCCCTAGAGCTAAACGCGGGGCCACGGTCAGAATGTAATGTGCCTATTGCTTATTTCCCTATAAAGACTCACAAATCTTTTATAACAGTTCGAGCGTCAGCCGAGCGCTGGGGCCACACCCATAGGAATCTAGAGCAGGAATCCACTGCAACCATGATATACTTGTAAGCCCCATCTGTTTGTAAGGGGCCGCAGTGGTCCAAATAAACACACACGAGTGGTTTGTCTGATATTATTAATGGTGTCTGTACTGGACGTGTTACGGTCGAGCCTTTCATCTGCTGACAGATGTCGCATTTCAAGACATAGTCCTTAGTTTGCTTTGTTAATCTCGGCCACTAGTAGCGTTGTTTCAGTAGAGAAACAGTTGCTGTAACTCCTGCATGTGCAGAGCCTATACCCTCGTGTGCTGCTAGAATTAATGCTAACCTACGATCCATATTCGGTATTACTCTGTCCCCCACTCCAGGAATCTGAGCAAATGGAACGTTGTTTGCATCTAACTTGTAGGAGTACTTGAGTGGAAATATTTTCGGTACTGCCGATTTATTGCGTGTGGCAATAATCGCAACCATAATCTCACCGTCTATTCTCGTTTTTGAACAAGTGATAGCAGCTACTGAAGCCGTGCGTACAGCCCCCTTTGCGGCTTCGTCAGCCAATGAATTCCCTTCAAAGTGAACGCCATCACGTTTATGACTCAGTGTGTGTATCGCGTGAGCACTTGGTAGTTCGTTTTTCAACTCCACTACCTATTCCCATAGTGTTTTGTGCTTATTTGTGCCACCTTTTGCATCCTTAAACCCATTCTGTCCCCATTGATGTAAATATTTATTATATGACTGTACACAGTAAAAGGAATCACACACGATTAGTGTGGGGAATTCTCGATCCGTATTTACCAGTGCCAGTAATAGTGCTTTTAATTCTACCAGCTGCGCCATGCAGTCTCCTAGAGACTGGGTTTTTGTACAACTCGGATGAAACTTTCCATCCTGCATGCGCCCTTTAACTATAGCACACGCGGAGCTGTATTGCTGTTTACTCCCTATGGCCGGTTGAGCAGAACCGTCAGTGTAAATTATATATTCATACTGATTTAGAGGCATTATTTCATTTGGTAGAGGATATTCTTGTTCGTATTTTGAACTGGAGTTGTATTTGTTGTAACCGTTGCCGGCTGGACTGTAAGTGTCATGACAAACTGCATCATGTTTCTGTAAATGTTTATTAATTCTTTGTGAAGTATAAGTAAGTCTCCCCCTGACATTGTTTCAATGTCAGGATGTGGTGTATTGGCCGCTAATATTGGCCATGTCGCTCCTTCTCTTCCGAGGGGACAGACCCTTACTCTATTTCTTGTATGGGGGAGGGCGCATTAAACCAGTATAAGTGTTCCTGGTATGTGAGCGGAACTTCAATGTCCTCATACGGACAATATTCCGCTGGTGGTTCATCTTCTGTGTCGAAATGAAATGTTTTTGTTCTTGCATTTGCTGCTGGGAATGTAACCCACGAATAAAATACCTCTGTTCTGTATGATTCATGTGCCTCAATCACGAAAGCTACTACGCCACCCCTAGGTGTTAAACCATGTGCAAGCAGTTTCAGGGTGACCGCATTTCTAACATTTGCCGCAATATGTATTGCGTTTGCACCTTCCTCGTCTTCCGAGAGTGGTAGTGGGTCTAAGACCTGGTTAGTCATTGTGTTAAAAAACACGTAATAATTTTTCAAGGGAACCAAGATAAGGTGTTTTGCACAATTTTCAGGAACACTGTATCCTTCTAGCTTGATTAGCCAGCAGCCAATAAATATGATTTTCGCCTACTCAGCTGTGGCGGAGTTTGTGACCTCCCACTCCAGACGTCTCTGGCTATTTGTGAGTAGGGGTCTCTGAGACTAGCATGACTGAACTACTCAGATTCTACTGTTAAATAAGTACCCAACTAACGTTGGCGGCGCCATGTCGTGTAGCTCCTATAATAGTTATACAGGATCTGCGCGTTTGGACAGCATACACTGTAGGATTGGTGACAGACTGACTCTGAATACCCCCACCGGGTATGTTGGTCTTTTGTACCAACTAGCCCACAGTGCCACTAGAATCTCCTCTTACCAAGGAGAGAATAGTTCTTGGCAGCCATCAAACATGACAACCCTGATCCCTCAGGACCGTGGAAACAATATACTACTTTTCGCTCAGTCACTCGTGCCTACTTAGTTCCTTCGCAGAGAGATACACAGAATAAACAGGCTGGGCATTTTCAATAAGTATTTATTGAACAGTTGTTATTCTGGTGTAGAATAGATGAGCTTCAACAACCGTTAGACAGTATAAGATATAAATGATTAGCAGTACTATAAAGGTAAATGGATGGTATAGCTCTACCATCTTACAATAATCATGAATACATACGAATATATAAAACACATGATAAAAAGATGCGTACTCCTATGATGCCTTCCTAACTAGATGTACCTACTTGTACCTAGCATGTGTATAGGTGTTAAGCCAAGAATCCCTCTAGGATTTAGTCAACCCTATTACCTGAAGTGAGGGACTGTGGGACCCCTTCTTGGTCTCGAGTTGTACACCCCGCGAGGGATGTTAGACCACTGCGAGCTGGAGTGTCTGCATGCAGGAACTTCAGTGTAACTGGTCAGTGTGTCGGCTGGGAAGTCTCCGTCTCCTCTCCCTGTCTTAGCAAGATGTGATGTATATATACCCATAGGTCTCCCCAGGGGTCCTACCTCGCTTTATTACTGTGTCGGCCTAAGGATGACGTCGGGCATGAACTTTATACATAGATATTATACAAGAGATGGTAGTCCTGCTGTGCTTCCGAGAATCCTCATGCATAATGTATGAGATTTCGAACTAGGGAAAACCCGCGTTCTGAATGCAGTGTCGTATCTAGGTAAAAGATCAACCCCTGTAAACCTTTATAAGTGTAATGTAGAGAAGAATATAGGTGAAGGGTAATGAAGTTACGGGGGCCTATATTATGGTACCTATATGGAATATAACAGTGTGCTTTAAATACTGAGGAATTATTGTCTCAGTTATTGAGCTTTACATACTGGAGCATGATGAGCAGCCCATTAATAGAGTGCAACGCGCACTGTCAGGAGCTTCTTGGTGCTATCGATCAGCCACAATTTTATACACCACAGCAGTCTGTGTTATTTTGTGAACAGCCAGGTCCTCAGGTTCTTTATACATGTAAGCACATCAGGTGCAGCTCAAATTGGATGCGGGGGGCATTCCAGAGTGAAGCGTTTTCTGCCAGGAGCACTCTACGCCCTGTTTCTTGTACCTACTTTTTGGCGCCTCAGACGTAAACTGGATGCTGGAATGTAATACTAAGTGTGGAGAATATCTAGCAAATTTCCATGCTAGGAAGGAAGGAGGACTCACTCTACAATAGGTCAGATTCTAATGGAAACTGTTAGAAATAAAATCACCTTTTGCTGCACAGGTAGCTAATAAATTGACATAAATGGTTGTTAATATGATCACATTTATTAATTTAAAGATGGCTGTAACAGCAGCATTTTGTACATTTTTAAGCTATTGCTTGCTCATTTCAGAAAGGCCTAAACATGCAGATTTGAACAAATCCATGCAAGCTTAATTGAAACGTTTGCTTTAATAATGCCAAGGGCAAAAAAGAGAAAAGTAAAGATACAACAATGAATGTGTAAATGGGAAAATGGGATTTGGAAGGACTTGCAAAATGGCAAACAAAATCCAATTCCGAATCCAGCATTGTCTCCAAATTACATACTAGGTCACCAGGACTAGGTCCTCTAGTAATAAACCAGCTCAACAGTACATCAGACCTGGTTATAAATGGTAGGAAACTCTTTTAGCTCGGTTTAATTTCAATTAATTAGCTTCCATCGATGGCTGAGATGCGTCGGCCACCGAGAGTCGTATGGTATAAATTTATTGTCTGATTAATTAAAATCAATACAATCACTTAGTTAAGTCATAGTAATAATAAGTAGTTTATTGTTTGATTATTTAAAATCTTTACAATAAGAATCAATAAAAAGTACAGCACTTGTAGTGATCATTTAAAATATCAATAGAAACGTATACTTTAGACGATCAACAGTAGTTTAAAACTTTTGTACATCGATGAACAAGTAAGGAAATAAAATTGATTAGTCAAGAGACCTTGGAAAGGGGCGGGGCAAGTGAGGTGAGGAGTGTTTTATTAGCACTGTCCAAGGAGGTGACTATTTCCTCAGTCAGAAGGTGATGATCAATCTGTTGTTGGGGCAGGTTGGGGTATTATCCCTTGGCGTTGTTTTGCTGCCTTTACGGGTGCCTTTTCCACACCTTGAATATGCTTGACTATTCTGGCAATGGAGCTTGGGTCTGATGAATTGAAGCAGGTCAGGATAGCTTCCCTGCAGGTGTGCACCCCTTGATGTATCCATTGGGGGTGCAGACATTTCCAACAAATTTCTAGGGTGGTTTCGCAGAGGCAGATGGTGTGGACCAAGTTTTCGACTGCCAAGCCACATAGCCGTCAGGCCGTGTCTCTTGCTGTCCTCAGCCAGGGCTTGTTAAGTGGAGGGACGGGAAGCCGCCCAGTCCACAGGACAGAAATAGTTTTTTTTTTTGTCTTGGGGTTTAGATCTTCCGCAAGGTACTGCTGAGGTCTCAGGGATGTTTAGCTGTTCAATATGACCCAGGCATGTGAGCATTTTGCTAGGGCTGCTCTGTCTTCTAACGATGCTAACATTTTAGATGATTTTGATGCTGCCTTTTTGAATTGGTTTAGGCTTACTGAGGTTAACCACAATTCCCCCAGGCCTAGCAGTTCGATAGTGCCATTAAGATATTTGTGAAATGGGGGCGGAGCTTGCCTGGGACCAAGATGGCCGCATAGTTCCCGGGCTCCTCCGAGCCATCGCAATATTAGCTATTATCCTTTAATAACGTGCTGATTACTGACCTGAAGCCGACCTGCCAACGGTGTCGGAGACTGCTGCCAACAATCTGGGCTGGTTGAGTCCCGGTTTGGTGACCCACGAACGGCGCCGCTGCCGTCTACAGCGGAAGCCTGGCTCTTGCACACGAGGCCCGCGGCTGAGACGGAGACTATCGGCTGGATGTTCCTGCGTGACTGCCCGTGTGCTGTGAGAGCCGAGCAGCCTGAAAAAGGGCCCACTGGGTGAGAAGAGGGCTGCGGTGCGCCCTGTGAAGCTGAGAGCGGTGCCGGTGCAGGGGGAAAACGAGACAGCGAGAACAGATACCGGGCAGGGGGGCGCTCCCCCTGCCGGGACGCGTCCGGCAGAGTGTGCCTTGTCTGGTGGTGCTGGCGCTTGTCGGCCCCGATCTGCCGGTCCCCCTCTCCAACTAAATCCTCGAGTCCTGCATGGACCCCGGCCGGCGGCGGTGATTACACCAAAGGCGGCGTTGCTGCGAGGGGGCCGGTCGCGCCAATTTTGGGCTCCCCGGAATCAACTGCGCAGAAGACGCTCCAGGCCGCAGTGTGAAGGTGAGGAGGACCGGGGGCATGGCGGCAAGGACAATCGGCGTGCGCTGTGCTGATGGGGCAGGCGCATACAACTATAGAGCACCCCAACTTTTGCCAATGTGCGGCGAATTGCAGTTACAAGATCCCGGGAGGGTGCTCCCCAGGACCCCGCGCACACCGCTGTAGTTAGACGGCATTGTGACTATAGGGCGGAACGCCCTAAATCCCTGGAACATTGAGCATTGTTGCCCTGGGACAGTGTCTGCCGGACTACTCTGCGTAGCTGGGAGAAGCTACGGCCTCCGTACGGGAGAGTGCGCAGATTGCCTCCATGACTAGTCTATTGTGGTAACCATAGAACTGCAAAGTGTCCCCACACAGGGAGCAGTGATAGTGAGGTGGCGTGGAAGTGAACAGGGCTGCATGGAGGCTGTTTGCTGGCAAGAGTCCTCTACGACACAAACACAGCTCCCCAACCGCAGCTATAGGGGCGGCGTTGGAATTCTGGGCTGACGTGGATTACCTCACACGTGGCAGGCACGACAGGGGACGTTGACAGAGCTGGTGGAACCCAGGGACTGGGCGCCAAGGGGCAGACCCTCTGATAGAGCTGCGAATTTCCTCCCCCCAACCCCCCTTTTCCTGCATTGGGATAAGTAGCAGCATATAACTACTGCGTCAGACACCTTGAGGTGTGACAACCTCATTTGCGCCCAACTTACGGAGATTGGGGAGGGGAGTGGCGCCTTGATTCAGCGGAATACGGCGACACTGGAGAGAAGACGAACATATTCTCGTGACACCATGGGAAAGGTGGACAAAACGCAACCAAAGCTCAACTTTGACCAACGGAAGTCCAGGCACCAGGAGCAGGATTCTGAAGAGGGCCCGGAGGCGCACGATGAAGACCCAGTCGCGGCGGAGGGTGATATTCGTGCTATATTAGCTTCGATGCAAAAAAGTCTGCAAAAAAGTCTGTCCAATATAGATAGCAAGATAGACTCTTTGGCACTCCGCATGGACTGTCTAACAGAACGAATGGATAAACAAGCGGAACGCCAGGATATGATGGAACGCAGGGTTACGGAAGTGGAGGAGGCCCAAACAGAACTTAACTCAGAACAAAAACAAATGGGGAAATTACTGAACACCCTCCAAGACAAGGCAGAAGACCTAGAAGCTCGCTCTAGGAGAAGCAATATTCGAATTACGGGTCTACCAAAGACCACCAATGTGGGCAATATGGAACTGTTTGTGGAAAAGTTATTAGAGACGCTGTTTGGCCGTGACACTTTCTCTGCAATGTTTATAGTAGAACGCGCACATCGCTCGCTGGGTCCAAACCCCCCCCTGGTGCGCCACCAAGGCCGATCATTGCGAAATTATTAAATTACAGGGAAAGGGATGCGGCGCTGAAAGCGGCACGAGAGAAGCAAACACTGCATTATGAGGGATCCACAATCTCGCTATACCTGGATTTCACGGTCCGTGTTCAAGAGGCACGCCGACAATTTGCACCGTTGAAAAAGCAACTACGGGAACAACAACTGGACTACGCCATGCTGTATCCGGCGAGATTAAGAGTGAACAGACAAGGGCGCTCTCGCATCTTCCTGGACCCTAAAACTTTGCAAAAAGCCCTGAAGGAATGGGCAAAGGAGAGGCCACTTCAGAAGAATTCGCCTAACCATGAAGGGGCTTCAGGAGGCGACCTAGATGAACAAGACTGACTACTGCACTATCATACCTGTCAGATAAGTCATTGCGGGGTGGGGGTGGGACATGGTGAGACATAAATGCTTGTCGAGTACAATGGATGAGGTTAGCACGGAGTGCTAAGTACAATGTCTATGGTAGCCCAGAGGGTATTAGGATATGAACAATTTGGTATGGACTTCAATAGTGTCAAGTTCAGTCGAGCTTGCTTGGGAATGGGAGACTGCAGTCACTGGCTCCTTAGCACAATAATGTTTGTTGAAAGCACATGACTTGCTTGATGGCGAAGGGGGGTACCCTGTCACACCTGTTGTAAAGGTGAATGTGCAGGGCCCAGGCAACATCGGCCCTAGCGTGTGAACCACAACCTGGAATTTTTCAGTTTTTTTCTTTGTTTGTGGGTTAGAACAGTTTTAGCTGAACATATAGTAGATGTATTGGGTTTGTTAGCGGGATTCCGCCATTGCAGAGTTGGGGTATGCATGGCGTGGGAGGGCGGAGGGGGGACAAAAAGACACAAGGTAAGTCTTGGCTATGGCACAGAGAATGCAATACAGACCAAGTACAGAGCAACACGCCGCACGGTGACGAAGAGAGTTACACAGATAACAGAGAGTTGCGATAGAGGGGCCGTATGTCCAAACATATGACACAGGAACAACCCAATATGCTTAACATATTGACCTGGAATGTTCGAGGCCTGAATGATTACAGGAAGTTGAGGAAAGTTATGGCATATCTCACCAGACATAATATAGACATTGCGTTAATACAGGAGTCCCACCTCCCACTAACAGCAAAATGCTGAGTTGCAGGGGGCTCCCTGGTAACGTCCATGCAGCAGGATTTACGTCTAATGCCCGGGGAGTAATCACTTGGCTAAACCCGAAAGCGGGACTGCAACTTTGCCCATTGGAAACGGACAGTGACGGGAGATATGTGATCACGAGAATTAGCGGGAAAGGAATAGATCTGATTGTGGTTAACATATACGGTCCGAACTATGATAACCCTAGATTTTTTGAAGAGATTGCTAGGAAAATGGGGCAGCATGAATGGGCTTACCAATTATGGGGAGGGGACTTTAACTGTGTGTTAAACCCACAATTAGACAGGTCTGGAGGCCCAGAACGACGCCCAACACCTACGGCTCGAGCAATTACGGGGGCGATGGCACAATTGGCTCTATTAGATGTGTGGAGAACGAGATCCTGGGGAGGGGAGGGTATACACATTATTCTTCATATCACAATCTACACACCCGAATTGATTACTGGTTAGTTTCTGAGGGTCTGTTTGCAAGGGTCCGGGACTGTGAGGTACTGCCCCATACTCTGTTGGATCACTCACCAGCGCTCTTAGTCTTGGAGTGCCCAAGTAAACGCATCCCTCCCTTTACGTGGAGATTCCCCCCTTACTCATTATCAGACCCTGCCTTTAAAGCTGATATGACGGAAGCGATAGAAAGCTTCTTTGAACACAATATAGGATCTGTGGACACCTTTGCCGTAGTATGGGAAACTTTCAAAGTATATATTAGAGGTATCGCTATGACTAAACATTCGGGTGTCCTCCGAGCATTGCGAAAACGCCTAGCGGACTTGGAGAATAGAATACAGACTTTAGAAGGCAGGCTACAAACCGCCGCTGATGATAAGGTGCAGGGGGAACTTCGGGAGTTACTCAGTGAGTTTCATGATACCGCGGATTCGGAACTGAAACACCTAGGCAAATATGCCACGGCCTGCACATATGGAGAAGGCGAGCGGCCGGGCGCAGTTTTGGGGTCACTGCTTAGAAAGCGAAGGGAGAAGGCGGAGGTGATGTTAATTAATGATGAACAGGGGGAACCCATCACGACACCACTAAACATAGCAGACAGTTTCCTTTGTTTATTGCACCAGCACTTCTTCTCAGCTGCGAAGCGAACACGCAGAGACCGACGTTGTAGATTTGCACCCGCTACCCCGCACGAACACACCGCCTCGCCCGCGCCCATTGCCCAAGCCGGGTGTCCGACCCTCCACCCAGTCTCCCCATGTCTGACAGCTATACCGGGATGGCATCGCTCCACATCATGTCCTGGAATGTTAACAACCTCTTGGATAAGGTCAAGCGCACTGCGGTCCTGCGATATGCCCAGCGGCACACTGTGGATATACAGATGCTCCAGGAGACCCACCTGGTAGGCAATCACTGCCCCTTCCTGGTGCGCTATGGTTATGGTGGGATCTGGCACTCTGGCTTTACCCGAGGTTCACGAGGGGTGGCTGTCCTGATACGCCGCGCTCTTCCATTTGTGGCGCGTAAAGTAAAATATGACCCTGGGGGCTGCTTCGTTATCTTGGAAGGGAGCATTGGGGACCGGTCCCTGAACCTAATCGCTGTATACTCCCCCCCTCTCTGTTGTCCTCCACACTTCAGCGTCTCGCCACACTAGTAGCTGCCCTGCCCCCGGCAACGACTGTCGTTGGGGGGGACTTCAACGCGTTTATGGACCCAGGCCTTGACACTGCTGCGGCCCCTTCCGTCTCCCGAGTTGCACAGTCCACTCTCCTATCGAATTGGGCTGCTACTCTGGGCCTCGGAGATGCCTGGAGGCTTTGGCACCCGACCACTCGAATGTACACTCATACATCGGCCTCCCACCACACACATGCCAGGCTGGATTATCTCTTCCTGCCGGCCTTGGACTGTCAAACAATTCAGGCTATCACCATCCTTTCCAGGGGCTTATCAGACCACTCCCCAGTGACTATGCAGATGGGCAACCTCCCGGCCTCTTCGCGCCCGATCTGTCGGCTAAACGCCTGGTTCCTCCAGGACAAAGAATTCCGGAAACAGATAGGGGACGAGCTTCGTCATTACTTCTCCACTAACCAGGGCTCGGTTTCCTCTCCTGGCACCCTATGGGAGGCCAGTAAGGCCACCATCCGCGGCTTTGCCAAAGGCCAACTCAAACTCCAGCATACGAAGCAGGACTCCCGGCTCACACTTCTGGAGGCCCAGGCTGTCCTGCTTGAAGCCCAACCTCCGGAGGACAGAACTGAGGCCCAGGATCGGAAGCTGGCGTTTCTGAGGGACGAGATCAAGCAGACCTCCCTGGAGGCCGCTAAGCTGCTGTGGAGGTCCTCCGTATCACGAGTGTATGGGTGGGGAGATAAAAATGGAAAGCTCTTGCATCGTTTGGCCACCTACCCTATGGCCAATCATATCATTCCTGAGGTGATTGACTCACACGGGGAGATCCAGCGAACCCCCGTGGCAGTGGCCCAGTGCTTCACCACATACTACGCTACTCTCTACTCTGCGCAGCCCCCCGATCTCTCACTCCCGGAACTCCTCCAGAATGAACAGCTCCCCCTTCCGCGGCTCAGTGTATCCGAGGCAGAGGAACTAGATCTTCCGATCACCCCAGAAGAAAATAATGACGCCATTTCACGCATGGCCACGGGTAAGACACCGGGGCCAGACGGACTCTCGCAGGAGTTCTATGCGTCCTATCGAGACACGCTGGTTCCCCACCTATTAGAGGTGTATCATGAAGCGGCTGACTACGGCTCTTTCCGTCCCGAGACGGACCTGGCCACCATTTTAGTGATTCCTAAGTCTCAGCCTCCCTCGTCCCACTGCTCTGATTACCGCCCCATCTCCCTCATTAATTCGGAGCTCAAAATATTCGCCTCGGTCCTAGCTAACCGCATACGTCCATATCTGGATAAGCTGGTCCACCCAGACCAGTGTGGATTCATGCCTTCCCGGGGAACCAGGCACTGCCTTAGACGTCTCCACCTCGCTCTCGCGAATCGGCAACAATTGACCCCCTATCTATCTCTGCTTCTCGTGGACTTCGAGAAAGCATTCGATTCGGTGGACTGGTGCTACCTAGAGGCAGTGTTGACGGAGATGGGTTTTGGGACCCCCTTCCGCAACCTGGTCAGGACACTATATTGTAAACCACGGGCCCAGTTAATGGTCAATGGCGCTCTTTCTCGCCCCTTCCCCATCAGGAGAGGCACGAGGCAGGGGTGCCCCCTTTCGCCGCTCCTTTTCGTGCTAGCGATGGAGCCCTTTGCTTCTCTTGTTCGCACTGACCCGCTTCTCACGGGATGGAGATGGCCCGGCTTGGAAGAGGATAAGATTGCCCTTTACGCTGACGACGTTCTGGTATTCTTGTCTGATCCAGCTCGATCAGGACCTCGGTGCCTCCAGGCCCTACATTTCTTTGAACGAATCTCTGGCCTCCGATTGAGCTCGGCCAAATCGGTCCTGGTCCCTCTCCATCTCTCTCGAGAGTGCTTTGATTGGCAGTCGTCGATACCCCTCCGGCGGCAGTCATTCAAATACCTGGGGCTCTGGGTGGCCCTCCTTCCCGACCTCGCCTGGTCCCTCAATGTAACCCCATTAGTGAAACGGGTTCGCGCTGACCTCCTTAAATGGCAAACGCTGCCACTGAACCCTATGGGCAGAATAGCCCTTTTTAAAATGATGGTTCTGCCCAGATTTCTCTATATGCTCCAGAACACGCCCCTCTCCTTCTCACGGTCATGGTTCCGGGAGATGGACGGCTTAGCCACCAAATTCCTATGGGGAGGTCGGAGGCCGAGGCTGGCCCTCACCCAGTGCCGGATCCCACCCTTTGACGGCGGTCTGGGAATGACGAACCTATATCTTTATTATTTAGCGACTCAGCTCCTTACCGTGCATGACTGGTTTAATGGCGGCTGGTCGGACCCGGCATACCGCTTGGAACTGCATAACTTGGGTTTCTCCAACATTCAGGGGATGCTGTACGGGAACGTCATCTCCCACACTCTGCCTGAGGTCACGCGTGGGGTGCTTCTGGCCTGGTGAGCTTCCCTGCATCACACCCACTGGTCGGGTAAGTTAACCCGATATACCCCACTGTGGTGCGGAACATGGCTCCGGGACATCGCCACTCTCTCTGGCTTTAGAGCTTGGGATCTCATTGGGATTTCACAACTGGGGGATGTCTGGGGTGGGAACCACATACGCGCCTTTCAGGACCTGCAGACCCGGTACTCCCTCCACGCCTCCCAGTTTTACCACTATCTGCAGCTGCGCCATGCCCTCCACTCTCACATCTCAGAGGGTACCTCCCTGCCCGAATATAGTCCACCGGAGGCCCAGGTCATGACTGGCAACTTGGGGAAAGGTGGGATCTCCCTCATTTATCGCTCCCTCACAAATAACACCCCCAACTCCCTATCCCACCTCAGGGGCAAATGGGAGGGTTGGCTTGGATCCCTGGATGATGCTGATTGGAGAGATGCATTGATGGCTCCTAAAACAGTCACAGCCTCAGCACGGCTCCGACTAGTTCAAATATACTATCTGCACGCTGCCTACCTCACGCCGCTGCGTCTTCATCGCGCTGGGCTCCAACCTGATACATCCTGTCCCCGCTGCGGTTACCCCCAGGCCGATTTTTATCACATGGTTTGGCTTTGTCCCACAATCACACTCTATTGTGAGTCAATAACAGGGGAGCTCACTGAGGTCCTGGGTTGGGAGGTTCCCCTTAGCCCAATGAACGTACTCCTGGGCATTACCGAGGGACTGGATGGTTCCAGAGCTGAGAAACTTTTTTTAAACACGGCTCTGATGGTGGCCAAAAGAGACATATCGGCCAACTGGCTGAATTCGACTGCACCCACGATGGCGTGTTGGCGCAGGGGGGTGGATTGGTGCGCTGCGCAGGAGCGGCCCATGTACGCGGCCAGAGGCTGCCCGAAGAAGTTTCGTAGAATATGGGGCAAATGGGTCGGGGTAGTAGAGGACTGATCATCTCAGAAGGTCAATTATGGACTTTGACGAATGCGCTGTTACTTTCCTCTTGTATGTCGGACTTTGTATGCTGGTGTACTATTCTCCTGTTTTCGTTTTACACTGACATATGTACTAAGGGCTGGTATTGTTTTCCCTTTGCTGTTTTCATAAAGTCAATAAAATTGATTATCAAAAAAAACATAGCAGACAGATTTCGGCGATACTACTCTGCATTGTATGCCTCTAGAGCTGGAGAGATGGACGCGCAGATTTTAGACTATTTGGCACACATTAAACACCCTTGGCTGACGAACGCTCACAGGGAATATCTCATGCGCCCGTTAGAAAAAGAAGAAATACCGGCTGCATTATCTGGAATGCGAGCTGGTAGTGCCCCAGGCGCAGACGGGCTAACGGTATCCTTTTATAAAGAGTTTAAGGATATACTCATACCACATCTTCACACCCTGTTTGAAGAGATCTATGAAAGTGGACAACTGCCTCCGTCTATGAGGGAGGCTCTTATAGTTGCCGTTTTGAAGCCAGATAAACCGCCCACAGAGTGTGCGTCGTACCGCCCACTGTCATTGCTGAATGTCGATGCAAAGTTGTATGCTAAGGTATTGGCGAATCGTTTAACCCCATTTGTCCCGCTGCTGGTTGTGCCGGAACAGGCCGTCTTCGTTCCTAGCAGGAACTTGACGTATAATTTAAGAACAGTATTCGGAGTGCTCCAACATATCAAACCAGAAGTGCAGGCAGTGGCAGTGTTCTTGGATATGGAGAAGGCATTCGACTCGGTCGAATGGCCCTTTATGGGACAAGTCTTAACGCGCGTAGGCCTGGGGGGCATATTTCTACAAATGCTGGGAGTACTGTACAAAAATCCGATGGCCAGAATAAAAATAGGAGACATGGTCACAGACCCCATACATATAACTAGAGGTACGAGGCAGGGATGTCCGCTCTCCCCACTCCTCTATGCGCTGACTGCAGAACCGCTGGCCTGCGCATTGAGGGAATACCACAGACACAGAGGCCTCCGCTTTCCGGGGTATGAGTTAGTGATATCGACATATGCAGATGATAGTCTCCTGTCCTTCGTGAGGTGGTTCAGTTTGGTGCATTGTCTGGTCTCAAGGTCAATTGGTCCAAATCAATTTTATTCCCACTCACCACCGCCACAGCGCAGGTTACCCCGGAGTTCCCTTTGCAGTGGACCACAGACCCGGTACGATACCTGGGTGTCAAAGTTCACACGGATTCGGAAGTAGTGTTCCGAGAAAACTATGGAGTTGCAGTCGGTAGGCTGGGGGATGATGTGGAGCGCTGGCTTAGACTGCCGCTCTCGCTATTGGGCAGGATCTCCATTATGAAGATGGTGGTACTACCTAGGTTTTTGTTTCAGTTTGCTAACATCCCGATGGTCCTCCCTAGTTCTTTTTTTCGCACGCTCACAGCGCTACTACTTAGGCTGGCTTGGGCTGGAAAACATGCCCAGATACGATGGGACATCTAACGTTGCCATATCGGATGGGTGGCCTTGGGGCGCCCGACCTAAATTTGTACTATAGGGTCGCGCAGTGCGCACACGCTCATTTTTGGATACATGGCCCCGCAGATGCGCCGCACCTCCAGATTGAGAAAGTTGTCGCAGCGCCGCTTCCTATGCCGGCGCTCTTATTCCAACCACCGGACCGCAGAACTGGGATTCTCGATTCGATTAATTCGACCGTGCACGCTTGGCACTACCTTCTTAAGTTGCAGGCTGGAGTCATATTATATTACCCACTGGCTCCTCTAGAATGGTGTCGTTGGCTTCCAGCATGCACAGACAGAGGGGTAACTCGGGCACTGAGTGATATCAATATTACTACGATCGGGGATTTGTTTGGGGAGGGTGTGGCGAAGACGTGGGAAGACGTGATTACACAGGGCCAGCACACTACATTTCTACACAGATTCCACTTTCACAGAATGAGGCACTCGCTAAGGGAAATACTGGGGAATGATTTCGCTGAGCCACCCGATGTCGCACCACTCACTACCATGATAAAAACAGAATTGCCGGAGTGGATGGTGTCCAGGCTCTACAAATCGGCACAGGAATATCGGGCCAACCATTATACTAAAGCTCGTCTGGCCTAGCAAACAGATTTGGGGATGGATATAGATGTTGGAATGTGGAGGTACTGTTGCGAAAGTACGAAACGCATATCACTAAATGGCAGGCACAGATTAACCCACTTTAAATTTTTGAATAGAATATATTACACCCCTGAAAGATTACATAGGTATGGACTGAGGGAGACTGCAGATTGTGAAAGATGTGGTGCCACCTTGGCTGATTTCTATCATTTGGCATGGTTGTGCCCGGGGATTGCTAATTTCTGGGATTCAATATTTAAGACTCTGGGGGAAATCGTTAAAGGGCAGCTCACTCCAGATCCTGCACTAGCGCTACTGGGATACTCTAAACACTTACCTAAATCTACCAGACATTTAATTGATATGGGATTGCTCATGGCGAGACGTAGGGTGGCTATATGCTGGTCTCGTGGCCCAACCCCTACCATAAATAGTTGGTCGAGAGACATGGTATACTGCTGCACGCAGACGGAAAATTATAGCGAACTTCTCCCACCCCGCAATCGCCCGAAGAACTTTTGGGAACTATATGTAATTTATAAGGATGCCAAAGAAAACGAAGAAGGCAGTAGAGTTGCCCCTGTGTCGAAGTAGCATTAAGGGAGTCGGCTGGTCGAGAGACGTCAGTTACAATAGGCTCTCAGGTCTGCTTCCAGGGCTCAATAACTGTATAATTCTTATATGTCATGTTGGAATGAGCTTGGCTGTAACATATGACTGGGAAGGACCTCCAGTCTCGCAGTATTCTATATGTTATATAGGAAGGTACCACAGGCGAATGTGCATTTGTTCCTGTAGTGTAACTCTCAGAAGTAAGAAGAATGTCAAAAACCGGACACAATGTTGACTATGTATGTAGGCTTATTAAGAAAGGTCTCTGTTGTCTTTGCTTACTATTTTTGAACTCTAATGTACCGTATGGAAATTCTAAATAAAAACATTTAATTAAAAAAAAGATATTTGTGAAATGGTGAATGTGGCTTTTCTTCAATCCCCTCCCAGACATACTAATTGATGGAGTTGTGCTCCGAGTTTTTTAGTTTATAGCAGAAAGTGGCGAAAGCTGCTACTCTTGCATGGGACTGCTAAATTAGCCCAAGCCTAATTTGTGCTGGTGAGGTGCTTTGGGAGAGATGAAAGATTCGCCTATATATGCGAGCTGAGGTTTTATCCAGGACCGAAGTATCTCTGCCTCTCAGCACTTCACAACCATAGGCTAGGGTTGATAGTATTTTTGCTTTGGCGGTTTCAAAAATCAGGTTGTAGGAGGGCCCGTTTAGGTGTCTGGACATCCCTGCCAGGCCTGCGGTGAGAGCCATCCCTTTCTTTTTGATCTCCTCTTTGTGAGACTTGAAAGAGCCATCACCGTCGAACGTGAGGCCAAGATATTTGTAGCTGCCTATTTCTTCTATCCTGCTCCCCCCAAGGTGCCAGATGGTCTTCCCTTTGAGGGCCTTTTTCCCAGATATCAAAATTTAGTTTTTTTTGCCATTTATTATCATCCCGTTGATCTCAGAGAACTCCTCCATCACTTTCATGAGACACTGCATCCCGACTCGTGTTCTACTTAGTATCACCAGGTCATCGGCACAGAGTACATTAGATAGCTGAGCAGACCCTAGTTTTGGGGCGTGCGAGTTGGTGGAAGAGAGTATTGGTGGAAGGTCAGCAAGAAATAAGTTGAATAGCAGCGGTGCTAATACGCACCCTTGTTTGAGCCCTCTGGTTGTCGGGATAGCCCTTGAGAGATTTTCTCCGTTCCCCAGTTTGATCCTTAACCAAGTGTTCGAATATAGGGTTTCTAGCGTCGCTCTCAGGAGGTAAGGTAGGATTTGCAAGGTCTTCAATTTTTCCCATAACCTTTTCCAGTCCACTCGATCAAAGGTTGCCTGTAAATCGATGTAACAGAGGTAGAGGGGAAGCTTTGAGGCTCTAGAGTAGTCGAGTATGAGCAAAGGGGCCATTATGTTTGTTATGGTCCCTTTATTCCTGGTGAACCCTGTTTGGTTATGGAGGATGACAGAGTTCGAGTCGGCCCAGTCCCTGAGTTGCTCAAGTAGGACTTTGGCATAATATTTGGCCTCGTTGTCAATCAGGGCTATCAGCCTGTAGTTTCCTGGGTCGCGTTTGTTCCCTCCTTTAAAGATTGGAGAGATGATGGAACCTGGGATTGGTCTCCCAGTTAAGTTGTAGTTGAAGAGTGGCCCCATTGCTTCTGCCCATTTAGCCGGGTTGGTTTTGTAGATTGTTTGGGGATCCCGTTTGGTCCTGGAGCACTGGTGTACTGCCCCTTAGTGATCTGTCGCTGCACCTCTTCGAGCTTGATTTTAATGGTCCCTGGCATGCTTGACCCCTACATAGAGGCCAGTCTGCGATCTGATCCTGAGTTATCTTATCCGTTCGAGTGTGGATCTGGATTTGTGTCTGCTTGAGGGTGGAAGTGGGCTTATAGAAAGGCAGCCCAATCAGGTTCTGGAACATTTGAACCTAACTTCCTGTGGGTGGGATTTTTCAAGGAGTTCACTGGGTGCCAAAAATTCCTTGCATTATTATGCTTAAGGTCCCAAATGAGTTTAGCCCAAAAGGTGTCTGCGTTTTCTATTTTGATTGCCCATATTGCATGCCTGAAGTCCTGCATTGCTCCTTTCAGGGTGGCACTGTTTAGTTAATTTGAGGGGTTGCGTTGAACTGCTCTCAAAGCCTTATTTACTTCCCACTTTAAGTGTTTAAGTTTAGCCGACTTATTACTGAACTGTTCTGTGTAGGTGGTAGTAAATTCAACCCATTTGTCCGTGATTGAGTTATCGAGTTGTCGGGATTTTTCCAAGTGGCGAGTTGCTTCGTGTTCCAGTCTTTCGATTGAGTTCGAGGTCCACTTAATTCTTTTTAAGTTGATTGAATAGATGATTCCAGCTACATCTGCTAAATGCTAATTCTCTGTTGGTGACATAGCCAGTGCCAGCTCCTGAGGTAAGTGGTCACTTTCTGGTCTTGAGCCCATTTTGTATAAAAGAGCTAAGTGTACTAGGCGAAGAGACACTGCAGTGTGGTCTATTAATGAGCTGCCACATTGAGAATGGAATGAAAAGGCTGGAGGAAAATCACAGTTGATGCAGCCATTTAGAACTCGTAGCCCCAGATGCTCCAATTTCCTGACCAGGGATGTACCCATTTGGTCCTTCCTTGCTATGCCTAGTTGGATTTATTTAGGAATGTCCCACTCCCGTTCCTGGGCCTCAGTAACTTCAATTTTGATGTTGTGGCCTAGTAGCATCATATTGAAATCGCCTGTGACTATTAGTGGGATTTCTGAATGATCACCTTCCAGGTTAGCAATGTGGTTTATTAGCTGTTTTGACAGCTCTGTATGATCTTTCCGTGTTGGTGGTATGTAGATGTTTATCAACGTGCGGTGCTGTTCTTTTCCCTTAATTGTGAAGGTTAAATGTATTGTCTGGAATCTGTCACGTTCAGTTGTTGGAGCATTGAAGCTCATTGTGAGTGCTGTTGATAAGTATACTCCCAAGCCACCCTTCCCTATTTCCAAATTTTGCTTCTCTGTTAGCTGGAATCAGGGCGTGGGCGAATCCCGGGATTGAGATTGGTTCTGCTGCCCAGGTTTCCTGAAGCGCTAATATTGAGAATTATTGAAGATATCTCAGTATGTCGGGATCGCCTATCTTGGCTTTCAGTCCATGGATGTTCCATGAGCAGAGACTTAAGTTGGAGGTGGTCTGTTTCAGTCCGATGCCCAGGGCAGTTGTTCAGTCTGTTGTTGGTCGCCGGTTGATGGTGCTTGCGACCCATCCCCATTCGTTGATTGTCTCCTCCACCCTCTGTTGAATCTGGGCTTGGGTGTGTGGGTCTGGTCCTTTGTCTGGGTTGAGGGAGGCACCTGTTGCGTTCTTAAGGACAGAATGTGGAGCTTGAATAGCTCTCTGTTTTGTAGTCAGTGCGTTTTCTGTCTGTGTGAGCGGTAGCGGGTACCCAGGTTCGAGATGAATTTCCAATGCCCAAATCCATGAATTGTTTGCTTTCGGTCTGCATCTTCTGAGCAGTTTCTGCTGATTTCCAGGTAACCTTGGTTGAGTCGCTGTGTTGCCCTGGGCCAGAGTCAATGAATTGGACTGATTCAATTTCAGCTGATGGAACCCATGCTAAAATCGAGATCTGCCTCAGGAGTCTAAGTATATTTCCGTGATTTAAGATGTCTTCCTTGCCCTGTAAGCGATATTTTGGGTGAAGCAGGGTAATGCTTATGGACCCCTTGGGTCAGTTTCCTTCAGCTTCCCTCCCTAGCAGCTCCGTGTGGCTTGGGGCCTACCCCTCTTGACGATCGATTACTTGAAGAGGGTCTGCGGTCTGTATTTCGGACCCAGGTGGTACCTTCCTGCTCCTGTTGCCCTCCTCTAGTGCGAATTAATTTTGAACTGAGACGTTCACCACAGGTGTTTGAGTGGGTGCTGTCCCTGGTATGCTGTTGGTGATCATCGCTGCTGGTCCACTATAACCATTCCTGTTTGCGGTACATTTCTCCTGAAGATTTGAGTTGATAGGATCCTGACTTGCCTGGGGCGCTTGACGAAGATTGATCCCTGTTTCAGTGTTGCTGATGGTCCTTACTAGAGGGGTTGTTTGGCCATGCTTGATTGAGCTCTGTGATAAAGTGAAGCTTGTGTTTGTTTTTTGAGTAGTGTGTGTTCCGGATGCTACTCCCCCGTGCTGTGCGCCCTTTACTTCTCCTTGGTCATCAGTGCTGGTGAGTATTGCTCTACTCTCAGCCCCTTTGTCTTCATTAGTGTTCCTTACTTGGTGTGTAGTGCCATCCTTGACTGAGTTTGGCAGGCGTATCTTGGTGAAAGGTGAGAATCTATTGAAGTCATTGTAGAATTTAACCCTTGAGTCCCCTTGGGGTCACCGTTGGTGTTGAGGTGTTGTACTGCGATTAACCTGTTCACAGGAGGGGTTTCTGAGGGGATTTCCCTGCTAGTTTCAGCATTTCTTGTGTTATGCTGAGTATAAGAAATGTGGTCTGTCTGCCAGGTAGGTTTTGACAGGTTTTTGTTTCGAGATTTCCTTTTTTGGCTCCTTTTTGGTTTTGTACTCTTTCTTATTGGGCTGGTAGGTTCATGGTCCTCTTTTTTTGGTTAGATGGTGTTACAAAGGGGCGGTTGTTTCTCTTCTAGGTCAAATGATTGTTTCACTTTTTTTGTCTGGCAAAGTCCTTTTCACCTTGTCTTTGCTTACAAAGCTGCTGTTCCCTGTGCGAGACTCTTCCTGGGCCATTCCTTGACTAATGACTGAAACTGGCTGCGTATCTTTGTGAAACGATGATCAGTCACCTCTCTTGGTTGGACTGCATCTATTTTTGTTTTGTTTGTAGCTTTCAGGTCCTCTAGGACTTTCCCCAAGACTTTGGGAAGTAGGCTTAATTTCTCCAGAATTGGGGAACATGTGCATTTTGGGGTGAGGTTCATTGTACTAACTTGTGCTCTTTTAATGAGATTGCTCAGGTCTGCTATTTTCTGGTTATCCTAAACACGTAAGTTGCGACTGCTTTCAAGACCTCGATTTGAATGTCCATTTTGAGTGAGTGGTATGTTAGCGCATTGACCATTGTTTGGATGGTCCTTAGCAGGGAGCACCAGGTGCCATTAACCAGTTGGTCCCTCTGTGTCTTCAATCTTGCCCACTGATTTTTTGCAATTTGAGATATGTGGGGTCCCTTGTGTAAGTGCAGTTCCCTCTGGTGCATGTGGGCCTTCAGTCTGACACTTAAGCCAGTCAGTGTCGGGTCTGTAGGATGCTAAGAGGGCATCCCATTCGTCCTGTATGAGGTCTGGAGAATCATATCCTGGTTCTACATCTGAGTTGGTGGCCAGTTGTTTGGTTATTTCATGAATTGGACTGGTACCAGCCTTTCTTTTGCTCCCTGTTCCGGGACTTGTCTCGTCCTTAGTCTTTTCCTGGGGTGAGTCCTGAGACCAATTAAGGGGACTTTGCCTTATGTTCGGTCCTGACCCTGGGTTTAATTGCTGTTGGTCGGGCTCATCAGGGCATAATTCTGGACTCCTGGAGAAGATTTGTAAGCGCAGGCTGCTGGAGTCCGGCTAATTGCCCACGGCTGCCACTGCAGGACTGATATGGCCATTCCCCTTTGAGGCCCATTCTTAAATATTAAAAATGAAACTGGTCTGACATCATGGACTTTCACTTGACGCCAGGTCTCATTTAACAGGGCAGTCTTTGTCGCCTACATGATGGCTCGAATATACCCTGGCAATGCTGTTCATGAAGTTTTGATTTTCAGTTGAGGCTGAGTCTGGGTCTTGATTGAAGCCAGTTGCCTGTTTGGTGATTGGTTCATTAACCAATTTAATAATTGTCTGTGTGAGTGGGACGGGGAGCCCAATGGTTTGAGGGGTGGGTGAGAAAATGGCGCTGGCTGCGTCTTTTAGTAGCTGGAATTTTCCTGTGATCCTGGGCTGGTCCCTTAAAGTCCTTGAGGCCCTGGGGACTGTGTCGACACTCACACGAGGTGTTAATCTGGCCATGGTCTTTTTCCGTCTGTTGCCACCTTGGTGCGGTGTCCTTCTTTGCTTCCCTGACCTCATAATGGACCGTCAGATTAGCTAGGGGGTAGTTGAGGCAGTGCTGTGCTGCTCTCTGTTCTTTGTTAAGTCCCGCTGTCTTATACGTGCCTGCAGCCCCGGCTTGCGTGATTCCTCAGATGGGTTAGCAGGGTGATGAAGCTGTATGGCTATAGAGCTGTTTCTCTAGGAGTCCTTATTGACCTTGTGGCTATGTGACTTGAGGCTCCCCTAGTCTGCAAGGTTAGCGTGTTGTGGGGGAAGATTAAAGTAGGTGCAGGTTGTTGTGGCAGTGTGGTAGGTGCTGCACGGCAGTGGGAGCGGACCCCTCTGAATGCGCAAGCCGCACCGGCCTAATGCCGTCCGCCTCCGCGTAGACGGAAGAAGTCCAAGGCTCTAGCCTCACCCCGCTTGCTGCAACGCCGCCTGGGCCGTTGCCGTTGTATACCGAGATGTATACCAGGATGGTTTGGAGCATAGGGCATGGAGCTCTCGGCCCTCAGCCCCGGCTCGCCGGGCCACGACTCGTACGATTCAGCCTCTCTCCACTGCCACCTCACGTCTATGCGTCTCGCGCCTTCCAATCACTTAGTTCATAACAATGACAATTTCATTTTCAAATATAGCTCAAAATACAGTATCCATAAAATGTTGATATGATCATGTTTCCAACATTACTATAATCAGCTTTCGAAAGCGTTTTTTCCAGAGGTTTAGATATATATACATTTGTACAGATTTGCTGCAGATCTTATAGATCTCGTACTGTTAAATAGCTTGAACATTGATATTACATTAATTCAGTCAAATCTGATATGCAACATTACTATAAACAGTGTTGTAAAACAAAATACATTTTTCCAAACTTTCAACCCTGACCATAAAATATTCAAAAATAATGCTCAATGATGCAAAATGGATATAGACGAACTGAGAAGATCTGAACATTACTTAGCAGCAGAGTTAAAACCAATGGAAGTTCCTATAGCCAAATAATTTCAGGAAACCAAAAAACTCCAAGTTTAAGTTATAACCAAACTTTACTTAACTATAAGGCATTAGTGAGACGTTCACAGAACATGTGCAAACATACTAAAGTGCATACCATTGAATGATTCTTCATGTTCAGCCCTTAAATGATGCAATAACTCAGTAGAATACAATGACTTAGTAAACCTGAAGAATAGTTCATTCAATGAATCAGCTATCAACAAATAAACAGCACTGTTGTCAGTTAAAAGGCAAATCAAATTGAAGTGCACAATTTTTTTCTACCTAAATCAAAAACTTAATAAACTGGCAAATAAGTGGAATAGAATTGCCTGATAAACATAAAAAAGTGCTTGACGACGCGTTGTTTGCTCTGCTTTTAAGAATAAAAGTCTCAGCAATATTCAACGGCCACTTAATAAACTTGGACAAATTTGCTGGAATATCATCTGATGTAGTGGCCTGGGCTAATTGTGATGCTGAATAAAAATCATTAGATAGAACTGGGTATGAAAGACTCAAAGTAGAAGTTGTCAAATGGGCCATATGCCCTTGTATTGATTTTTCTGAATATTTACAATAATCCACAATCGAGGGCTGGGTATTTGCACATTCAGGAATAGCGGCCAGGAACACTGGCCCCAGAAATGAAGTTGCGGGGCTTGAGCACGTAGAACCAGTTAGAGTTTTATGTATTGTTGGTGAACTAATTGTAGCCTTTAGAAACTTAGGCTTCCATTTCTCACACCTTTTCAATGGCTGTGGAGCCCCTTGGGAATGTCCAGACCTCATGGTATCAGCTACCTGTAGAAAATTAAATGTAGGGGAGGGCAAAAATCATCATGTAATTTCTGCAAACGTCCATGGAGCTAAAGTTGTAATCACTTATAATCCAAGGGTCATAAGACACCGTCTATTTTTGTTGGAAAAATGTGTTCTTCAAGCACTGTCATTTTCAAATATTCTTTATTTTCAAAACAGTTTCCCAATTTTAGACAGACCCAGTCAATGCATTTTGTCCCAATGAAGGGACTTCATCAGGGCCTAAAATATGCATATGTACAATAGTCAACATTTAAATAGACATTTAAAAAGTTTTGCTTATAGTTTCTAGTTTAAGATTTTTAAATTTTTTAAGCATTTTTTTATTTTCATATAAAATCAAATATATACCTTCTGTATATACATATTCCAAATCCAAATTTAGCTCTACATCCCAATTTTAGCACAAATTCTCCTTGTGGCTTTGATATAGTGACCATCCTAGTCTCCAACAGTTTTTCCATCATGAGTACTACTCAAACAGTGCACAATTGATCCATTTCTTATATCATTCTAACTTCATGGTAAGTGTAACACAGTGGTGTACTTTTACAGGAGAACAAAATTCATTACTTGCAAAGCGTTCATTCTCACTTACAAAGCATAATTTCTTATAAAATTCCATCAGACTCACATATTTTCAATTCCAATCTTTTTTTTATTCACTGTTAGAAGAAATAATTTTTTTTCCAACATTCATATATCCTAACCATCGCCTGTCTGTACCTGATATTCTTTTACAAGATTGACATAATTTATGAGCTTTTTAAAAAACAATTGTAAAACAAACCCCTGTTTTCAGGGCATTCTCCCCTTGTGAAAGATAATAATTAAAATATAAAAATCATATTCTGATTGTCGCATTTTACTCGTATTCCAATGTTAACCTTGTTACTCACACATCCTTTCTCACCCGTCTCCATCAGAATGACACAACATTTCCAGCTCCCACCAGTTTCACTGCATGACAATTCTGTCTACTTTCTTCAAAGTTCTTTGTGTGTAATGCAATAATGTGATATATAACTCCTCAACATGTCCCTTAACGTAATGAGTCTTCTCCCCAGAAGGTGTAAATATATGATGATGTCACCGTGATATATTTCAGGATGCCCACCCATTGTGGCCCTGTGTTTCAACCACATTTTGCCTAGCTGATAGCAGTCTAGGCGATTTACAGCACGCTGTTAGTATTTATGGGCCCTATAGCAATCAATCAATCAATCAATCAGGGATTTGTGAAGTGCTCTACTCACCCGTGAGGGTCTCAAGGCACTGGGGGGGGACGTGCAGCTCCGAATCATCCGAAGAGCCAGGTCTTGATGCTCTTCCTGAAGGTGTGCAGAGTGGGGGAACATCTGATGTTGAGCTGGAGCTCATTCCAGGTCTTTGCCGTGATGTAGGAGTAGGATCTTCTACCCGCTCTGGCTCTGCCGACACGTGGGATTTCGGCGAGGGTGAGGTCGGCCGAGAGGAGTTCTCTCTTGGGTACGTGGAAGGAGACTCTTTCGTTGAGGTATTGTGGTCCGGTGATGTGGAGGGATTTGTAGGCATCAGTGAGTAGCTTGAAGGTTACTCTCTTCTCGACGGGGAGCCAGTGGAGGTCTCGTAGGTGCTGAGTGATGTGTTCATGTCGTGGGATGCCGAGGACGAGTCTGGCAGTGGTGTTCTGGATGGTCTGGAGTTTACGGAGCAGGGATTTGTTGATTCCGGTGTAGAGGGCGTTTCCGTAGTCCAGTCTGCTGGTAATGAGTGCGTGGGTGATGGTCTTTCTGGATTTGGGGGGATTCACTTGAAGGTCTTGCAAAGGATGCGGAGGGTGTTGAAGCATGTGGAGGAGACGGCGTTGATCAGTCGGGTCATGGTGAGGGAGGAGTCGAGTATGATGCCGAGGTCCCGGGTGTCGTCCGTGGGAGTGGGGGGGTTGCCAAGGGTGGTGGGCCACCAGGTGTTGTCCCATGCTGAGGGGGTGGGCCAGAGGATGAGGACTTCTGTCTTCTCCGAGTTGAGCTTCCGACAGCTGCTGCCCATCCAGTTAGCAATGTCTTTCATTTCTTCCTGGAAGATGAGTCTGGTGGTGTTGCGTTACTTCGTGAGGGAGAGGATGAGCTGGGTGTTGTTGGCATAGGATACTGTGCTCAGTCCATGCTGTCTGACGATGGCGGCGAGGGGGGCCATGAAAATGTCGAAGGGCATGGGGCTGAGTGACGATCCTTGGGGTACTCCGTAGTTGATCTCTGTGGGTTCGGAGAGGAAAGGCGGGAGTCTCATTCTTTGGGTTTGGCCAGTGAGGAAAGAGCAGATCCAGTCAAGGGTGGTTCCCTTTATGTCAGCGTCATGGAGTCTGGCGGTGAGAGTGTGGTGGGAAATGGTGTCGAAGGCTGCAGAAAGGTCTATTAGGATGAGGGCCGCGGTGTGGCCATGGTCGAGGAGAGTGCGGATGTCATCTGTGGCGGCGAGGAGGGCTGTCTCGGTGCTGTGGTTGCTGCAGAATCCAGATTGGGAAGAGTTGAGGATGGAGTTGACTACGATGAAGTTCGTTAGCTGGATGCTGACGATCTTCTCGGTGACCTTAGCTGTGAAGGGGAGGAGAGAGATGGGTCTGTAGTTTTTAAGGTCCGTTGGGTCTGCAGAGGGCTTCTTGAGGAGGGGCTTGACTTCTGCGTGTTTCCAGTCGTCGGGGAATGTGCCAGATTCGAAGGTGGCATTGATGGTGCGTCGTTGCTCAGGTGCCATGGTGGCGGTGGCTCTGTGGAAGATGTGCGGCGGGCAGGGGTCCATGTTGGCTCCTAAGTGAATGCTCTTCATGGTCATGGCGGTGTCTTCGGTGGTGACCGGGGTCCAGGCGGAGATGGTAGGCTGGCTGGCGTTGCTGGAGGTAGGTGTGGTTTCAGTGTCTGGTGTCTGTTCATTGAAGTTGTCATAGAGGGACTTGATTTTGAGGTAGGAGTAGGAGCCGAGTTTGTTGCAGAGGTCTTGTGAAGGTGTGACATCCGAGGCTTCGCTTGGGGGTTTGGTGAATTCCTGAATGATGCTGAAGAGTTCCTTCCGAATTGCTGGAGTTGGGGAGGATTTTGTCCTGGATGAAGGTCCTTTTGGTGGCTCTGATGCGTTGGTGGTATTCTGTCATGGCGTTCTTGTAGGTGGTCCGATCTTCTGGGGTTTTGCTGTTTCTCCATAATTTCTCGAGAGGTCTGCAGGTGCGTCTGGATTCTCGGAGGTCAGTGGTGAACCAGGTGGCTTTCATGGGGTGCTGTCTGTTGGAGTTGCGGAGGGGGGCGAGCTTGTCTGCGCAGTTGGTGATCCATCTGTTTAGTCCGTTGGCTTTAGAGATGACGTCGGTCATGGTGGGAGGGGGATCGTGGTTGAGGGTGGAGTTGAGGTGCTCCTCGGTGACCTTGCTCCAATTCTGTTGCGGAGGGCATGGTGAAGGTTTGTGAGCGGTGGTTTTGTCGAAGGAGAAGTGTATACAGTGGTGCTCCATCCAGGGGGGCTGTATGGTGTGGCTGAAGTAGATGTTGTTCCCTCTTGCGAAGATGGGGTTGAGGATTTGTCCTACCTTGTGGGTAGGGGTGGTGATGAGCTGCTTCAGTCCAATGTTGGCGAGGTTGTCCAGGAGGTCGGTGGAGTTGGGGTCGCTGAGATTGTCGAGGAGGAAATGAAGGTCTCCGAGCAGTATGTAGTCCATAGAGGCGATGGCGTGGGGCTCGATGAGGTCGGTGATGGTTGTGGTGAACACGGTTCGTGGTACAGGAGGTCTGTAGGTGAGGGTGCTGCGTAGGGTTGTTTTGGGGCTGGTCTGGATCTGAAAATGGAGGTGTTCTGTGGGGGACAAGGAGTGGTTGGTGCTGGAAGTGGTGAGTAGGAGGGAGTTCTTGTACGCGATGGTGAGTCCTCCTCCTGGGTGGTTGGGGCAGTCCTTTTTCTAGACCTTGTATCCCTCGGGGATGGTGGTAGCGATGTCGGGGGCAGAGGTGGAGTTGGTCCAGGTTTCAGTGAAGAAGGCGACGTCTGGCGAGAGGGTGTCGAGGAGGTCCCAGATCTCTACTGCATGTCTGCAGGGAGAGTACGTTGAGGAGGATGCATCTCAGGGGTTCGGTGCACTGGCGTCTTGCGGGAGGGCAGTGGGGGTGCGGAGGTTGGTGAAGGTTTGTCCAACCTAAGTTTTTTTTTTTTTTATGCTTTATTGATATTTTCCACAGAAAAGACAAACAGTACATTGTCGGTTCATATACATACATCATAGCTAATACAATATGCGGCTATATGCCATCCTGGGCTGTGAAAAGAGTACACTTAAAGCGCCATCCCCCTTCAACCCTACTCCTCAACAAGTCTCTTCTCCTCCCTCTTTGGGGTTTTCCACCAATGGATCCCGATCTGTCTGTGATCCCACAGATATTTGTGCTAATAGGTAGGATTTATATGGCTGCCAAATGTCTAGTGGCCTTGACCTGGGGGGCTGCAATTGGGAATACAAATCACTATTGGTATTACAGTAGGACATGCTAAATAGCCAATCCTTCAATGTTGGCGAGTACATACTCCCCCAGTGTAACGCCACTTCTCTCTTTGCTAATAACAATGCTAATGCTCATAAGCGCCTGGGGGATTTGGGGAGGGCCTTAACATAGCCTAGCAGTGCCATCAAGGGGGCAGGTGGGATGGGTATTTCTACCATTCGTGATAGTTCGTCGAACACCCCTACCCAAAACCGGGCAACCCCTCCGCAAGTGTACGTCATGTGTGCGAAGTCCGCCATCGGGGTGTTGCATCGACGGCAGTTATGTGGGCGCGCTGGGTCTACACGATGTAGTCTGACAGGGGTGATATATGCCCGCCGTAGGTATTTAAAATGCAATATTTTATGTTTATGATTGAATGAGACTTTGCGTGTTTGCTCGCAGCAGTAATGCCATTGTTCGTCAGTTATAGGTTGCCCTAGATCTTGTTCCCATGCCTGTCGTGTCTTTCCATCTCTGGACGGGAGTAGCGCAACTGCAGATTTGTACATTCTGGACATTAAATGCTCCCCTCCGATATCAGTGATGAGTAAAGTCAGGGGGGGGGAATCAGGAGGCTCTATGGGATAACTAGGGATCCTCGATCTAAGGGCCCGCTGCAGCCTACAAACCGTGAACTGGTCCATGAAAGTGGCTTCACTAAAGCGAGTATCCTTGGTCCTGGAGTAAACGTGGCCATCCGGAAACACATCTCCAAATGTGGCCAGATTATT
Source organism: Calotriton arnoldi (assembly GCA_963921515.1). NCBI lineage: Eukaryota > Metazoa > Chordata > Amphibia > Caudata > Salamandridae > Calotriton > Calotriton arnoldi. The sequence goes on from CAWUFW010013852.1 coordinate 91,739, forward strand.
CCTAGATAAGGTGCGCTGTACCACTCGTTCCTGAGTAATAGGCACCCAGAGGTTCCCCAGTAATGGGAGTGATGGGGAGTAGAGAAGCTGAACCCCAGTTGCCCGAGTCAGCTGTTTCCAGGCCCAACTAGTCGTAGATAACGTCTGGAGATCTTGCGGGTCTCTGGCAAGGCCCACCGGCAGCAGGGACGACAATGGAGTAGGATGAGAAAGGTCCGCCTCCGGGCGAAGGTAAGGCACCCGGGAGTCGGTGTGAAACCAATGTCTTGAAAAGCTGCATTGGGCGACCAAGTAGTAGATTCGGAAATTAGGGACTCCGAATCCCCCTCTCTCATAAGGTTGTGTCAGGATGTCCCAACTAACCCTGGGCTGCTTCCCTCCCCATACTAACCATATCAGTTGTGTGCGCAGCGTGGTGAAAAAACTCTTAGTCAGGGTATCGGTATATTCTGGAACAGATATAAAAACAGTGGAAGAACCACCATTTTGATCAGAGCGATTCTCCCGGCCATGAACAGAGGTAATTTCAACCACCGCTCTACCCTGTCTCACAATTTCTCCATTGTGGGGCCATAATTCAGCTGAAGAATTTGCGCCTGATCCCTGTGGATGTGTATACCCAAGTATTTAACCGAATCATCACACCACTTTAAGGGGTACTCCGTGAGCCGGTCACTGTGGGCGTCAGTCAGAGGGAAGACCGCTGACTTGTTCCAGTTAATATGCAGGCCTGACAATGCGCCATAACGGGTAATCTCTCGAAGAATCAGGTTTAAGTTCTCATCCGGGTGCCTCATGTATAGTATGATATCGTTGGCATACAACGTGATCAATAACGGACCAGTTTTAAATTGTAGCCCCCTATGTGAATGATGATCTTGTAAGTGGCGCACGAGTGGGTCCATCGCTATTATAAATAGGAGCGGGGACAGTGGACACCCTTGGCGGGTCCCTCTCGATGGTGTAAAGGCATCTGTCAGTGACCCATTCACTCTCACACACGCCGATGGGCGCGTATAAAGCAATGATATCACCGATATGAACCGGGGGGGGCATTCCCAGCTGAATCAGTGTTGCACGCAGAAAGGGCCACTCCAACGAATCGAAGGCCTTCTCGGCGTCCAGTAGGACTGCTGCGGCTGGAAGCGAAGGGTTCATCCTATGCAATGTTGAGAACGGGGTCTGCAGATTCAATGCAGTGGATCTACGTGGGATGAAGGCCGCCTGGGCAGGGGACACCATTTGATCGACTATTAAGGACAGCCTGGTGGCCATCATTTTGGCCAAAATCTGGTAGTCAAAATTCAACAAGGAAAGGGGCCTGTATGAACCGCAGTGGAGCGGATCCTTCCCTACCTTGGGGAGGAGAGTAATCACTGCTTCCCTCTTTGTCAACGGGAGTAAGCCAGCCTCAATCACTTCCTGGTAGACATCTATGAGGTGCGGGGCTAATTCTTTCTTAAATGCCTTATAAAAACACCCCTGGAACCCATCTAGGCCCGGTGCCTTTGAGCCATCCATGGCTTCTATTGCTTGGACCACGTGCGAATCCTCTAACCATACCATGGCCACTTCATCCAAATAGGCATTACTGGCTGTTGCGTCTGGAGAGACTTTGGTGGTGTAGAGGTCCTTGTAATATGACAACACCCTATCCTTAATGCCTTCACAGTCTGAGATGGGCACCCCGTTGTCCCCCATGAGACTCGTGATGTACGTCTGCCCCCTGTTGGGTTGTATGAGCCTGGACAATGTGCGCCCCGGGCGCTCACCCTCACCATACCTCCTGGCTGTCGCATATTTCCCCAAAAAGTGGGCTTCCCTCTCTGCTGCCTCATGGTATTCCGCCATTAGTGTTGCCCTCCGTCGCAGACCCGTAGTGGTCCGTGCTGCCACTTGATCAGCATCCACTGCCCACAGCTGTGTTTCGAGCCTGGACAATGTGCGCCGTAAATCCCTAAGGATCCCTGCACCTTTGGAAATGCACCCCCCGTATGTATGCTTTGAACGCCTCCCATAGCGTGGCTTTGGTCTTCACTGTGCCTGTGTTGGTCTCAAAGTATTCCTCTATCGCTAAACTCAGCTCCGCTTTGAAGACTGAGTCTCGACGGGCCATATCGGGGAACCTCCACTGACGTGCCATCCCAGCCGCTCCTGGGACCTGGAGCCCGAGCACTACCGGGGCGTGATCTGATAATGTGTGTGGGAGATGCGCGGATTCCCTCTGCCATGTGGTCACACTAGGGGACAGTAACCAATAGTCTATTCTGGTCCAAGTGTTATGAGGGGCCGAGTAGTGAGTATATGCAGGTGTCTTTTGGTGGAGGTGGCGCCAAGCGTCCGATAATTGATATGAGTCTATCAAGCTAGTTAGCGTCTGTCTGGCCCTTGATTTTGTATCTGCCGTTGTGGGTATGCTATCCACTATCGGGTTGAGCAGGATATTTAAGTCTCCTCCTAAACAGATATGTTCCGCACCCATCCTATCTAATCGGGAGTGTAGCTCTACAAAAAAGTCTGGGTCATCAACATTGGGCGCGTATACATTAACTAATAGCATTGTGTTCCCAAAGAGCCAGCCCTTTACCAACACATATCTACCCGCAGTGTCTGTGGATACTTCTACTGTTTTGAAGGGTATGCGTTTATGTATGAGGATCGAGACCCCCCTCGAATAGGAACTATAACCTGCAAAGTAGCGAGCAGGGCCCCAACTGGTGGCAAAGTTCGGGGAGGCATGCGGGGCAAGATGAGTCTCCTGTAAAAACGCTATGTCTACATGGTGATGTTGTAGATAATGCAATACCTGTTTGCGTTTGCGTGTATCGTTAAGCCCTCGCACATTCCATGACATAAGTTGAACATTCCCATTACTTCTGGTGTCAGGTGCCATATAAAAACCGCTGATTCAGTCTACCTCTTGAGCCGACATTAACAATGTACCATAGGAGCTTGTGTCTGTGAAATAGAAAAAAACGTAAACGAAACCCATCCCTGCCCTCCCCCCATCCCCAGGCCTGTACTATGGGGGAAACTCCCACCCTCTTGTAACCTCATGAATATCTGTCTTTAACAATACTAAACTTAGTTATCGAGTATAGGTGCCTAAGCATTAGGGGGGCGGCAACGCTACGCCTTGTCCCCGGATTACATTTATAAAATAACGTGCCCTTATGGCTTTGTCCATGGTGGCCATTTAAGAACTGCCCCAGCCTAAGTAATCACACACCCTTGATGACGAATGCAAAGCAGTTCAGACCTCAACTGGTGGAAAACAGTTACATGCTAGTGCCAGAGTCCGGCATCCGGGGGGATCTGCCCAAAGATGGGGCTTTCCGGCGGGGTCCAGCTCCCGCTCGCGCCTTGAGAAAGTCTTGGACTGCCGCTGAGTTATCAAAATTCCTAGACCTGCCGTCGACATCCACCTTTAACCTAGCAGGATACAGCATCCCGTATTTCAGCCCCTCCTTTCGCAGTGCTGCCTTCACCGATACGAATTTCCTCCTGGCATCTTGCACCATGACTGTGAAGTCTGGATACAGGGAGATTAAGGACCCTTGCCAGTTCAGTGGTCCCTTTCCGCGGGCTAGTCTCAACGCTGTATCTCTGTCCTTGAAATTCAAAAACCTGGCCATGATCGGACGAGGTGGGCATCCAGGGTTTGGTCGCGGTCCGACGGTACGGTGAGCCCTTTCGATCACAAACGTGGAAGTGAAAGATTCGCACCCAAACAGATCTAGCAAGAGTCTCTCCACGAACTCATCAAGATGGCCCGTGTTTGTAGATTCTGGAACCCCAATGATTCGGACATTATTGCGTCTCCCCCTTGCCTCCAAATCTTCGTTTTTCATGGCTATGGTTTTGAGTACCCGCTCCATTCTCTCTATCCTCTTGTTGGCCTGTGCTGAACCATCCTCTAGATCCGAGATTCTGCCCTCTGCGGTGTCCAGTAGTCCTTCATGCTGATCTAGCCGGGCACCCATTTTGTCCAATCTGCTATCCAATGCATCAAAGCGAGTATCCAGCGCCCGGAAGCCCGCCCTCAGTTCAGCCAGAAGCGCTTCATTTCCCTGTGGGGTCACATGAGATGGTACGGTGGCATCACCTCCCTCTGCCATTGTGGTGCCCGTTGTTTCTGCGCCTCCGCCAAGCTTTTCAAACGGAAGCTTCTTCTGTTTGGGGTCGCTCTTACCCATGGCCTTTTGGGTAGCTGTAATGGTGTTTACTTTTTGTTCTTTCTTGATGCAGGTATTGTATTACTGTAGTCTTTTTCCAGGACTTTTGTTTGGTACCTCTTACAGTGGCGCACCCCAATGTGTGCCGCAGTTCGTGGCTATCTATGCCGTCTGCTGCAACCTGCGTGTTCCTCGGGTCAGGGATCTGCGCCCTGCCACCACCTCCTTATTAAGTAGTGCTGAATGAGTGAGAGGTCTATCAGCGCTGTGTCTGGCAGCGGACCCGGGCTGGTCCCAGTCAGTGCTTTGCATGCAGGCCCAGTGTGTAAGACGATAGTCGCGGAAGGATCAAGCCACCAAGCGGGTCGCCTTTGTTGCTGTGCGGGCCCTGGGAAGCTTCAGTGTGCCACGCTCCCTTCCTTCATCCGGCCCTCCCGCTGCTCGAATGGCCATCGGATCTCCCGCTTGCAAATACCTGCCGAGGCCGGGAAGCCCTGTTCGTGGATTGCCACCTCTCCACCTGCGTTCGCTTGCTTTGTGGCTGAGGCCGGCCGTGATCACCTCACCTTCCAGTTGCGCGGCCGTCCCCGTTCTCGCGACAGTCTCCGAGGGCCTCAGTCTAGACCGCGCTGGTTCCCCGACTCCGACTGGGGGGGTGTCAAAACTCGAGCTCCGGGCTTCTCTTCTCGTTCCAGGCCTTGCACCGTCTCCGCACGTCAACTCATGCCAGGATCATAAACCGGTCCCAGAACATACCGCCAGCTGGGCTATCACATCTGGGGTGCAACTGCTGCATTTCTGCTGGCCATGTCGCGCTGTGGCCGCTCGTGGAGCCTGCTTTCCCCGGGACTCGGCGGAACTCCAAAGCTATGCAGCCATCTTAGAACGCTGCTTGGCCACACCCCCTGTCCAACCTAAGTTGACAACGAGAGTGTGCCGCACCACATTTGCTTTTTGAGTAGCAATTCATGGTCTAGCTGGTTGCCGGCATGCTGTTACTTATGCAAGCCATATAAACCAACACATGTTGACAACGATAGAGTGCTGGTATCACATTTGCATTTTACATAGCCGTACGTGGTCTAGCTGGTTGCCGGCACACTGTTGCCTTTGCAAGCCATATTAACCAACACATGTTGACAACACTAGAGAGCCACATTTACTTTGTATGATAATAACTGCCAGTTAAAGAACGTAGCCAGCCATTGCCTGTATGAAATGTTACCCTTGACACTCGCACAGCATTTCTAGGCCGTCTTATTCACAATAACACAACCTTACTCGCTTGACCCCGATTTAACTGCATGTCTATGATATCTACTTACTCCAAAGTTCTTCATGCATAGGGCAATAAGACAACCTCGCTCCATATTGGTATCACGGATGCCATGTGTGCCGCACAACTTTTACAGCCACACCTACTCTGTTTCATGTCCCACACCTGTGCTCCATTATGACACAATGTAATCCCAGTCACCATGGGTGCCATCTTGGAATCCCTCACTTAAAACACATTACCTATGTATATTCTACCCCGATCATGATATTCTTATGGGAACAATGTACTAAGGAAGAATCTCTACCCATATTATGGTGTTCCACCCCACAACAGTCCAAAATCACTCATTATAGAAATCTTCGTGCTTAATACTAACTATGTCTAGTACTTAGGCGTTCTGTATACATTAGGCAAAACAGGCAACTGGACAGCGTCAAAACCCATTACTCTCCAAAACCCAACCGTATACACCTCATCCTTGAACCCCCGCAGTGTGCCATGTATTTCAAATCACTGTAGAGGTTACCCTGTTGCTTTTAGCTATTGTGTCTACTCTTCCTTTCCCTCTTTGTGTATAGGACTGTACTGCTATACAGATTAAGGAAACACCCAATCTTTTCAATGCATTCTCAACAGAGACTCCAACCTTGTCAGTATTTCCTTACCAATTTGGGTGTATCTAAAATCCATGTGTAGATTCTTAGGTGAATGGCTCACGATCACCCACATGGTTAGCACAGTTCCACCCCATTCTGAGTTTTAAAGAAAATATTGGTGCTCATTTTCTGTATTCAGACCCTCCTCCACTGATTTTAACCTCGCTATCCATTCAGCCTCATTTTGTCTAAGACTCAATTCTCAATCACTCCTGAGGTCCATTCTTTGGATACCATGAAAAGTAAACCTAAAGTCACTAGGATGAATTTCTTTCATATGTTGATAAAAAAGGACTACTAGCATCTCTGTTCCAGATGGTTCTCTGATGTTCCTGTATCCTTAATTTGAGCATCCTGATTGTGCTGCCCACATAGATTGATCCACAGTTACATACAATCGCATATATCAAATAAGTACTATTACAGTTTATAAATTCATTTATGTAGTATCTTCTCACAAAGTTGTAACAGAAGGTTTTAAGTTTATTGATCCTAAACTGACATTCATTACATTCTGAGCAGGTAAAACCGGCTTTGAGGTGTACAGGCATTCAGTTGTCAGTTTATTTGCAAATTGCTGACCATGGCCCCTCTTCTGTAGGTCATTAAAGGTTTCTCTGTAGGTGCATTCTTCTTTATTAACAGGGAGGTGTCAGCGAATGGCGTTCAACCCAAGAAAACGAAGCAATGGAAAAGGAACCTTAGAAATATTAACACTGAAGAGCTAGCAATCTGCTGTTCAAAGGCCTGGTCTCCTCAATCAGAAATCAAAGATGTTCATGTCCTCACGGATTTCTATAATGCCTCTATCTCCGGTATCATGGACGATATAGCCCCTTTACAACAAATAAAGACCTCCTCCAAAATCTCCAAACCGTGGTTCAACAACAACATAAACTCAGAACGCCGTAACCTAAGGTCAGTGGAAATATCTTGGAGATCTACACCATCGACCGAACACCTAAACATCCTTAGAGCTAGCAGGAGCTCATACAACAAGAAAATCAAGAGTGCTTCAGCCGAATTCTTCAGATATCAACTTAATCGAGCCATAAATCGCCCCAAGAAACTTTTCTAAATTGTTAATCAACAATCGATCAAAGCGCCCATCTGCACAGACACTGGTGAAGGTACTCCTACTTGCGAGGAATTGGCCACCTTCTTTGTCGAAAAAACGTCGAGCATTAATATAGACCTAGAATTAAAAAGGGCTCTTATTCGAAATTCTGGATGCACTGCTCCCCCTAACCACCAGGAGATGCCCATCCCCCCTAGTACTAGTCCCAAGAACAATGCCTCTTGGCACACCTTTACAACCCTCAGTGAAAATGACATCTACAACACTCTTCTTGCGATCAAACCTTCCAACCACTTCAATGACCCTCTACCTCCTCCCATATTCAAAGAAATTAAAGCTGCCATCCTACCCATTTGGGCAAAGATTGTTAACGCTTCACTACTGCAAGGCATGATACCCGACTGCCTAAAAACAGCGCAAGTATCACCCATTCTAAAAAAAACAAATGCAGACAGTTCTGATCTGAATAACTTCCGTCCTATCTCCAACATCCCCACACTGGCGAAACTTTTAGAAAAGTGTGTGCAGTCTCAACTCTGTGCTTACATTGAGAAATTCCAACTGTTGGATAAACATCAATCAGGGTTTCGGAGAGGCCACAGCACAGAATCTGCACTCACTCACATCTTGGATGACATTTTAAAGTTGCTAGACCAAAATGAATCCTGCCTCCTTATTTTCTTGGCCTATCTTCTGCCTTCGACACTGTTAACCACAGCAAATTACTTTCCACGCTAGAACACCGGATGGGTCTATCAGGTGTGGTTTTGCAATGGTTCGCTTCTTTTCTCCACAACAGATCTCAAAGAGTCAAAGTGAATCAATCCCTATCTCAGCCATCTACAGTCTTGATGGGGGTTCCACAAGGATCCACCCTTTCACCCATACTCTTCAATCTATTCCTGGAACCTTTAGCTAATGCCCTGATCTCAGTGAACATTCTCTTTCACATGTACGCAGATGACACCCAACTTTATTTGAAAGTCTCCTCCCCGAAAGACTTCATTTCACTCAACTCCATCTTGATGATCACCCAAAACTGGCTCACTGAAAACTACCTCATGCTTAACACCTCCAAAACAGAATTCCTTCTCATTGCTCCCCCTAACCATGCCCCCAAGATTGACCTCTGGATGCATCATCTTTCAGCCTTCAACTGCTCCCCCCACATTATTGAGTCTGCTAAATCTCTAGGAATTACCCTAGACAGGCACCTGAACATGCAGAAACATATTAGCAATGCAACCAAGGGTGCTAAACACCAGATGAGGCTACTAAGGAATCTCAAACCTTTCCTCCCACACGAAGACTTCAAATGGGCGGTTCAAGCTTTAGTATTGCCAAGGCTAGACTATGGTAGTTCCACGCTTTGCGGTCTCCCCAAACAAAGCTTGGTTCCTCTTACTGCTTCCATTAATGCCGCAGCCAGATTGATTACTGGTACAAAAAGAAATGATCACATATCCCCTGCCTTAAAATCCCTAAACTGGTTACCTTATGAAGCTAGAATACAACTAAAGATCGCTTGCTTGACTCGCAAAGCACTGCACCTCAAGACCCCCATTTATCTGGCTCAAAAATTAGATTTATCAGGGGGTGGCCGTCCGTCTCGAAGTGCAAATACACTGCTCCTGAAACCTCAAATCTTCAACAAAAAGAGAACGAGTAACAGAGCATTCTCGGGCATGGCCCGAAGATTTGGAATTTCTTTCCACCGGAAGTCCGCCGAATCCCATCCACCGCTTCCTTCAAAAAAGAAGTGAAAAAATTTCTAATGCTGAAGTTCCTGCCCTAAAGTCCTGGTTCAGCTGCTTCAATACTGCTCTCTTCTCCGATGCTATGACTGTCCATTGCACAACCTCTGGGTTTAACAGTGTGAACAGGCCACTACGCAACTTTGTATGTTATTTATGGAATGTTTCTCTCCCATTACCTGATCGTTGTCTTTTACATTTGTGTAATCCAGTGATTAACAGTGTTGGCAGGCTATGATCTTACTAGTACTGTGTACATTGCCTACTCTTCTCTATTATTGGATCCTTCCGGTCTTGTTTTTTAAATGCTCTGAATCCTGTTGTTGTCATGCTCTCGTCTAGAACCTATTTGTAACGATTGTGCTTGTCCCACTTTGGTATCCTACCTACCTCAACTGTGAAGCGCTCTGATACCCTCCTGGGTCTTGTTCGTGCTATACAAAACTTTATAAATAAATTAAATAAATAAATAAGTATTGGTCAGACCCTTCACTCCCAAAAGAAGTCCCACATGATGTTGGAAGATCTTATACACCTCATTATGTTAATCACTAAAAGTTGACACAAATGCTACCCTTCTTTCCTATCTCCAGCCATACAAATCTTTTTTCTTAAAGTTATACTCATGCTGTCCCCTGAGATTCTACTTTCGGCCTGTTTCAAGACTTTTTAAGCCTTGGATTTTCTTCCTAAGATATGTGTCTTATCCTCATAATTTCTCAGTAGAGAATATTGTTGATGGCATAATTGGGATGTGCACTATCTGCTCTCAGTATGCTATTTGTGGCTGTGGCCTTGTGGTATAGTCTTCTATAAATTTCTCTTCCTGTTGTGAATAATTCTACATCCAAGAAGGTGATAGACTCCTCACTGTAGTCCATAGTGAACTGTAAATTGTACAGAATACTGTTCAGATAGATAAAGTCCTCATTCCATTGTGTCAGAGAGCCTGTCCAGATACGCAAAATATCATACATAAAAACGCCCCAAAGGAATATGTGGGGGTCCCTTTTGCGGATGAGGCCCAGACATGCACCCTCAAACCCACCCCATGAAAAGGTTCAAATAAGAGGGTGCGAATCTGGATCCCGTTGCCATGCCTTGCAACTGCTAGTACTAGTCCCCATTGAAGAGAAGGAAATTGCTCAAAAGGATGAAGCGTGTAATATCAACTGACATTTTAGAATGTTCCAAAAACTAGCGTTTCTAAAGCCTAAAAAGGATTCCATTGTACGTAGCCCAAATATATTATACATGCAAGTGTACAATCCCACTACATTCAGGATATGAAAAACATATTCTCATCCAAACTCACATCCTTCAATGTATTCAATATGTCCATGGTATCACCTACTTATGATGGTAGGTTAACCACTGATGATTTCAGGTATTGATCTACATATTCCAAAAGCCTCTCAGTGGGGCCGCCAAACCCTGAAATTATTGGTCTTTCTGGGGGAAAGGTCCCCCCCATGTGTACCTTTGCAAGATGTTAATAAAAGGACTGCAATGGTTTGTTGCTTTAAGGTATCTATACTCCGAATCATTAAAAAGCTCCAGCTCTTTCCATTCACTAAATTTCTCAAACAGGGACCTATTGAGACTTTCCAAAGAGTTGCCCCTAACTCAGCTGTAGCACATGTCATTATCCATTGTCTAGCAATCTCACCATCATAGTCTAGCCTATTCATGATGACGATATTACCACCCTTGTCAGCTTCTCTTATGATTATATTATTGCAGGGATTCTGCTCAGGACAGAGCTATGCTTGGGACCATAGAACATCAACATGAAGGAACTGAGTCACCAGACCAACTCAGTACCTATGTGCCCAAATCGCCTAGCTATAGTGCCTCACTTGCCCTCCTAACCTTACCAGAGAAGCAAGTGAATTGGCACACCAGAACACAACACTCTCTACCCGTTCAGGGATCATGGTAACAGGACACACCCTTTTTGCTCTCTCACTCGTACTCATCCACAATAAAATTAACAAGTGACACAAAGGAAGTTTAGAATATTTATTCAAAATATTGTGTCTTAAAAGGCAGTATTCATGCCACAATTACAAAACAAATGCATACTAAAAATACTGTTAGCATGGTCAGTAAACCATATATCATAAAAAGACCTGTCATGTTTTAAGACAGAGTATCCTAAACCCCCCTCCCTTCTACTGAAGCTAAATGATTATATGTCAAAGATCTCTGGGATTAGTGGCAGACCCCGCACTTTAGCATACACAGATGGATATTCTATATCGCCGCGGAATTTTGCCTCAGAATATTTCCTCAAGTGTGTGATTTCTTAAACTCTTGTGAACAGTTATATGACAAAATGTGCATGCTCATAAACAGCAGCTGCGCTCCCGTGTTATGTCCAGGTGCTAGTGTCTGACCAAGGAGAATAACAAGGGGCATTTTTGTTTGACCTTGTCTGGCGTGTTCAGACTAAATCCCAGGAAAAGAAGAGAACACAAAAACATATGCAGGCTCTATGTGAAAGTACAATGTGGCACAAAAGCAGCAAGTGTGCTTACATAGTAGCATGTTCGAAGAAAAGGCGGCCTACAACGTGCACAATTAGGCTAACATTGGGAAAATGACAATGGGCCATGCGTGGAACACATGACACCCTCCTTTTGGTCAGGATAATAGCACTAAAGAGAATACTAAATGTAATAAATTTAATCAGAAGGTAAACACACTCAAAGTATAGTCTAGAATTTAGAGTTACTGAAAACGAATAGAAGATAATGTCAATTTGGAAAAACAATCAAATTATGGTGCTTCGGAGGAATCTATTGCGTCACTCGCCATCTCAAAGGCTAAAGACTCCATAAAGGAGTCTGATTCTGCACATGATGATTGGTCGACCTCCCCAAGGCAGGGGCTCCAAAGAGCAAGTATGTTCCCCAGTCTCAGCTGATGCTGAGACAGTTAATGGGTAACCTGCATCAGTGTTAGCAAAGCCAGCATTCAGCAATCCATGTGCCGATGCACAAGTCTCCTCATAGGCTAGTGGCTCAAACTTCACATTGTTTAGAAGTCGCAAACCCAAGGGACAGTTCTGAAAATGGATTGCTAAGGGACTCATTAGCAGTCCAATGTCCAAGGTAGCGGATGTCTGCGAAGCCAGGCAAATGTCCAGTGCCCATTCAAAAGTGCACCAGATACAATGGAACACAGGTTGCATATAGGTAAACCAGGCAGGCCGAAATGTTAGGCACCAATCAAAATCCAGCTCCTGCAGTAGAAACAATTCTCAAGATCTGACGCATATGTTCACAGTAGTAGTAGAGCAGAGCCAGTTTCAGAGCGCCCACAAAAGGAGCATCCATTGCGGAGCAACAAGAACAAGATGAGAGTGCCGTAAATGAAGAACACCAGCAACGAGAATCCTCCTAACACACTAGGGAAAATGGAGTGAATGAAAGCTGGTATTACTCAAAAGATGGATTGAAAAGAACTAACAAGACCGCAGTCTACAACCTTAAATAAGTGGACAAGGCAGCCCTACTAGAGGCATTAAAGATTTGATGCACTAATTCTTCGAAATACAGGGGAATATTTCTATTTAACAATAACTGTATTTCATTAGAAGTTCTAGCCTTCTGCAATTCGAAGATCTCACAAGCAGACATAAGAGCTACTTCTTGTTGAAACAATAATGGTTTGAGTCTGCTTAGCTTGTTGAATACTGCATTCAAAATTGGAATGGAAGGCCACAATGAGCTATCTATAATCCCATGTAGAAAGGGAAACAAGACGTTTTTGCAACAAGTGACTAATTGGGAAACGGCCAAAATATACAGAACTCCAGCCCACATTCCGCAACACTCTTTTTTGTTTTTTAACTATTTTATTTTTATTTCATGCAAAATAACAAAAGGGGTACTGGTGGGTACACCCATGAAACATGAGAACATGGCAATTGGACAACAATACAGCAAAAATCCAGTATAGATGGACAATTTGGGCAAGAGAGGAGACAATAACATGATCACAATCATCATAACAAAAAAGATGGTCATCATTAGTTGTACAACGTAATCATGAGGAAGACCCTGCAATAATATTAACATCGTCTTCAAGTCCATAATATTCAATCCACCTCCTCCATATTTTGCTAAATTTGCAAGGACACCCCCTACTCTTATAAGTTACCCATTCCGCATCATTCTTGATCGCTAAGCATGAGATGACTACCGTTAGAGAGTACCATAATAAGAAGGAGAATTGCGGGAACCGCAATGTCTTTTAGAAAACAAGCCAAATTAGGTGCTGAAGTATTACAGACACCATAAATTTTAACCTGTTTGCTAACGAATGAATGTCCTACAGTAGAGTCGCATTCTTCTACAGTAAAAACAACTTCCTTATTAGAGCGTTCACAATGATATGTAAAAGGAAGCGACCACAACTCATGAATGAAGCTGCTTCCAAGAGGTTCATATCTACATATAGGGAAATGTTTCATTCACTCTGTAAATTGAAATGTTGAGATAGGCAAAGAAATAACACCATGTATTAACCACACTGCTAAAGGAATTTCAGCTATGATGAATGGAAGTTGATCTAATTTTTTGAAATGCAGCATTATATCGGTTGTGTCTTTCATGGTGCCTTGGCGGCCGACAGTTACATACCTGCCTTGCTATATGCTGACAATACTGTCCTTATAGTGCACATGGCCAATGGCCTCCAGCCTTTGATAGGCCGACTTATTTATTTATGGATAGAATGGGCCTGAAAACCAATTGATCTAATTGATAATTGATCTAATTATCAACCTCTACAAAGCTAAATGTACCCCAACAGCGAGCTTCCGCTGTGAGATTTGGGGATACAAGGATTGTAACCTAATTCAGGTAGCGGAAAATAAATCTTTGTGAAAGGTCCTGAGGTTGCCCCGAATTATCCCTATGTAGATTGTGCATGAGGAACTGGGGTTTGGCTATATTTCCGGTCATTTCCGGTTATATTTCTGCCCGCCTGCTGATATCATGGCTCTCACTTTGGATCAAGGAGGAATTAGAATTTAACAGAAGGATCTTAAATGACTAACTTCGCCTGGACCATGGACTCCACATACCTTGGTTAAACTATATTAAATGAACCTTGAGCAGCCTGGATAAACCTGTGTTATTCTCAGATCCAAAATCCATTACCAAGGCAGACATCCTGTAGACCAAGCAAGCCTTTTTATGCAAAGATCAGGAAAAAAGGGTGATGAGAGGGATTTCTAATAGTTCCCTTGTGCACTATTTTATGGTTAAATATCCAAACCTCAAAGAAATTCTTTGTTGCTTGATATTCCGGCTAGCTGTAGACAACTTTTGGTCTATTTTCATCTGAACTTGTTTCCCCAGTAACGAGTGGGCTGGCACAAGCCCTCCGAACCATCGCTTTGCATTTGTGACCTTGCTGCTATGTTTGATACTTTGCACATTGTTTTTATATGCTCTATATTTTAAAGATTTAGTTTTAAGTTTATGCGCTCATTGTTTTTGGCAATGAATTTACACAAGTAATACCTGCCTTATTGTATCTTCAATTTTTTGACTCACCCCCTTTCTCTTGATTTTTGATCAGGGGTGTTTCATTCATGTGCATGAGATGTTAAGAGGCACCATTTAGTCATCTGGGTGGCCAATCCCATTGTTAAATCTGTATTTGTGTTTTTATGTACTTTTATGATTTGTTTTATTCAAATCGAATAGAGTGATTATTGATTGATTGATTGACTCAGATGACTGCATGACGGTCTCATTTGAGAAACCTTGAGGCTAAAGGTCTCATGCTGACAAATATCCTGTAGGGCAACTACTGACAAAATGTCAAAAGGATGAATAGAGAGCTGGGTAACGGTTAGAGGATGAAAGCTCCTTAGACGTCCAGCAGACGCAAATAAAAATCCTGCCTGATTTTGAAATAGGATAGAGACAACTAGAGGACTAATGGCCTGATTTAGGTCTCAGCTGACAAGTTACTCCATCACAACAGTGACAGAGATCCTGTACACTGAAATATAAATCCCATTATATTCTATGGGAATAATATTTCAGGGGACGGGATGCCTGCTACCGTTGTGACGTTGTGATTGAGTAACCGATCCGCAGAGATCTAAATCAGGCCCAAACTCTTTATCATGGGTTCCTTGATCTGATTTAAGTTGAACATGATGCAGTCACGCATTAAAATTATAGTTGTAAGTTTGGAGTTGTAAGTTTGGCAGTTGCTGTTTAGATTCTATGTTTGGATGGCTGTTGGATGCCTATTTGCTGGGAGGGAATAACACTCTGGTTCCAAATAATATCACCCTTGACCCTATAGTCAAGCCTTCTTTGCCCGAGAGTAAGGTTTCACATCTCCCGCAGCATGAGAGTGTATAGAGCTATAACATGTACTATAAGATGTTGTCTGACTATGTAAAGGTTATGGAGGTTGAAGATTGTTACGTTAGTTCTTATCTTCCTGCATTAGCAGCTGAGGGAGCAGCTTACTTTCATCAACCTCTACCATACTCCTTTTCTTGTTCTTTCTTCCTAAATTTCCTTTTCCACCAGAACACAATTTAACTGTTTCATTCTGATTTTGATATTTCTTTAAAGAAAGTACCTATTGTCAGTGGCGAAAATCTGTATCTGTGAGATACTAAACACATTTCTCGCCTTCACAAGGGTCAAAATGAAGGGATCAGTGTTAGTATATGATGAAATTATTTACCCCTGTGACTAATATGGAGATGGTCCAAGTCCACTTGCTTCTGGACTAAGGTCACTGCTCAGCTGAAAGGCCTATCCGGCAAAGGCACCTAGCGCCAGTGGGAGGTTTGCACTTTCGGACACTTTGCATGCCCTAAAAAACAGAAATCTCTCTATTGCTTTCTCAATTTGGCACTTAAGCTCGCTAGTTGAACAGTTACATGCAGATGGAAGGCGGCATCACTGCCCTCTGAGGCCACGTGAAGATGGGGAGTTGTCGCTTGGGCAGCAGCCGAGAGCACCCTGCTCCGCCGAGACCCGAGCTCTCCGAAAATATCCCATCTCGCACAGGTATGACATTCTCCATGAAACTTTCTGTGCTCAAAAAGACGATACTCTTCCAACATAATCTCCAAGATCACGTGAGAGTGAGAACCTTCCTTTACTCTCCAGCAGTGGTTCCCAACCTGTGGTCCAGGGACCCCTGGGGTCCTCGACAACTTAGAAAATTAAATATTAAAAGATTAATAAAGTGTATATAAATAAAGAAGCTAAATGTACAACTGAAATTTTTTAAACATACTGTAAATAAGAAGGAATTTTAAATTGAAGACTAAAAATGTTATTAGTATCTGCAGATTGATTCGTGGTAGCATTGCAAGTGCATCAAACAGAATATAGTATGGATGATGAGTGGCCTCATTTGAATTTAGAAAAGCTCCAACTTTCAAATTAAAATTAAAAACTTTGATTTTTTTCTAATTTATATGTATTTGCAAATTAGATAAAATGTGTCATCATTTGTGTATTTGTTTGAATGTTTTTTTCTGTATTTTTTGTGTATTGGTTTGCTGTTCAAATTATTGAAAATGCTTAGGCTGAGGCCCTCGGCTAGCAGTCATGACTCATTGAGGGGGGTCCCCGAATTCCAATAATGATTTGAGGTTCCATTAATGATTAATTGGGGGTCCCCAGAAGTCAAAAGGTTAAGAACCACTTCTCTACAGTGCTCAATGCGACATAGCTTAGATCCAGAGTATCATTGATCTGACGAGCATATATCCTCTTTTATTAGGTCGAGCTAGACAGCGCATGCGCTGTCTCTTCGAGACCTGCTGTAATCAGTTTATGTGCTTGAAGTCCATCCACTTTCTTGTCTTTGGTCTCATTTGTCTATGTCAGTGTCCTTTAAAAATCCTTGCTTGCTAGTGGTCAGTCCTGCCTCTTTGTCCCTCCTTTCTCTCTTCTGTTCCTCCCACAGAGCAAGGGCTTAGTACTGTCTCATTCTGCTGTGGTTCTTTATCGGTTCCTCTGGGGGCTACTTTCTTTTTTTTGCCAGCTCGTGTTTCGCACCATTCACTTACTCTCCTTATGCTGCCCCACCCACCCACTCCCTCACCTCTCCCACAACACTGCTTAGTGTGTTTTACAGCTGATATCACATTAAAGCAACAGCTGTATCTGTACCAGCTCTAAAGATCAGCCTGGCACCGAAGCTGCCGCCTGCAGCCTGCATTACAGAATGTAAGCGCCCCATAGTCCTCTTTCTATTTCTATGCCTGTGCTGCAAACACACACAAAGCTGCCGCGGGACGTTTCTTCTCCTTTGTAGTATGCTTCCAGTCCCTTGCTGTTTTCCCTATATTTCTATCTGCAGTGATAATATACACACATAGTTCAACACCGTTTGGGCCTTAGTTTGTAAATAATTTGTAGATTTAATATTTAATTAACGCGCATGTACGTAGGAGTGAGTTCCTGACCAGCCATAGTAGGATCAGGCACAGTGTTTATCACAGTGCAATCAACTGAACTTTTTTTAAAATAAACACTACTGTCAAGCTTGTAGCTTGGTACGAGCGCCGTTCTGGCCACGCCTCCCTCAGTGGCCTCCTCCTCATGATTTTGTATTTTATTTTTGTTTCCATTTCCTGAACTCTCTCAAGTAACTTCCGGTGAAAGTCTTGCCTTGAAACAATGCTAATACGTGACTGACAAGTTATGTATTCGCCTCTATGGCTGTGATTCCTTGTTATTTTGATGACCACTTAGGTGCACCGAAGTAGGGTGTGTGTGTCGCTGGTTGGAGGAGGCGAGGTTCAAGCCTGATGATAACTGGTGCTTCCAAGTTCTAGCGAGCATTCTGCAGTTATGTTCCAGAGGATACTGCAGTTGGTAAGTCAACTCACCTAGCTGACACCCCTTCAACTCAGGATCCTTTGTTGTTATGCATGTCTGACCCAAGGTTAAGCCATGACGTGCGTCAGAGCTGTTTCAAATACTTTTATGTTCCCCACATCACTCAGGATTTTACATGTATATGCAACACATTGCTTCTCCTCCAGCCAAGAGCATCCATCTTTAAATGAGAAGCAAGTACATGCTATAAGGAACATGTTCAGACCGTGCTGGCTTTTTAACAACAATACTCTGCATTCTGGGACTTGTAGGATTCCTTTTAATATTGTTATAAATGGACTAAAATCGCAACGAGGGTTCATAGCTTTGTGAGCCTTTAACTCGGTTGGTTGAATTTCCTACTTTGGGTTCATTAAGCCAGAGGAGGTTTTTCCTAATTTCATTAATGTTTTTTTAGTTTTGCCATTTTATTATTATCGTTATTATGGGCTTTCATGTAAAACAATTATTTGTTGTGTCTCTAAAATACAAGCCAACTTGTAACTCTGCTTTTACAGCGACAGACTTACGTAAATATCTTACTTTAGAGTTTGGCTTATGTTTGATCATGTTCATCCTGCTTCTCTTATTTTTCCCACAGGCATGCTAGTTGTTCACCAATATCGACTGGCATTCGTTATGTGCTGATGAAGATATCTGCATCTCCAGAAAGGCCTGGCCTACTGCAAAAATATTTGCCAAGCATTGATAAAGCCAATAGCTCTGGCTTACAAATGCCAACACTTGCAGAGGCATACACAAAGGCACCTCTGTTTGCATGTGTAAGCAGATCAACTGGCTTTGCTGATGCTTGTTTTATATTATTTGCAACATTTGTAAATGACGAGATTTCTAGGGGTTCCCTTAATTATTCCTAATACATTAAGGTGCCAATTTCCTATTCATGTCGACTGTCAATATTCCCAAAGTCAGGAATGCAACAAACTCACAGCTAGATGCCTAGCTATATTAACACAAATATTAACAACTGTGTGGCTGCATAATGACCGTTTCTGAGTAGAATAAAAGAGCGTACCAGGGACAAGAAGCAGAGGGACAGTGAATGTAGCTCTCTGGGAGTTGGGGGTTTGGATGTTGTAATGGAAGGGCAGTGGAAGGTGACAATATTCTTAGCCTACACAATTCTGGACAATTAAAACATTTTATTGCCTACCCCCTACCCCGTACTACATGTCCCTGCCTACCTGTGTGGGAAGAGCACTACGAAGTGTACAATGTAGTGCACTACGAAGTGTACAGTGTTCTCCAATGTGCACAGTTTAGTTTCTTCCAGTGATTACAGTGCTGTCCAGTGTTTGTAGTGAACTCCTGTGTGTGCAGATCTCTCTGATGTGTATGGTGCAGAGCTTGCAGTGCACTCCGGTGTGTGCAGTGTTTTCTGATGCATTCAGCGCAGTGTCTTCCAGTGGCTGCTGTGCTCCAGAGTGTGTGGGCATGCTCTCCAGTGTGCACTGAGCTGTGCTGTATAGCAAGCTCGCAGTAGCCTGCAGTGTGTAAGTGTGCCATTTCACAGTTCTGGTATGGCAGTGTAGTAGTCCAAGAGTGGGCTCAGCCCTGACAGACCTCCATTCCAAGCGTGGTGAGTGTTGTCAAAACCATTGCCCTGCCTGTCCACCTGACCATTATGCCTAAGAGGCTTTTCTTTTCATCTTCATCGCAGTGGCGTAGCTAGCTCTTCGGCCACCCATGGCGGTCCCTGAGTTTGCCGCCTCACAGCGGCCAGAGTGAAGAGCTGGGTGGGGGGTTGCTGTGCTGGCGAAATCTCCGCTTTGTTTGCCGCAAGCGGGCGCTGCTTCCTTTCTGCCGCTTGAGTAGATTTTCTACACGAGCGGCAGCTTTCTCAACGCAAACAGACGGTTTCTCAACGCGAGCAGTTGCGAGCATACGTAGCCACTCGCATTGAGAAATCCGACCGCCTGCATTGAGAAATCTCGCCTGGCAGTTGATTTCCCTCGCTCGCCAACTTGACGTTGACGAGGGCGAATGAGGAAAAATCTCACCGGGAGGTGGATTTTCCTCGCTCGCAATCACCAACTTGATGTTGATGAGCGCTAGCGCCCCAAAAAACTCCGCGAGCTCCGCGGAGCAGAGTTTTTTAGAACTCCGCGAGCTCTGTGTAACACGGAGTGCATAAAGCTCTACAAACTCTGCGAGCAGAGCGTAGTTCACCGCCCAGACTTAATTACCAGAGAGGCACACCTCTATTTCTCAAATCCCCCCTCACCATCAGGTATAAACAAACACAGTAGTTACGCAGTCAGCTCCACTCTTCCCCTATATCCTAACAAACCCACTGAACTAGTCTGATCTCAGTATCCACAAGTTCAAAACCTATTCTCTTTGCGTAACCAGCCTGCACCCTTCCGTTGCTGCACCCGTGCTGAACAAATGGGTGCCATATTCCCTGTGTGGACACCACCTCTCATGTAGCACCAACTCATCACCCCCAGTGCTTCTTTTACCTTCACTTCCCTATCATCTTCATGCCTATACAGCCTCTCTCCAGCTCCCCCTTTACTTTAGGAAGCCTTCCTTCTTCCCTTTGAACCTATCATCCTGTGTTGTGACTTGTTCCCCTCCACTCTCTTTCCCTTTTGATCCTTCTTGCATTTCTCCACCTTTAACCTTCACCTCTCAGTCTGAATCAGTACATTCCACTGAGCACGGCACAAAACCTGGGTTTTCTTACCACTGCCCCAGGAACATAGGAGTAAATACAGAACAAGGCAAACCTGTCCCCAGTGCTAAATTTGAAAAAACATAAGTTCCTGGGCCCATGTCAGTAGGCCACTACAACGTGGCAGCTTGCATCACTCAATTTGCCCCTGCCAGTGCTGCAAATGAGAATTGATAGTGACAATTCAGACTATTCCAGGCCCCCAAAGCTATAAGAAGTGCTTTAGTGGCAGGGTATTAGTCATTTTGAAGTATATTGAATCGATAAACAGCTGTCGTTTTGCTTATCTTTAAATTAGACATACAGCTCCACCATATGGCAAATTGTCATGAGTACCGGTGTTGACAATTAAATGCCAGTGCCCAGCACCGGACACCAACGGCTCAAATTAAGCACTGCCTGTCCCCCATGGGGCAGCGATCTGCTGGGGCTTGTGGCAGCACATCCTTCAACACCTGCAGGGTGGTCATTTATTCTCCCTCTCCATTCCCTTCTATGATCCTTCTCTTAATTATTCCAAGAAGGATTCAAGTCCCCAGAGGAGCTTCCCATAAAAATCAACCAGGACTGATTTGCATATGACTGGTTCCAAACTGAGGTGGCACGGTGGGCAAAAGATTAATAGGTTAACGACGTGAGGAGGAAGATGGAAATTTGTTTTAATCAAGTACTACCTTGTAGTAAGTGTTACAGTAGTTCACCTCACCTCCCCACTTCTGGCGTGGACGCTGTATCTGTGTATGTTTTTAGTGCTTTATCTTTAATAATGGCAACCGCGCGCCTTTCTTCTCTACTGCACGAGTCGCCAAAGCCTATTTTTTTAATATTGATGTTTTATTAAATCAGCGCGGCACACCGCAAATCAGCAATAGTGGCCGCTTCTTCATTATCCAGCCCTACACAACACTGCGTCTTTAAAGCAGCATGGCACACCGCTCTTCACCAATAACTAAAGAGCCGTTTAAAGTTTTTACAACACTGCACTAAGCACCTCGTAGCTATCGGAAGGTAACAAAACACTGCGAATGTGCCGCATCATTGTTGCAATTTAGGGGTAGGGCAGTACTCAAACGCATATTTATGTAAGACCGGAGAAATTACGAACATCGTTTTGCCAGTTTTTTCGCGTTAGGAGCATTGAAACAATAAAAATAAACATGTTATACTATTCCAATGGCACTTTTAACACTATGAGGATATTATTAAAAGGATTTCCGATGCAAATCATTTCTAAAAGTTTGGCAAAGGTTTGCAGTTGGCACAGCCTAGATGCTCCCAATGCCCACTTCCCCAGGCATATTCCTGCCGATGACGGTTTAATCATCAGTTTCATGCAGCTTGCCGCCGTTAGCCCTTGAGAGGGCTGCTCTTTAAAACCATGCTGGGTTTATAGGAGATGTATGCTTGGCGTATACGCTGTTTTACATTTTAAACAGTTACACTTTTCAACAAACGAGCTGTGCCCTTTTTAGGTTTCGCCTAGGCAGTGCATGCGCTGTCTCGTCGAGAGATGCTGTATACAGTATAGCGGGGGAAGCTCCGCCCACTTTTTGGCCATAAATTTGATTGGCTGCAATGCTAAATTCTGCATTTTGATTGGTTTGTGCCTTCTTAGTCCCGCCTCCTGACTGCCATTGCGTCATGTTTCCCCTTCCGAGGCTATCAGCCCCTTTACTTGTAAAACCGTTTTGTTTCCCTGTCTCTCCCCGTTCCCTCCCGCAGTCCGCAACTTATTGTACCACAACCACCCCCCCACCTCCTCCCGTTCGTGCCTTCACCCATGCCGGCACTTCCATTTAAAATACAATAGGTCTCGGGTAAATCCGAGTCCTATTGCATTTTCAATGCTTGTTTGCGGTCTGATTGGTGGGTGAATTCGCACTCTTTGTGTCGCATGCGCGCGATGCCTGACATCGTACGCATGCGCAACAAAATAGTGGCGTTCCTAATTCACGGCGGTAGGCATTCACTGTCACCCTTCACATACCCTCTAACACCCATGCAGTCTCTCAGACATGCACACAAGCCATGCTCATAAGGTTGGCAGTGGAATGAGCTTGTACACCCGTCTCGCATCCCCGAGGTCCTAAAAGTTAAGGGGGAGGGAGTGGAGAGCGGCCATGCTGTCCAGCGGACACTCATCGGGTTTCAACATTGCAAGAACGGGAATTTAGTGTCGTGTTTAACCTTTGCAGCGGATTACAGAGGCCCCGCTCCCGCCGGCACTGTCTTCGAGTTGCCACCACCGCGCGTGGAACACACACTCCCTGTCTGAGCGCTCACTCGCTCTTTCCCAAACCACTGACTCTCTGGCAGTTCACAACACTGTCCTCTCAGAGACATGATCCCCTCGGATCCTCCAAACCCTCACTCCCTACGGAGAGCACTCTTCTCCAAGGGCTCACTCCCCGCTCGGAGCACTCTCGGGCTAATAAGAGCACTCGCCACGAGCCTGCATCACTCCGGTCTCTCACTCAGAGCACTCTCCTCAGCAGTGTGACATCGACAGCCCCGGAACACTCTCCCCCATGCTCACTGACTGCTCAATTCGCCCTCCCCGTCCGTTCTCACCTCGAATCCTCACTCATGGTCCAGATTACGCACTTTGTGGGCAGGGATGCGGTGCACGCGGGGGTGGGTGACATTAGGTCTAATAGCGGCTTGAAAGGGCGTTGTGGGCGTGCTGTGGTTGTGTACTGGCCGGGTGCTCTGATTGGCTGTGGGTATGATATCGGTATCCCGGTGACGTCGTGTCAGTATGGTGGTAAGGGGGTGCTGACTGGGGCGTGATGGGCAGTCGAGAGGTGTTGAGGCGAGCCTTTGGTGTGGTAGGGTCAGACTATGACTTCACGGTGTCTGTCGGGACATTGGGGCTTGTTTGCTTGTGCTGGGAGGTGTGGTGGTATTAAGGTGGGGGGTATAGAGTGTGATTTATGGGCTCTGGAGTGTGAAGGTGTGATGCTGTTGGGCACAGCATATGGTGTTTAGGTGTCTAATGTGTGGTACGTAATACGGACGATGGGTGTGATATACCTGTAAATATGGCATGCCTATTCGGCAGATGCTGTGCTATGGGGGTGTGCGCTAAAGCGTTTGCAGAGATTATTAAACTGTGATAAGGCTGTGGTACAAAGATGTTGGGTGTGTGAGGGGATAAGGTGTGATATGTACGTGCTGGGAGAAAGGGTTGTGCTGGGATATGTTTTGGCATGCGGCGCGCGTGTATCTGTGAGTGTGGGTTCAGATGGGGTGTGTAGGGTGATGGGGGCTGTGATAAGCTCTACTGAAGGTGTGATATTAGGTGCTGGGCGTGTGTAGGGCGTGTCCAAAGGTCAGTCGTGGGGATGCTGGGTGTGACATAGCCACGCTTCAGGGATGCTGAGGTGTGGCCCTGTGAGGGTGTGCTAGAAGGCTGGGTAGGTGTGTAGGCAGCGAGCTGTGGGTCCAGAAGTGGTTTGGGGTGTGGCTGGTCTGGAGAATACGACCTGGGTGTGCACGGTGATTGTGCTAGAGGGGGTTGAGGGCGGTAGTGAGGTGTGGGTCTGATGGTAGAAGTTATGAGGTGGTATTAGGACGAGGTCAGGGGCAGACGTGAACTGGGTGCTGGGACGGGACACTGTCCAAGGCGCATTAAAAAAGTCGGGGAAAGAGTTAAAAGGCAGGAAATGGTGCCTCTGTGTTTAGTGCAGGGGCTAAAAATGTAACAAAAGCAATTCTGGAGTATGCATCGGATACATCAATTTATATAAAGGTATAATGCGTTTGGGTAACTACAATGCTAATGGATTTTATAGTTCTGCTGGTGTCTGAGTCATAGTGTTTTGTTACAGCGTAATTGGTACTAATCTAATTGGTACGAATCTGCTTTATTGTGCGGTTTTCAGGACGAATGTTAATGGCCGGGGGGTAAAATAAACACCTAACTGCACAATTACAGAAATAGCTGGCTTGGGGAAAGAGTGTCCTTTTGATAGAACTTGCATTCACGTTTGTGCCCCAGGGTGCTTGTTTACCAGGTGTATTGCTTTCTGATGAGGAACTCTAGCTAATCACTTTATCATTCTCTAGATTCCAGTCCATAGAACTTCTCTTCCACGAGCACCCGTAAACAATAATATTTTTTTCAAATCATGTATTTTCAGCGATATAACTACCGAACGCCCTGATATTATATTAAAAACAGAGCTTTGGACTATACCATTTCCTGCTAAAATGCAATATTTCTCTCCATGTGTTCCCATACCTGGCATGTCACACAGTTTGGTGCTTACTTTACCTCCTCCATGTTGAAAAACAGTAGATGTTTCACCACCCAGGCTAAGGTACTGCATAGCTAAATACATATAAGGTCCCAAAGGCGAGACCGTTTGCATTGCAAATGCTTGTTTTATTCTTCAGCACTTATTTTTATATTTTCACATTTGCAACAAATGCAGACATAACACATGCTCTGAACAATAATTAGCTGAAAAGCAACCATTAGCACCACCTGGTTAGCTGCTCGATTTGTTAGAACCAAAAAGCATTATTTTGCTAAACACTGCTTGTGACTTTATTCTCCCTCCCTTGCACATCGCTTGGCAAAATGAGGTTGAGCCGCTCACAGACACCTTTGCATCGTTCACAGCGCCCAGGTCAGCACTCTTATAATACAGTCAACAACTTCAATTATACTCAACTCATTTTGTAGCATTTTATCTAGTACAAAATCTATACAACAAAAACATGCCAAATAATCACTCCACTGCAAACAAAAAATATAAGTAAAAAACGTTATCATTTATAACGCCAATAGCTCTAACTTTCACAAATGCGAGACCTATTGCATTGCAAATGCTTGTTCCCTTTGGTTTCTCATGCCTGCCTCCTCTATGGCCACTACTACAACAGCTGCTACTTTAAATTTTACTCCTGACTGAGTGGCATTCAGCACTGATAATAAAGTTA
The DNA here is from genome assembly GCA_963921515.1 of Calotriton arnoldi. NCBI lineage: Eukaryota > Metazoa > Chordata > Amphibia > Caudata > Salamandridae > Calotriton > Calotriton arnoldi. Next base: position 117,211 of record CAWUFW010013852.1, read on the forward strand.
CATGCCCAAGTTAGCATCACCCCATACCTCATAATGCACCCTTCCCCTATGCCTCTTAAAATTGTAAACGTGACCATGTACACTGTATTGTAATGCAATGTTTTGAAAGCTTAACAAAAAATATATTTAAAAATAATCTTTGTTGTCTGGCATAGCGATTGATAAATTCAGTGGCTGAAGATGGATGTATAAGACAGTATTCATAAGATGTGAATTGAATTAAAAAACGTTTCTTCCCATGATGAAAATTAACACGTCTGCATTAAAAATATTTTTGAAATTGTTAAAAATGATCCTCGGATGTGAGGGAGTAAGCTTAACAGAGAACATTTCAAAGAGACCTCAAAGCACAGTTGTTGCCATAAAGGCTCCCTTTAATGTCCTGTTTTTTCCACCCAGGTGCTTGTCCAGCCTCGGCGCTTATTTGAAATTAGCAGGTTATTTTAATATCTTAATGGACATGTTTACTGATGAGCCTTTTGAGGCCTGCAGGGAGGCGAACGCTCCTAAACCCTCGGCTTCTAAATATACTTCTGTACGTGAAACATGTCGATAAGAGGCATGTGTCTCTTTGTGCAGTGAGATGGAAAAGGTGCAGGGTATAAAAGCGCGGCCTGGGGGCGCTCCTGACACCAGTCTCCATGAGGTGCAGTCTGAGGCGGTTGCTTTGAAGGTGTACTCCTGTAAATACGGTAGGTGACCCCAGTGCCTGCCCTAAGACTTTATTTCCTTGCGAAATCTAAAACACGCCAATGAAGGCACATAGAGAAGGCACTATGTCTAGAAGAGATTGTGTAAAAGATGATGTTGGCAAGTTTTTACGTACAAAAAATAATTTTGGTGAAGATGGCTTTCACCGAACTCTAGAAAACACAAGCATTTGCAATGCAATAGGTCTCGCATTTGCAAGAGTTTGAGCTATTGGCATTGTAAATGACAATGTCTTTTATTTATGTGTTTTGAAAACCTGCAAGCAGTGCGTAAACACGCACTTTGTACTTATAGTCCTTGCTTACGAGAAGCAAGACTGGCAGTAACTTTCTGTAATGCAATACCTATTGTATTGCAAATGCTTGTTATAGAGCCTGTAATGTTTTAAAAGTTGACAAGTTGAATCATGTTAATGGCTGCTCACTGGTTAGACTATAACTGTGGATATGGAGCATTTTACTGTCCTAGTGAATGATGTACTTAGGTCATAAACACACAACTGTGTGCTACAAGTGAATCTGATCAACTTTATGGACAGAGCAGGGACGACATAGGGAGCTTTATGGGCGTGAAAATATATGTAGTCATCACGTGTCTACAGTTTGCAGCTCTGAAATACACTGTTAATCAATACGTGGGTCAACAAAGCACATTTGAATCGGTGTACAGAGTTTTGACTGGCATATCTGTACATCTTTAGGTAAGAACTGGTCCGGAGATTCCCACAGGCAAGCACTAAAATCAATACACTGAGGGCAACGTGGATCCAACCTATCTCTACACAGCCAGGAAGATTTGTTTTGAATGTATGATTTATGAAGTTCAAAAACACTAAAGCAAGTCTGCATTAGACGTGACCTACACAGATTGTGAAGCAGTTTATACTGTAAAGAGAAAATGTATAAAGTGAAAGTGACAATCTCTCAGTTTCATGCATTTATCTGCCCGGCCAGCTCTGGCCAAGCGTGCAGAGGGCTGTTTTGGTCGATTTGCATACACATTAGGTAACACTTTAAACTGACTAACGGCGACCACGTTGACCATGACAAGGAACCAACGCAGCGTCTGCTGTGCAATTTGGCCTGTAGTTATGCGGTTGGTAGTACAGGCTCCCTTCTCTCCGTGCGGGCTCAGCTGGCCCAGTACAGGTTAAAAGCCACAGCTGTGCGCACCTCAACACAAATGTAATGATGGATGGCAGTACAGTGTACACACGAGGCTCTGCAGACTGACACCAACACGGCCGCCTCATTTAACAGTGGCACACCTTTCAGAGATGTTTGTTTATAAAAGTGAGTTGGCAGCAGTGGCTCAACCTTCACACCTGCAGACCCCAGTTATATGGTCTAAGATCAAAGATAGTTTTCACCATCTCCTTCCAGGTGGAAATTTCAGGTGTAGGCAGCGGTGTAACGCTGCTCCTGCAATCCGTGTTCAGCAGCGAGGGCCCCATTCAGACCAAGGGCTATCAAAATCTGTGAGAAATGGTAATATCATGAGGCCCTCTCCACATTCTGCAGGAGAGCCCCCTCATTTGGGGTACTGTTACTGGGTTGAGGTATTGGAGCCAACCCCTTACCGAAGTTGAATACTACATTTAGTGGTTAACCTGTCTTTTTATAGCATTCGAAGACTATTTTATGCTAATTTTAGTATTCAATAGTGTTCTTTTTGGGAAGGCTAGTGCATGAAGACGACTGATATGTGAGTGGTACTTCTTGAATACTAACAGAATACTAAGCACATACTTATTTGTAATCGCATAGTCTTCATTTACAATGCAGAACATTTAGTGAATACAAACTATTTGAATACTACTGGACTTTACCCAGACTACTATTAACATTCTATTCAAGCTGCATGCTGAATGGTAGATCGGTGCCTTATTTATTATACTATTGTTATGCCTTATTTATTATACTATTGTGGTGTTTGTGTAGTGTAGGGTAGTGTTTTAGGGTTTAGGGTAGTGCTGGGGGATCGTGCAGGCTAACGATTGAGTGTAGGGACCGGACTGGGGGTTGGGAGAGGGTCGTGCTGGGGGTAGTGTTTTATGGTTTAGGGTAGTGTTGTGGTATTTGTGTAGTGTAGGGTTGTGTTTTAGGTTTTAGGGTAGTGCTCGGGGTTGTGCAGGGTAGTGTTTGAGTGTGGGGACCGGACTGGAGGTCTGGGGATGGTCGTGCTGGGGGTAGTGTTTTAGGGTTTAGGGTAGTGTTGTGGTGTTTGTGTAGTGTAGGGTAGTGTTTTAGGGTTTAGGGTAGTGCTGGGGGGTCGTGCAGGGTAGTGTTTGAGTGTAGGGACCGGACTGGGAGTCAGGGGGGTCATGCTGGGGTAGTGATTTAGGGTTTAGGGTAGTGTTGTGGTGTTTGTGTAGTGTAGGGTAGTGTTTTCAGGTTTAGGGTAGTGCTGGGGGGTCGTGCAGGGTAGTGTTTAAGTGTGGGGACCGGACTGGGGGTCGGGGAGGGTCGTGCTGGGGGTAGTGTTTTAGGGTTTAGGGTAGTGTTGTGGTGTTTGTGTAGGGTAGTGTTTTAGGGTTTAGGGTAGTGTTGGGGGGTCGTGCAGGATAGTGTTTGAGTGTGGGGACCGGACTGGGGGTCAGGGGAGGGTCATGCTGGGGGTAGTGTTTTAGGGTTTAGGGTAGTGTTGTGGTGTTTGTGAAGTGTAGGGTAGTGTTTTAGGGTTTAGGGTAGTGCTGGGGGGTCGTGCAGGGTAGTGTTTGAGTTTGGGGACCGGACTGTGGTTCGGGGGAGGGTCGTGCTGGGGGTAGTGTTTTAGGGTTTAGGGTAGTGTTGTGGTGTTTGTGTAGTGTAGGGTACTGTTTTAGGGTTTAGGGTAGTGCTGGGGGGTCGTGCAGGGTAGTGTTTGAGTGTGGGGACCGGACTGGGGGTCGTGGGAGGGTCGTGCTGAGGGTAGTGTTTTAGGGTTTAGGGTAGTGTTGTGGTGTTTGTGTAGTGTAGGGTAGTGTTTTAGGGTTTGGGTCGTGCAGGGTAGTGTTTGAGTGTAGGGACCGGACTGGGGGTCGGGGGAGGGTCATGCTGGGGGTAGTGTTTTAGAGTTTAGGGTAGTGTTGTGGTGTTTGTGTAGTGTAGGGTAGTGTTTTAGGGTTTAGGGTAGTGCTGGGGGGTCGTGCAGGGTAGTGTTTGAGTGTGGGGACCGGACTGTGGGTCAGGGGAGGGTCATGCTGGGGTAGTGTTTTAGGGTTTAGGGTAGTGTTGTGGTGTTTGTGTAGTGGAGGGTTTTAGGGTTTAGGGTAGTGCTGGGGGGTTGTGCAGAGTAGTGTTTGAGTGTGGGGACCGGACTGGGGGTCTGGGAGGGTCGTGCTGGCAACCCTACTTTATATTCATTTTGATGAAATGTCTCACACTATGGCAGTAAATCTAAAATACAAATGTAAGGTATAGGCAGAGCGGAGGTTCCAGGGGTACTGGAACCTGAATAAAAATGAAGCCTCGGTAACCAGTTTACAAAGGTATGCAAATATGCAAATGGTCTTTAAAGACCTGTGAAAAACTCGGGCGTGCCGGAGATATAAGACTCCAGACACTGCCCAGCCGAGCCCACAGCTGCACATGAGACACACGGAGGGGGGGGGGGGAATAATTGACCTTCATAAAGAGAACAGAACAGTTGTGTATAAACTCAATATTATTATTTTTTTCAGTTTTGTATAGCACAAAGTCAACCCGAAGGTATTTGAGGGATTAAAGCACCGGTAACTCATGAACACGTTCATTTTTGTATACACGGCGCGATTAGGTAATTTGCCCAAAATCACAGGATGTTGATCCGAGACTGGAAACCTAGAACCTGGCCGTTGCGCCACATCCCTCCTTATTGTATAAGTATTGTAAGCAGCCGCGCACCATTGAACATTATAATTAGGCTGTCTGGTTTTAGGTTTAAACCTATAATAACTGATAAAACCCCACTGAAAGAGAAATAGCCCTCACCAGTGAAAACATATAAACACTGAAAAAACACCTGCACAACCACAAACTAAATGCCATTCAAAGAAAGGAAAAAGAGAGTGAAAGAGTCATTTTTTTCTTCCTGAAGGGGCCAATACAATGTAACTTTGTTATACAAGCTGGCAGTAAGAAAGACTGGGCTAACATTATTCTGCTTGAGTTTTGTTGTTTAGGGATGCCACTAAAATATTGTTTCTTCTTCCTTTTGCTTTTTTCAGTTTTGTGGTCTTTGGTCTAAAGATGCAGGGTTTAGAAGCATGTTTTAGGTCTTGTTTAATTATTTTATAAACTGTAGAGAATCAGGAAATATCAAAATCATATTTGATAATTTGGCTGTGTTTGATTCTTTCACTGATAGGTAAAATGGCTGGTTTCAGAAGAATCTTTCCTAATCTGTTTCATCACATTTACCCACAGAGAATGGGTAAAAACCCTTAATATATCAGCCCCCAGTTTCTAGTGAGTCAGTATTGATAGTAGGTGAATTGCCAACACCTCAGGCTTTAAACATTCAATGCAAGGTATAGTGCCAAGTATACGTGAAAAGAGCGACATCACCAAGCATCTCGGATAGTGGTGAAAACATGACACCAGACTTTTGGAAAACATGGAATGCAGTGTCACTTGGAATGCTCTGCAAAAAAGGTTCTTTCCAAGTTCAACAAAGATTGGAGTGATATTGTTCTAATTTGCAGTGATTCAGCTATGTATATGAAAATTTTGTGTAATGAACTGTCAAAATTGATACCTGAGCTGCTTCCCTGTAAGATTCCTTGCCACTTGTTAGATGGTATGCTGAAAGCATCTTTACAATCTTCAGAGTTACGACTTTTTAGTCCATTCTGGTGCACTGTTTTCTTATGCACAGGAACTGAAACGCAAATATTTATCATTTCGTGCTTTGTGTGCCATCAAAGAAAGAAGTAAGACAACAAGGAGGGACTACGGGCCAATAGAATAGGTCCAGCATACAGGCCCACGTAAGCACAACAAGAAAAGGTATGCTGTTCCTAAAGGATCCTACAGATCAAGGTTATGCAAGAGGCATGTGAGTGCTCGTAGAAATCGGAGAAATGCTTATCTCCTTTCAGAAAAAGACCCTCACACACCCAGCCAGCTAGGTGTCTTGCTTCATCACTGGGTCTGCTCCTTATCGGGTCGGCGCTGCAATACCCGATCGGCACCCGTGGTGGGGCCTTCTTGGCGGAGATCTTTTTTCTTAGACGTAGGGTGTAGTGCGTGTAAGGGCCCTATTGAGTGTAGATGTGAGATGTGTGAAATCTAAAACAGGAATTAGTGATCCACCCAAAACTATTTTAATGACTGTGGTCACTAACCTGATTAAAAATAGAAAAAAGAAAAAAGGCGCACACGCCTGCCCTAGGATTGCAGGATTGTGTGCTGAAGCTCAGGCCAACATGTTTCTTGCCTAATGTTAATTTAACGGCAATTCTTCAGGACCTAATATCGACATTCTACACTTTATGGTTGGTGGTCTATAAATACACAGTTCAGTGACCACTCATACAGCACCCTATAAAGTGGTACCTGTCGATCAATAACACTGCCTGTAGGAAAAAAGAATCATAGCGATTAGTACAAAGTTCTACTGTAGTCTGCAATTCAACCTTATTGCAAAAGTACAAATTATGACCATACTATTGTGACATTGCAAACCACACGTGAAATATGAGCATGCTTCATCTCAAAATGTATGTGCTAGTGCACATTGTGAATTTGGTAAAAACAGAAGTAGCCAAGAAGATGTAAATATATACAGTATACTAGAACACTCACCCAAACTTGGGTCAGCTCAAAGCACCAAGATGTCACGGCAGGTAAAAACACTGCAAGATTCAGTGTCCTATGGATGTTAACAATTAACAAGGGAGGGAGGGGGATTAAGGCATCGGAAAATGAGTAGACGTTCACCTCCAACATACATGTGAACACCACAAGAACCGCACCTAAGCTGGATGTTACCAAAAACGGGCCCAAGAGCGAACTAGCCCATTAAGATTCCGATGGCCTTCGCTTAGAAAACACGGTGTCAACTGCCCATTGGTAGTCGGCAGTAAACCAGGGGTGTTATATACCGCGGGTTCCTGCTAATCACCACGGTCATATGGTCGAGGGCGGTACACTACAAATTGCCACTGGCACCCCCCGATATCGCCAGCAACCAAGTGGTGCAACGAACACAAGGGAAGAGTAGCGTAAAAAGAGAGCGCAATGGACCGGAACCATGACCACGCAGCGTCCTAAGTATTACACAGTGGAAAAACTCACTCGGGTGATAACTTAGACTACAGTATCCGCCCTGAGAGGAAGGAGGGTGCGGGACACAGCAAGGCAGGTCCCGCCATACTGACACTCTGCTCAATTGCCACAGAATAACCTGTTGGAGGTCCAAGTAAAGGCAGACACGTCCCCCACTCTAGGACTCACCCCAATACCCAGTACTCACGTTGTCAGTTCCGTCTGTTCACGGGCGACCTACCACTCACTCTGCCGGACCCGGGTGGATGTCTCTACGCACTCGTGTGCGAGTGATATTCCCCGGTCGGTCAGAAATGTAGGCGGGACTTCCGGTAGCACGATGGGGGCAACAACTAGAACGTCAGACTCCACTTCCGGGTTGCCATATTGGAACACACTATGTGTTTACGTCAGTGGTGGTAGCCCCAAATGAAACATAATAGGCCACCAAGGAACGAATGTCTAATGATAGTATAGCTAGAATTGTAAAGCTAAAATGTAGATGCGGGGAACACGTACCTACAGGAATGTGCCTCATGACCCACCAGCTGGTCGTACAGTGGTATTTAATCAATAAACCACTCAATAGCCTAGAGAATAACAATTCCTAGTTATAAACATAATTCCTAGTTATAAAAATAAATATAAAAAGGAGGATTCTCATAACCACCCAATGATCGACGTGGTTGCTGTAAAGTGCAGAACCTGCCCATATGGTAAACACAGGGTGTCGGGGGCAGAATTAGATAAAAGATACAAACGGGGATAAACGGGGATAACCCTGTGTATTAATGGCCACAACAAGGGGTAAGACCCCTAGTGATATTAATTCCTAAAAACTACTCATGACTAATATCAGTGTAGCGTATGTTGGTGGTAGTATCTAGAGAATTGTAGTGCCAGTAACAGTATCAAGTCACAGAATTACGGAAGGTAAAAGTGGAGCCAGTACATCATTAGATGTATCACGTCAGCAAACTCCAAGGTATGTCCTCATTGAGTCCCTCCCTATCAGAGGACAACCTAAGCACCCACCTCTGTTCATGTTTTTACCTGCCGTAACATCTTGGTGCTTTGAGCTGACCCAAGTTTGGGTGAGTGTTCTAGTATACTGTATATATTTACATCTTCTTGGCTACTTCTGTTTTTACCAAATTCACAATGTGCACTAGCACATACATTTTGAGATGAAGCATGCTCATATTTCACGTGTGGTTTGCAATGTCACAATAGTATGGTCATAATTTGTACTTTTGCAATAAGGTTGAATTGCAGACTACAGTAGAACTTTGTACTAACCAAATCTTGTTGAAATAAAGCCAGTCATTCTTTATCCACAGGCTGTTTCCACTGCGTATCATTAAAAGTCTTACTTTCCTCCAATGAGATTATGGCTCTACGTGACGCATCATTACAGCCATTTATACAAGCATTCAGAAAGTGTGTTCACGTACCCGTGCAGTTATTTATTCTTCTGTGCATTATCAGGGCTTCAAGCAATGAGATTTAAACACTAAGAGGTTGAGCCGTGATTGCGCGTGACGCCGGTCTCAATTACACCTTGCCTTTCCTATGCTGCCAGAAACAGAACTTCCCTGAAGGAATGAGATTTCCTCTCTTAAGTGGCCAGGAGTTTGATTACCGTTCACATATGCCAAGACAGGTTTATTTTATTCTAATCTCAGGCGTCTAAATTATAACAGGCCTCAAAACAGAAAACAAACTAATCATAAACCGTTTCACACCATGAGGCTTCTTTAGATTATGGCAAAAAGGACAAAACGGGTGAAAATGATATTTGTACACATTTTCACAGCAGTGTAGTTTACAGACAGCGCTGACGCAGGGCACAGAGGCCAGTCCCACGCGAGCATGGGGGGGGGGCATTTTTGGCACTGTTTGCCAGCCCCTGTCACTACCAAGCCCCAGGGGGTTGAAGCTGGGATGGGGGCCATGCTTCCGTTTTTTTCTGCCTATATACGTCGGCTGTTCGTCCCTCTTTAATGAGAATGCGCAGCAAGCGCTCCTTGGCAGTCGGTGAGCGCCGATGGGAGAAGAGAGGACACTGTAAGAAACGAGGCCAGCCTTTAGCATGGGCAAGCTGGGCCCACGCCCGGGTCGTTGTCATTCAGAGGGCTGCAGGAACAGCCTGCAGCAGCCTCCCTCTAACCTGGTTCTAAAGAAAAGTGTGTTAACCATTGTTCTGAAGTCTGTTTTTCTCCTTTCTCCTGAACCTCTCACCTTCCCAGCCCCCATTCCATTTTCCCAAAACACTGACAAAGTTTACTTGTGGGAGGCCGCACCAAAGTGTGTTTTGCCCAGGGTGCTATCTGACCAAATGACAGCTCTGGTAGGAACATTGCTAGAACTTTGCACATACTTCCCATCTGACACACTCAGCGCAATCACCAACGCATGCTAAAGATTTTTTTAAAACCTTGAAAGGTTGGGTGATTGTCAGTCGCGGCTCGTGCTCGCAATACCTCTGGGGGGGGGTCGCGCGCAGGGGTGGGGGCCGGGGGGAGGAGGGGTAGTATTAAAATAAAATTAAAATCTTACCTGACCAGGTCCGCTCCGCCTCGGGTCCGTTGGCACCTACAGGAACAGCCGCATCATCACTGCTGGCAAGTGGCAACCCCTCTCAGCCAATCCTGGCGCTGCTCCAGCAGTGCCAGGATTGGCTTAGAGCAAGGTTACTCGCCGCCCGCATGCCATTAGGAGACCGCGGTTTGAGCCTTTGCTCAACCCTCGCTCTCCTAATGGGCATGCGCCAGCCTGAGCAGACACTAGTGCGCATGACTGGGCACGGCGGAAAAATTCGCCGGCCTTCACAAGTCATGCGCACATGTGCTGCTGCCTGCCCCTGGTCTGACAATGCCTGTCAGTCAACATGATGCCGGACCGCCCACCCCCTTCAGACTCTGAAGGGGGTGGGCGGTCCGACGTCATGCTGACTGACATGATTGTCAGTTCTCCCGCGGCGTCTCTGAACTTAAGTAAACTGAGTTTACTTAAGTTCAGAGACGCCGAGGGAGCTGCGGGCGTGGGCGGGGGGGCAACGCCCCCAATGGACACACCGCCACTGGCAACACCCCAGATGTGTTGGTGCTACAAAATGGGATAGATTGTACCTGCAAATTGTAAAAAAAAAGACTTCTTCTAAATTTTTGAAATAATTTCTTCAGACAGATGGCGCCCTGAAAATACGCTGTTCCCACCAAAGTTATCCATACAAATAGAACTCCCAAATAAGGGTAATCTGCAGTGGTCTGTAATTTGGCTGTGCATATTCTCCACTGATTGTCTTACATCCGAAGTAGATGGCTTCTGTTCTTGAATCCTTTATAGGCAGTTAGTTGTCCTGATTGTACTGGTGGAGCGGAACCTAAGACAAAAGAAGGACAAAATCATCAGCATGCCATTTGCACCGGAGGAAAACTGTTTGAAAAGGGGGTCTCTAGTTGTCAGTGGGTTGCACCCTGTCCAAGCAGGGACCCTTCGTTCTAGTCAGGGTTAGGGGATTACAGAGCTAAAATAACCCCTGCTCACCCCCTGGGTAGCTTGGCACGAGCAGTCAGGCTTATCTAAGAGGCAATGTGTAAAGCATTTGTAAAAAACACACACAGTAGCACAGTGAAAACACTACAAAAGGACACCATCCCAGTTAAAATAAATAACCAATATTTATCTGAATAAAACTGGACCAAAACAACAAAAATGTAACATACACAAGTCAAGATATCACTTTTAAAAAGTTCAAAATAGTTCAGTCCATAAGAAACTACGGATGCGTCACTTTTAGCACAAAGTACCTGGGATGTGTCAAAATCAAAGACGAAAACAGGTGGAGGGGAGGTGAGGCTCCAGAAAAGCAAAGCAATGTGTGATTTCCTTACTCACAGGGAAGGTGATGCGTCGGTTTCTGACTGCTAGAGGAGGTGAGGCGTTGGTTGCTTACTGCAGCGCAGGGGAGGTGATGCCTCAAGTTCCTTACTGTCAGGGCAGGTGATGTGTCGGTTTCTTACTGTGAGGGGAGGTGATGCATAGATCTCTGGACACGTGGCCTTGGTTCCTTACTGCTGGGTCACGTCGATGAAGAACTTGGCGCCTCGGGATGATGTGTCGAAAATCCAGATGCACTGAGTCTATGTGGTGGCAGCAGAACAGGCGCTGCATACTTTTCACAGCTGCAAAGCAGGTGTTGTGTCGATTTCTTTAGCCGTGCAGTAGGCCTGCACCAAAGTCGGAGCGTGCGCCACGGACGTCGGTGATATGGTGCTCAGGGCTTAGGTTGCGGCGATCTTTTAGCCACACGGCAGGCACTGCGTCAATTCGTTGGCCGCACAGCAGCGATACGTTGATTTTTCAACCACACAAAAATGCTGCGTCGGAAAAACGGGCGCTGGGATGGGGCGTGGATTTTCTTCTCAGATTCCACTTCCAAGGGCCCAGGAACTGGATTTGGCAGCACTTGGCAAGTCAGGGCTCTCAGCAGAAGAGCCCAGGCACTGGTAGGTGAAGTCTTTGATGGCCCTGAGACTTCTTAACTGGATGCAAGCATGCACAGCTCTTGGTGAACCTTGGAAAGCAGAATGTGGAAAGCAAAGTCCAGTCCTTTCACTCCCAGGACAAAAGCAGCAAGCAGCAGGCCAGCACAACAAAGCAACAAGCAGTGTGTCAGTCCATTCTACAGCCTCTAGCTGTTCTTTGTGGCAGAATGTCCTCTTAGTCCAGAAGTGTTCTGAAATTATGGTGTCACAGCTCCAGAACTTATACCAGTTTCTGCCTTTGAAGTATGCAAACTTAAGAGGAAAGTCTCTGTAGTGCACAAAACCCTGCCTTTCCCTGACCTGTGTCCAGACACACTACAGGGGGGCGGAGACAACTTTGTGGGAGGACAGGCACAGGCCTAATTAGGTGTCAGTGACAACTCCACCCACCACTGTAACACAGGAAGGCCCATCAGCCTGGTGATTTGCCATCTTGCTGATGGGCCATCAAAATATGCAGGGCACACCTCAGCTCCCTTTGTGTGACTGTCTAGAGAGAATGCACAAATAGCCCAACTGCCAGCTTCCCTCAGACGTGGATTCCACTGGCAGGCAGAGACACAGAATGGTAAAGCAAGAAAATGCCCACTTTCTAAAAGTGGTATTTCCAAACATGCAATTTAAAAAACAACTTCACTAAAAGATGTATTTTTAAATTGTGAGTTCAGAGACCCCCAAACTCCGAATCTCTATCTGCTCCCAATGGGAAATTACACTTAAAAGGTTTTTCAAGGCAATCCCCATGTTACCCTATGGGAGAGATAGGCCTTGCAATAGTGAACAATGAAATTACAGTATTTCACTAATAGGACATGTAGAACACACTGGTACATGCCCTACCTTTTAAATACACTGCACCCTGCCCATGGGGCTACCTGGGCCTACCTTAGAGGTGCTTTACATGTAGTAAAAGGGAAGATTTGGGCCTGGCAAGTGGGTGCACTTCCAGGTCGACATGGCAGTTTAAAACTGCCCACACTGACCCTGCAGTGGCAGGTCTGAGACATGTTTACAGGGCTTCTCCTATGGGTGGCACAATCAGTACTGCAGGCCCTCTAGTAGCATTTAAGTTGCAGGCCCTGGGAGCAAATAGTGTGATTTACTGGGGACATATCAGTAAATCAAATATGCCAATCATGAATAAACCAATTACAGATATATTTTACACAGGGAGAACTTGCACGTTAGCACTGGCCAGCAGTGGTAAAGTGCCCAGAGTCCTAAAACCAGCAAAAATAAAATGCAGCACATTGTCAAAAACAGGAGGTCAGAAGCAAAAAAGGCAGGGGGAAAACATGCCAAAGATGCCAGGCCTAACACGTGTCCTCCCCAGCTGAAAGTGGGATGAGCTATCCAACCTCATGGGATTTCTCTTCACTAAGGCAGAAGAACCTGAACAGACCAACAGCACTGGCGTGTTATGTGCTAGGGTGGGGTTCTTCCATAAAGTCCGTTTCCTATATGGAGATGGGCCACCTCAACAGTTTTGAGTTCTGAACCCTCATTTGCATTAACCATCTGAGCGGCCTGCAGTTTGTCTGAACATGGAAGTGAGTCCCAAACAAGTAGGGTCTTAGCTTCTTCAGCACCCAGACCACAGCAAAAGCTTTCCTTTCAATTGCACTCTGCCTTTTTTCCTGGGGAAGTAGTCTCCTACTAATTAAAGCTACTGGTTGACCTAGGCCCTCTTCATTCAGGTGTGAAAGCATGGCTTCCACACCATGCTCTGAGACTTCAGTCGGCACCACAAACTCCTTGTAGAAGTCAGGAGCCTTCAGCATGGGCACCGTGCACATGGCCTCCTTCAGGGTATCAAAAGCTGTCTGGTAAGCCTCAGTCCAGATCACCTGATGGGGCTGCTTCCTTGAAGTCAGCTGTCTCAAGGTGGCAGCAGTGGTGCCATACCCCTTGACAAATCTGCGGTAGTACCCGGTGAGACCCAAAAAGGCTCTCACATCTGTCTGGGTCCTAGGGGGTGCCCAAGCCAGAATGGTGTCAATCTTGGGTTGTAGGGGCACCACATGGCCTCTTCCTACCTGGTGCCCCAAGTATACCACAGACCCCTGCCCTATGTGGCACTTACTTGCCTTGATAGTGAGGCCTGCCTTCTGCAGGGCCTTCAGCACTTCCAGGAGGTGGTGCAAGTGGTCCTCACAAAAGGGGCTGAAAACAGCAGTGTCCTCAAGGTAGGCAGCACTATAGTTCTCAAGCCCAGCCAGGACCTGGTTAACTAACCTCTGAATTGTGGCAGGGGCGTTCTTCAATCCAAAAGGCATGACCAGAAACTGGTAGTGTCCTTCTGGGGTTGAGAACGCTGACCTCTCTTATGCCCCCTCAGTCTAGGCAATCTGCCAGTACTCAGCCGTTAGATCAAACTTACTGAGGAACGTGATAGCTCCCAGCCGGTCAATGAGCTCATCAGCTCGGGGGGTGTGGTGCGTATCAGCCTTAGTAACAGTATTGAGCCCACGGTAGTCCACGCACTACTAAAGTTGTGTTGTGGCACCGGGCACAGCAGCTTTGGGAACCAAGACCACAGGGCTGGACCAAGGACTACTGGACGGCTCAATCACCCCTAAAACGAACATCTTGGACATCTCCTCCTTGATGATAGCATTCACTCTGTCTGTCATCCTGTAAATCTTGTGCTTCACAGGTGAGCCTGTCCCCACTGTCCATGTCATGAGTGCACCAATGGGTGATTCCTGGGGTGAGTGAAAACAGAGTGGCAAACTGCCACAGCAACTGGCGACAGTGACTCTGCTGCTCCAAGGTTAGTATAAGGGAGAGGACCACACCTTCCAATGACCCATCCTGCTCCTTGGCAAACAGGAGGTCGGGGAGATGTTCACTCTCCCCTTCCACCCAATCATCAGTAGCCCAAAGCATGGTCAACTCAGACTTTTCAAAGTGGGGTTTGAGGTGGTTCATGTGCAGGACCCTCAAGTGATTCAGAGGAGTCTGAAAGTCCACCAGGTAGGTGGCATCATTCTTGCCCTCCTACACCTCATATGGGCCAGACCACTTGTCTTGTAGAGCACAGGGCTCTACTGGCTCCATCACCAACACCTTCTGACCAAGCTGAACATCAACCAAAGTGGTATTCTGGTCGTATCAACGTTTCATGTCCTCCTGTCTTGCTTCCCGGTTCGCCTGAGTGAGTTTCCTGAATCGGGCTGCCTGGTTTCGGAAGGCCAGCATACAACTGAATACATCCTGGGGTGGCTTCCTAGGAGCTTCCTCCCAGCCCTCCTTTAGCAAACTGACAAGTCCTCTCACAGGATGCCCGTACCACAGCTTGAAGGGGCTAAGACCAACCCTCTTCTGCGGTACCTTCCTGTAGGCAAAGAGAAGGCATGGCAAGAGGACGTCCCACTTACACCTCATGGGTTCTGACAGACCCCCAATCATGCCTTTCAGGGTACGGTTGAATCTCTCAACCAGCCCATTACGCTGAGGGTGGTAAGGGGTGGTGCATTTGTAGTGCACTCCACACTCCTTCCACATGGCCTACCTTTACAGCGACATGAAGTTGGTACCCCAGTCAGATACCACCTCCTTAGGGAACCCCACATGGGAAAGATCCCCATTAGTGCTCGGGCCAAACCGGGCACCATCACTGTCCTCAGAGGGATAAATTCCTTGTACCGGGTGGTATGGTCCACCAAGGCCAGGATGAACCTATTGCCCATGGCAATGTCAATGCCCACCCACTCAAAAGGGGTGCTCTTGACAGGGAATGGTTGCAGGGGAGCTTTACATCTCCCCTCACTCTTGCCACTTGCCTGGCAAGTCTGGCAAGACCTACAAAATGCATCTGATTGCCTTTGCATTTGGGGCCAGTAAAAGTGGGTGAGAAGCCTGTCAAAGGTCTTGCCGTGCCTCAAATGTCCTGCCAAAGGCACATCATGAGCCAAAAACAGTAGGAAGGTTCTGAAGCGCAGGAGTACCACTAGCACACAGGCTGCCCCAGGCTCAGCAACCTTAGGCTCACTATAGAGGAGGTCATTCTCCCAGTAGAGCAGGTGAGACTTGGGCTCCTTGCTAGCTGCCTGGTCATCGGTGTGCTGCCTATGACCCACAAGAGTAGGGCACTCTTTCTGTGCAGAGCAGAACTCCTCCCTGGTGGGACCCCTTCATGCTGCCAGTGGGTCAGCTCAGGCAGGTACACCAGTTTGGTAACTTCGTCCCCTGTAGGTTCCAGAGCATCCCCCTCAGGTTCAGCCTCCTCCCGTACTGTGGGAATTTCAAGAGTGGGTTTCCTGCACCCCTTGCCCCTCCTCTTTTTGGCACCTGGGCCACAGTTTCAGCCTCTAGGTCCTCCTGATTAGCATGGACTGACATGGACCGAGTGGTCAGGCATGCCCACTCAGGCAATCCTAGTATCTTCAAGTGGGACCTGTATTACACCTCCCTCCAGGTGGTGAATTCCAGTTCATTAGCTAGAAGACAATCCACAGGCATGGATGGGCTCACAGCTACTTTCAAGGAACCTGAGACCCCCGGCCCCCCACTCAAAGGGAACCTAAGCCACTTTACAAAAGCGCTCGCTATTGTCCACTGCAACTACTTGGTGTAGTGTATACCAATCACTGGGTGTAAAGTCCAAACACAAGTCTAATCCTCACCGCTGACCACCAATGTTAGAAATGGGAGTCTCTAGTTTGCAGTGGTTTGCACCCTGATCAAGTAGGGACCCTTATTCCTGTCAGGGTAAGGGGATTACACAGCTAAGACAACCCCTGCTCACCCCTTGGTAGCTTGGCATGAACAGTCAGACTTATCTCAGAGGCCATGTGTAAAGCATTTGTACAAACACACATAGTAACACAGTAAAAACACTACCTAAGGACACCACACCAGTTTAGAAAAATAACCAATATTTATCTGAATAAAACAAGACTAAAAGCATACAAATCCAACATACACAAGTCAAGATATCACTTTTAAAAGGTTCAAAATAGTTCAGTCCATAAGAAACTATGGATGCGTCACTTTTAGTACCTGGGATGTGTCAAAATCAAAGACGAAAACAGGTGCAGGAGAGGTGAGGTGCCAACAAAGCAAAGCGATGCGTCTGTTCCTTTCTCCCAGGGGAAGTGATGCATTGGTTCCTTACGTCTTTGCAAAAAGTTCTTGGTTCCTTACTGCCAGAGGAGGTGGGGCATCGGTCCCTTATTCCAGCGCAGGGTAGGTGATGAGTCGCTTCCTTACTGTCAGGGGAGGTGCTGCGTCATTCCTTACTGTGAGGGGAGGTGATGCATCGGTCTCTGGACACACGGCCTCGGCTCCTTCCTACTGGGCAATGTTGATAAAGAACTTGGCGCCCAGGGACGATGCGTCGAAAATATAGACGCGGTGTCGATGCGGCAGCAGAAAAGGTGCAGCATTGATTTCACAGTTGCAAAGCAGGTTATGCGTAGATTTCTTCAGCTGCACAGTGGGGTCTGTGCAAAAGTTGGAGCGTGCACAACAGACTTTGGTGACACGGTGCTCAGGACTCGGGTTGTGGCAGTCTTTTAGTCGCATGGCGGGTGCTGCATCGATTGTTCGCCTCCCAGCAGTGATGCATTGATTTTTCAACCGCACAGCAGTGCTGAGTCGGAAAAACGGGAGCTGAGAGTTGATGCGTAGATTTTCCTCCCAGATTTACCAGATTCCACTTCCAAGGGTCCAGGAACTGGATTTGGCACCACTTGGAGACAAGCATGCACAAGCCATTGGAGAGCCTTGGAAAGCAGTATGTAGAAAGCATAGACAAGTTCTTTAACTCCCAGGACAGAAGCAGCAAGAAGCAGGCCAGCACAGAAAAAGGAACAAGCAGAGTGTCAGTTCCTCCTACAGCTTCCAGCTCTTCTTTGTGGCAGAACGCCTTCTTAGTCCAGAAGTGTTCTGAAGTTATGGTGTCACAGCTCCAGTGCTGATACCAGTTTCTGCCTTTGAAGTAGGCAACCTTCAAAGGAATGTGTCTGTAGTGCACAAGACCCTGCCTTTCTCTGATCTGGCTCCAGACATACTACAGAGGGGTGGAGACAGCTTTGAGTGATGAGTGTTACAGCCCTATTCAGGTGTCAGTAACAACTCCACCCACCACTCTAGCTCAGGAAGGCCCATCAGCCTGGTGATGGGCCATCAGGATATGCAGGGAACACACCAGCTCCCTTTCTGTGACTGTCTAGAGAGAATGCACAAATAGCCCAACTGCCAGCTTCCCTTAGACGTGGATTCCACTGGCAGGCAGAGGCACAGAATGGTAAAGCAAGAAAATGTCTACTTTCTGAAAGTGGTATTTCCAAACACGCAATTTTAAAACCAACTTCACTAAAAGATATATTTTTAAATTGTGAGTTTAGAGACCCCAAACTCCAAATCTCTATCTGCTCCCAATGGGAAATTGTACTTAAAAGATATTTCAAGACAATCCCCATGTTACCCTATGGGAGGGATAGGCCTTGCATTAGTGAAAAACGAAATTTGCAGTATTTCACTATTAGGACAAGTAAAACACCACCAGTACATGTCCTACCTTTTAAATTGGGCGTACCTTAGGGGTGCCTTTCATGTAGTAAAAGGGAAGGTTTGGGCCTGGCAAGTGGGTACACTTGCCAGGTCGACATGGCAGTTTACAAATGCCCACACAGACACTGCAGTGGCAGGTCTGAGACATGTTTGTAGATGATTGGCACAATCGGTGCTTCAGGCCCACTAGCAGCATTTAGTTTACAGGCCCTGGGCACACACAGTGCACTTTAGTAGGGACTTACCAGTAAATCAAATATGGAAATCATGGATAGACCAATGACAGATACATTTTACACAGGGAGCACTTGCACTTTAGCACTGTTCCGTAGTGGTAAAGTGCCCAGAGTCCTAAAACCAGCAAAAACGAAATGCAGCACACAGTCAAAAACAGGAGATCAGAAGCAAAAAGGACAGGGGAAAAACATGCCAAAGATGCCAGGTCTAACAGTTTTACCTTGAATGAAAGGAAAAACAAGCATATACAAACAAAATAGAAAGGGGTGCTGAAATCTATCCCATTCTTAGCTTGTATACATTTTCACTTATGTGTAAGGTGGTTATAAGAATGTGTTCTATAAGTGAGTCATGTCTGCCTCATCAAAGGCCATAGTGTATTGTAACAAACAAGCAGGAAAGTTAAATTTCCAATACATCACTGTTAGACCTGATACTCTGGAGGTATTAGTTACCTAAACTTCTTAGATTTTTCCTCGTGGTTTTTGCTGATTCACTTTTCATGGCCTTAGGAGTCTAGGCGCTTTTCCACTGTAATGCAGTATGAAAGCATGCGTGCCCTTCCTACACATGCTAGGAAGTGATGCTTACCTGATTGGTTTAGGTGCTGTACCTGTGAGTACCCTGTAAAGAGCTACTGTTGTATTTCGCAAAAACAAGAACATAAAAGATCATCTGGTCAGGGCTAGTCTCCCCCCCCCCCCAAAAAACAACACAAAGACTTGATGATCTATGGGCCCTTCCCCCACTAACTGGCCATTCTAAATGTGGCAAAAGTGTTGCATGTCAGTTTACTATTGAAAGCAAGAAATTTGTGTTTGATGCCATCACAATTTCTTTAGAACATTTTTCTAATTGTAACACTTCCAATGTGATTTATGCCATCTTGTGTCCATGCAACTTGATCTACAATGACCAAATGACTCAAAAAGTAAGGATTTGCATCTGTCAACATCGAAGCCTTCTCAGCTGCAAGGTTCCAAATGCTCCGCTTGTGGATCACTTCTCTCTAAAGGGCCACACAGAGGACGACATCCGCCGGCAAGTCATCAATGTGGTCAAACCACCACCCAGAGGTGCAGACATCAAGCAAATCCTTAATAAGGAGGAACTAACGTGGATTCTTTGGACCAAGAGCCTATACACAGGTCTAAACCAGATGGAGGCCTGGACCACTCTCATTTAATTTCTATGAATGAGACTGAATCAGAGCAACCGGTGCATATACGTAAATACAAATTACTGCACACTATGTTTTTTTTACAGTTTTTACAGTATGTACTTGCACACAGGAATCATGAATGTGACATAAGCCTAAGCGTCCGCGCTCCAGTAGGCTCATTGTTTCATTTCAAATTTAGTAATTGTATTGACGCTGCTCTCAATAGTAAATGATTGTTGGTAATATTTAATTGCTCTCCCACCAGGATATGTTCCTTTCTAGATATCTATACAGCAGCTTTTCCAATATAGTCTTAATTCTATATTTGTCTCTATTTGCACACGCCATAACTACTGCAAATCTCTAAGTAACATGTTTCCACTGATGCTGTTCTAAAAATGTATATGACTATTTGAAATATTCGGTTGATACAGTACTATTTTTCCTTGTCAACCTCGATATGCACCATTAATGTGTCATCACGTTAGCTGTTCAAATTTTTATGTATGACTATTTGCAACATTGCATTGATACAGTACTATTTTTCTATTCTTCGTTTTCCCTTTCAATCTCGATATGCATCTATACACCAGCTCTCTGAACACTCCATTACAATATAGCCGCCGCCTTTCACCTGTTTCCCTTCCCATTAAGTGGATACACCGTCACTGCGTCAATACCCAGGTTTCACCAGAACTCTCTCGCCTTAAATTAGTTTCAGCACTCGCCTTCTCGCTGTTCACAGCGACTGAATGCTGCAACCTTCCCCTAAGGCTGCTCACACCTACTATGGTAAGATTCACTGGGCAGGCAGGTACACTAGCCACGCTGGCGGGCTTCCGGTTTTAACGTCCTGCCCTTATTTCCACAGCGGTATCTCCATTGTTTGAAGCTTTGGTATCCTCAACTGGACTGCAAAAAAACTGCTTCATTCCTTGATTGTAACTACCAGGGCCGGTCCTAGGACTTCTGAGGCCCTGGGCGAAAGGGAAGATGTGAGGCCCCTTCTAATTGCATATTGCGTCACAAGAAGTGACATCACAGGAAGTGACATCGCAGGACTATTGATCTTATTTGGCATCACTGAAGCAAACTAATGTGGATATCAGTAACTTGGACAAAAAGATGAGGGAATGGAAAACAGGTGCGCAAATATCCATTTATTATAAAAAGCAGATAAAAGGAAATATTGCAATCAAACAATGAGGAGATAATGAACACATAAAAATACAATTCCAGTGAAACATAAATAGAGTAACTCCAACGTTCTAGATTATTCTCGTTGAGTGGCTCCCTGGTATTGATTCATTTAGGGAAGGCCAAGTATCTGGGTGTGTTTAAAGTGAAGGTATGCTTCAGATTCAAGGGGTT
This sequence comes from Calotriton arnoldi, assembly GCA_963921515.1. Taxonomy (NCBI): domain Eukaryota; kingdom Metazoa; phylum Chordata; class Amphibia; order Caudata; family Salamandridae; genus Calotriton; species Calotriton arnoldi. The sequence goes on from CAWUFW010013852.1 coordinate 137,988, forward strand.
TTCAAATCACCGTTTTTAATTTGGTGTTAAACTGTAGGAAGTGGTAGAGGCAGAATGGCCGATCTGCAGGCACTTACTTCTTCAATATCAGTGATATAAGCGTAATCTGCAAGTAACCGGATCCAATGTTAGAGAGATTGCTCCTTCTCAGCAGGTAGAGTTTGACCTATATATAAGGTGAGTTCTACAGCAAAAGAAAGAAACCAATGTAAATATTTACTGCAAGAATGCACCATCAATCTAGACAACCCCATAGGTAGTATTCTAAACACTTTGATGATCCTCTGGCAGCCTCTGTGAGAACCTTGCACTACCTATAGGCCCACCTCCAGTGCTCTCAGTCATGGCCTCTTATGTGTTGATATATACACACACTCACACACGTTATATGTGTTTGGGGCTCAGATTTTCTTTAAGGAGCTCTTGGTCGGATTTGTTGAACACATGGCTGCTCAGTACCGAGGCAACCAACACTTGGTTTCACCCTATTCCGCTTTCTTTCACCATCCTACTCTTCCCGTCTCTTTATTTCACTCTTGCAAGTTCATTTTCCTCTCTCGTTTCTCCCTTTGTCAGTGCTTTCCTATGACTTTGTTCCCCTCGTTTTCTGCCTTTCTCTCTCTTGTGGTGGTCAAAATCTCATGTTAAAAAGTAAGCCTTGGTGTCCAAAAATGAGAGCTTGTGCCAACCACTACCAACTATCTGCACATGTTAGGCACTGTGTTGATGTTGTGGTAAAAGGATGCAGATGTGTTCAGTGAGGACAAATAAAGTGAGCTACAGACATCGGTGCAACAGAGTCAAAAAGCAGAGCATTGCTGAAAGAGGCAGAAAAAGAAAGGAAAGGTGCATACAATTTGAGTTGTTACATAGTGCATTCCACTGAATTTCCTGTAATTTCGTAGCACTGTACCCAACAGGTGTTTTTAATACCATGATCCACTTTTCTCAGAAAAAAGAATAATTGGGTTGGTACTGGTCAGAATGAAGCCTGCAAGTTATATCCATGGCCACTGGAATTATGCAATTGTGCGGCTACAGTGTTTTATGCATATAGATTTGCCACATTTACCACATATTCCATCATCTCCTGTATAATCCGCAGATTTTAACACAAAAAGTTGTTTCTAGCTCAAAGGGTTCAAATGTTACCTAAAACGCAGCAACACGTGTTGCCGCGCAGTAGAAGCCCCTTTGCAATGCTTGGCTGCTCACCTTTTTGTTGCTTTTCTCTTTTTTGAGTGTTAAACTGGTACTAATGAGGTGCAGCCAATGCACAAACAAGGTTAACAAGTGTAAAAATGTCAAAATAATGAAGTAATACTATCATTAATTTGCTGCATTACGCCACATACTTTTTCTTTTCTTGTCGTACAATTTACTCAACCCTGCTGCATAATTTGGCCCTCGACTGCCGTATCATTCCACTGGCCCTGGTTATATCAGTACACCCCAGCAGACAGCACATTAATGACTGTGCTGCCTTAACAATTAAGCTACAGGTGAAAACACTTTCACAGGCTTTGTTTGAAAGAGCGTTGTATTCAAGGAAGGAGTACATAATCAAACAGTTGATCTCTGAAAAATAGTAACACTATCTGTAGGGCTGTTCTTTGACTACGGTCATTTAAAAGCTGCAATGCGGTGGCACTAAAGCTCTGGAAACTCAATGTCGAGGCCATCTGGTGACAATGCCTCTCAATTAAGTGCCAAATCTGCAAGAGACTGGTAAGGCAGGGCTTGCTTTCTGGTCAAATTCTGGGTTTGAGATGGGAGGTGGGTAGAGCAGCGAGGATGCCTTGACTGGCCACCATGAATGGGACTGTGGCCATCCACTGCAGGGACAAAAGCAGAACCCTGTTTATTGCCCCCACCCCACCACTTCCCCTTCTAAGGGAGTGAAAACTCTGCTGCTCAAAAGCACCATCTCCCATGGCAAGGCGTCACCATCATACCACAAGACCAGGGCGGGAGCACTCAGCACATGATGGACCTGCTGGGGCTGACCCATTGTCATTCCATATATGACAATGGGCTGTGATAATCTGTGATGGGTTTGAAAGGGGCTGCTGAGGCCTCTCGAGTTCACAGCAGCAGAGCAAGGCCAAAATGTAATGCGAAAAAAACGGCCCACATGAAGCCTTAGGGCCTGGGCCTCGGGCACCGGCCGAATACCTCCATTTCCAATCCGACCCTGGCACTACATAATGGCTATAAGGCCTAGGGAAGGGGGCCCCACACCTTGACCTTGCAGCTTGATCCAGTGCTTCGAGGCACCCTCTTCTGGGCCTTGAAACAGTAACAAGGCACTTCTCAAAACACTGCCTTTTAATCAATCCGCAATAACGTACATATAAATGAAAGGTTTATGCAGAGAATAGGACAGATTGCAACTCACGTGACAACTGAGTAATAATATAGATCTACCAAGCACATGACAACCTATGAGAGGCAACTGTGGGAATGCAAAGACGCTGCGCTCCAGGTTCATGACCAGTTCCTTTAACACTGCAACAGCAAGCCTATGAGACTTGAGCTGAAATGGACCGATTGTTGTCAAAAAATACCAGTGGCTTAATTGGATAACTCCAGCATTCATCATCTGCTCAAACTATGAACATCCGAAAACTCCTGCTTTCTCAGATCATAGGATACTTTGGTGAGGAGAGTGTGTATTTTTCTAGGTAGTTACATTACGCAATGGTGTAATTTTCAGGTGTCAACTTGAAATATGTATACACGCCTCCTCAGGGGAAGTAAGCGCTATATAAATGCTATTTACAATCAAATACACTGCGAAATAACTGACTGGGGAGCTCATTAATATAATTTTTCAGCAGGTTATAGGTGAAATAAGCACTTTACACAAGGAGGAACCACAGCTGTTCTCGCCCAGGAGCAGCTTCACCAGGGAAGCATGGTCAACCTATGAGAATGCAACAATTTCACTGGTAGCTGTGTGAAAACACCACAATGACACAAATTCACTTAACTGACATACACAACCATCTCCCCACTATTGTACGCTGCTGCCCTCTTTCTTGTTACAACCAGTAATAACAAAGTCAGAATGTACGCCTGCATTTTTTAATAAAATAGGTTTATGTTGAGGATGAGGAGGTGTTTTGTGATTTAATCAGATTATGACTGTGTTAGGATGGTTTTGCAAAGAGCAGTGTTTTTAGTGCAGGTGTCTGTGAATAACTCAAAGAGGATGCGTCCAAGTACAGGAGGTGCCTGGCTGGCAGCCAGGCTTCCTCGGTCACTGCAGCCCAGCTGCAGAAGTCTGCTCCTTGTCACCAAGCTGGGAAGAATCCCACCTTAAACCCAGGGAGGCTTCAAAGACCTACTTCAAATTAAGCCTTCTACCTGTAAACCGTTTGCTGAATCTGCAGCAAAAAGCCCCAGGGTGGATGCTGTGCTTCATAACTCATAACAAATACCAAAAAGACATATTAACATAATTCCAGTGTCGACCACAGAAACAGCTGCAGCAGGCATTGTGTAAAAGTAAAGAGAGCGCTGAGGACCAGTGCTGTCAACCATGAGACCGCAGACACAGTGCCCTCAACGCATAGGCATGCTGGGCAGGTGCCCAGGGGCCCCACGAGCATAGGGTCCCCATGCAGACCAGAATTTAACACTGATTTTCCTTTAAACATTTTTATTCCTGTGAGCGGTTGTGTAGGCAGGGCCCAGTGCACTGCTTTGTATGAGGGCCTATAATGCTGTTAAGACAGCCCTGCACAGACATGGCTGTGTGTGGAATATTTGGTCATAGATTTCAATATGCCGTGATCACTCCAGATGTTTTCAGCAGCTCTGCTCTTTGAAAATGTTCTGCCAGCTATAAATAAACTACTGCAGACCATTGCTGGCTGGGTGTGTTTTATTTGTGCCTCTTTCATTGAAAGGCCGCATGCTACATCGTGCATGTTTTGTGAAAGGACAGGCCCCGTACCAAGGAGTGATATACCCGCTTAATACAGACATGCAGATGGTATTGTCAGACTTCTCTCTCTTTTAGGTCGAGCCTGGGCAGCGCATGCGCTGCTCTGCGAGCCATGCTGTATTGGAGTATGTACCTGAAGCCCCGTCCACTCTCTGCCCATATTTGTCATTGGCTTGTGTCATTGCCCTTTGTAAATGCTGGCTTCTGATTGGTTCATAGGCTTGTTAGTGCCTCCTTAGTTCCGCCTTGTCTGCATTTGTAATGTCCCATGGCGACTGGCCCTTTTACTTCGGTTGTTACACGGTATGTGTTATTTAGTCTGTAAGCACTATTTTCTTTGAGTTTCTCTTACTGCAGGCACGACATGCGTCTCTGCAACATTCAGCGCGCCATGCGCGCTTTCACGGCGCTTTTGCAAAAAAAGCATTTGTTTGTCAACTTGACAAATAAAATGCTTTTTTTGGTTAAAGCGCACCATATCGCACTTTCACTTCAATAGCGGCCGCGGACCTTTCTTTAGACGCGGCTTGTCTAAAGAAAGGGGCGTGGCCTCTATTAATGTGAAAGCGCAGTGTGGGGCGTTTTTGCAAACAACCAATTGCAATGCAATTGGTCTCGCATTTGAGAGTTTTGTAAATGTGAGATCTGTTGCATTGCAAATGCGTGTGTTTTTTGTCCCCCGGACACCCATGAAAACGTCCGTGTCTTGTGACTTCGGCAGCGCCATTTCCCAGCCAGCAGAAGTTTCAGGCTGGCTTGCAAAGCATGCACGCTTTAATGAAACAAACCATGTTGAACTTAATCCTCGTATTGTTTCTAAAAGACCCCCCCTCATACCATACTATGGGCCCGATTCTGATGCGGGTTGGAAAAGCTTCCCGACCGAGGGCCTGATTCTGATGCGGTTAGGAAGGCCTCCTAACGGCATTTGCTCCTTCCAAATCGGATCGGGAACGTGTCTTCCCGACCGAGGGCCCAATTCTGATGCGGTTAGGAACAAATGTTCCCATTGAAGTCAATGGGAGTTCAACCAAATCGTATCTGGAAGCATCCGGATGCATCCTACTCCGCCGGTCGGACTTTCCCGATCCGAGTGGGTCGGACACCATTTCCCAACCGATTCGGTCGGGAAGCTTTTCCAACCCGCATCAGAATCGGCCCCTATGTTGGGACACTTGGGTGTCCCTGAAAAGTATAATAATGGAACAGTTATGAACAGCGCCTATCTACAAGACTGTGCTCCAGACACCATTCCATGGCATAGGGTTGTGCCAAACGATGCAACTTCCAAGTTATGACGTCCATTCTGGGGATTAGGAGGTCTGGTACTGTTCGTTTTTTGCTGTAAAACTATTGTCTGGCACAGTTCCTATCACTCTAGCTCTCTAGCGAAGGGTCTGGAAACGTTGGTTCCCGTCCTCTTCGGACATTTTTGTAGATTAAAAGCAGGTCAGTTAGCTATCTCATCTGGTGGCTCGTTAGACCAATGCAGCCCTTGTAGCGGTTTGAAATAAGCTCTTAGTCACAGGTTCGAATCCCAGCAGGTCCACTCAACCTCGCGCTAAAGTAAGTAATTGGCACTAGGATCCCCTGTGGTTTGAACGTGGGCTTTACATACATACAGGGACTACCCTGATTGATGTATGTAACCACCTGTTCGTCTTTAACAGCTGTGCCCACCTTTGAAAAAAAATAAAACGAGAATTTTGGAGTGAACCTCAGCTTATGACAAATCTTATAATCACTTTGAAAGTAATTGGAAGTGTGATGCAACCTTTCTGTTTGATATTTTAGTGGACCCTCAATTCTTATTTTGCAAGCTTATTGTGCTCCCCTCTTTGGCTTCCCAGTGACTTGCTTCTTTAAAGTCATAAAAGGGCTCAGGTGTGAGGTAGGTGAGATTGGTCCTTTTCGACATACTTTCCCAGACCTGAATAGTTTGTCTTTCAGTGGCCGAGTGCTTATCATAACTCAGCAAGGCGCGCTTTATTCTTGCCAGTTAAACAGCCATCAAATAATGATATGCTATTATTGACCGTGTGTATGAATAATTGGTATTCTTGTTACCCTCTTTGGTAGGATGAGAGACAGACTGGGTCCTGCCCAAGATTAAAACCTTCGAACTTTGTGTTATCCTGCTGTGCAATAAATACATTAATCTATGTGTGTATACCTTTGGCCATGTATGCTGTATCTTCCTTGCAAGCATAAAAACCGCAGCTTCAGTGACCCTTGAAGTCTTTGTTGTAATGCAAATGGTTTTGCTTCTACTAGAGATGTAAATAGAATTTTCTTCTCGTTCTTTGCCCATCTCCTGCTGGGAGTGCAATTGCACCACTTAGAAAATCACAACTTGGTGCTCTAAATTTCTACATACACAATTCCCTGTCCTCATTCTAATTCCTGTAACATGACCGCCGTGATTCCTGCCTCACGCTGCAACTATGGCAATTCAGTGTTGCTGCTTATTGAACGACTTTGCGCTGCAGCTTAGTTCCCACACTTTCTTGTTACATGTGAACCTTGATTATTATAAAATATAATAATTGCCTTGCTCAGCTAATTGCTAACTAATTGGACGTACTAATCTGTATCAGAAACTTTTTAAAACAACAGAAGGTACCTAACTCCATGGTGCATGTGACTTTCTCTTACACTTTGGTGGACCCACAAATATCATATAACACCCATTAAAGTCACAATTTTTGATACTAATCATAAAAGCAATTGCTTCCGCATTCACAACTTGGAAGGACAAGAGAGCACACTGAAACTTTTGCCTTTACAAAATAGGAAAACATAGCTTCTCACAGCACGCCCCAGTCAGCATTTGGGTGTCTGTGGGTTTGCTGTTACTGCATTCAGACCTGCCACAGTAACCAATCAGAGGTCAAAGGGCATTAAAAAAGCATTTGCAGTGCAATAGGTCTCGCATTTACGAGAGTTTAAGCTATTCGTATTGTAAAGGACAATGCCATTTAATTATGTTTTTAAAAAGCAAAACATAAATAAAAAGCATTGTCATTTACAATACTAATAGCTTAAACTCTCGCAAATGCGAGACCTATTGTACTGCAAATGCTTGTTTTACATGGAGCACCAAAATTCAACATTAAAAGTTCTTTTGTTTAACAAAAATCAAAAAAAGCATTCTTTATATGACATGGGCAGTGGAAGGAACTCGAGGCCTCACAGCAGCAGAGCAAGCCTGAAATTAAAGGAGGAAAAAAAAGGCCCACATGAAGCCTCAGGGACTGGGCCTCGGGCACCAGCTGAATACCTCCCTTCCCAAACTGACCCTGGCACTACATAATGGCTACAAGGCCCAGGGAAGGGGGCCCCCACACCTGGACCTTGCAGCTTGATCCAGTGCTTCGAGGCCCAGGGAGGGGGGCCCCCTCCCCTGGGCCTTGTAACAGTAACGAGGCACTTCCCAAGACACTGCCCTACCAAAGTAGCTCTACATAGGATTCGAAGGTTAACAAAAGCCAGTTTATCTGGCTGCTCCCTCCTCCCCTCACCCACCTCCTCTTACCTGTGTCCGGCCGGTCCTGGAAACAAAGGGGCCTTCTGTTGCCTGGATACAAAATGCACAAACAGCGCTGAGAATGGCCGGTACTTAACAGAGGCGCTGCCCCGCCCCTGACACTCTGAGCCAACATAATTGCTGGTCCAGCTGCTGTGCCCTCCCCCATTCTCTTTGCACCTTCCCCCCCCACCCCAACACCCCCAGGAATGTCACCACGCCCTGACCAGGAAGGTCAAGGCGTTATGTGATCGGTGTGGTGTGGGGCAGGGGGCCCTGTAGTGGGCTAACTGTAAAAGTGTGACCTTTCACAGTGACGCGGGGCCCCCTGTTTTTTGGCTGAGCGCGAGGCCCTGGGCAGCTGCCCACACTGCCCATGCCTAGCGCCGGCCCTGGTAACTACTTATTTCGAACTCAAGGGTATGTACCCGGTTGCTTTTCCTAGCACACACAATGTCCTCACTATTGCTTGTATTTCCCCAGTGCTCGCTCATTCGTGTAATTTTTGTCTACAGCACATCCATTCTTCCTTTGAGCACTGTTCAAACCATTAACACAGATTACTTCCTCAAACCGCTCTGCATCATATCGCATCCAGGATTCCATCTCCGTTGACTTTGAGGTACAGGCTTCGTCTTTTACATAGGCCCTTGGTAACAATTCACTATTGTATCACATTTATCAATTGCTGAGTCCAAAATTCGAGATTCTCGGCTAAATCAGAGCATGTGTACCTCAACTTAAGCAACAATCACAGGTTGGTATGATCATCCCAAATGCCACTGCATGTCTGTGCTATGTCACGTCACAATTTGAATACACAGCTGTCTATATAATGCGTTTTTCTTCCTCCAAGCATGCCTCACATCCGTTCTCAATGCATGCTGATTAAATGAATATTGCTAAGCTTTAAGCTTTACTTTCACTATTAGCAAACAAACACTGATCGTACTTTTTTCTAATAAATATATTCTCATGTTTACTCTCTTTTCTCCTTCTCTCCTCCACCTCTTCCAATCCTTTCCTCTTTCAGATTCTAACAGTTATCTGTCTTAGTCACTAATTGTCTTGTCCTGAAGATGATCCCAGTACTGTGTTAAAAGAATCGAAACGTCGTCGAGTTTTTTGCACTCTGACACAACCTTATACTTTTCATTAGTATGTGCTAGGGTGCTCCAGTGTATAATTTTTGCTGGCCTAATTAATTTATTGTTTTTGGCCACGCTTCTTGTAATGCCTGAGTTGCTTTCTTTTTAATGTTGTACATGTTCCCACTTGTATGTTGTTTTTTAATTCCTCACATTAAAACAATCTTGTCCAGTTGGGCACTTAAATATAGACATCATTGTATTTCTACATATATATTAAAAATTGTTTCCTTGTTAGGGACCGCTTTTCCTGTAAAACATCCCTGACCACAATTTGGGTTCCCTTGTTTTTGTAAAACACTTCTAGAAAGTGGGCATTTCTCTGCGCTAAACTCATTTGTGTGCCTTTTAGTTTGACTCCAGTCCACACTGGAGGCTGGGGGAGCACATCTGTGCATTTCCCAGAGACAGCCATAAACATTGGACATGCAACTGGAATGACGGACCTCTGCCATATGAGGACTTGGCTGGATAGATTGGAGGGAGAAGTTTTGACTCTTGACCTCTGGGAAGCCAGATCATGGCCCCACTAAAGATTAAGATCTTCATTCCAAGGCCTCATGGCAGACAGGACTGACATTTAGGGGAGACATCTGTGGTTCAAACGCAAACCCTCTAAATCACTCCCAACTTCAAAGGCACACTACAGTAAAACTACTGGTGCCATACTTCAGCAGGGCAGAGATACACTTGGTGGGACCTGGGACCGGAGATCCTGGGCTGCATAGTGCACACTGCCAGAGGAATCTGTTGTGCACATGGAGAAGACTGCCATTGGAAGGGACCGTGCATCCTGACTGAATAGTGGCTGGCCTGACTACCTTCTGCTATGTGGTGCCCTGAAGTGTGTTCTCCAAGGGATTGTTGGCTTGCCCCCTGCTCTATGTGGAGGTCTCAGGGACATCAAAGAACTCCTGTGAGGGACCTACACTGTCTACGTGTTTCACCAGTATGTGTTTTACCTGGAGCGCAGTGCCCTCTCAAGTGCCTACTTTGTCTGCTGGATCCTGACTGCAGCGCTGTGTGAGCGTGGAACTAAGTATTGTGCCTGTAGACGGGATTTCCTTGCGCCAAGCCTCAACCCGTGCCTGGATCTAAGAAGTGTGGCTCCGCATCGGGGGGCCTCAGCACGCACAAGCGTCTCGTTGGTGGTGAGTGGATTCAGCGGTTGCGGGACCCATTGTGGCCCACTTTGCCATTTGTGCTGCAACTCTCTTGTGCAACAAGCCAAATGCATGCTCATTGTGTACGGTGTCCGATTCACAGGTTGCGACCCTCGGAGGGAGGGCGCATCAATAGTTGTGCCTTATTCTACTTTGCAAGGGGGCACAAGGATGATGTAATACCTAAGTGAGATTTATCTAGCCACGCAATGGCTTGATAAATCTAGAAAAATGAAAGACAGTGCAAATTGCTGCCTTGTGTTACTCTGCGGCAGGGAGGGGTTCCATGGGTGGTGCGTGGGTGGTCCCATGCATCCACCTATGGATTTTGGTGCATTTCCATATTTACAATTAGTGGTATACCTGGGAATGTGTCAAAATTCTACTCCTCCCCAGGGTGTGCGTAATGAGGAGAAATATCTTTTTTCTCCTCATCTTTTCCTCTTTCTATGTGTGCTGCATTTTGCACATAACACAAAGTCCTGCAAAGAAATGTAGGAAGCAAAACAATGAAAAGCACACCTGAAAGCACACACTGCCTAAAACCAAAAATCCTGTTTTAGGCTCTAAAAGCATCCGCGTGGTTAAGGCATATGCGTGGTTAAGGCAAGCATTGTTCAGCTTGCGGGGAAACGGCACGCATGCTAAAGTCCGCATTGTACAGGCCTTTCCCTCCCCCAGGTCCTTGTGGCACGTTCACTCCAAAGATTCATTAAGGTACTGAGACAAATAAAGAGCAACATCAGTGCCATTAACAATAATTAGAACATTGGAATGTGGAGTGCTCCGGGCTTCTACGGGCCGTTAGAAGCCCGCAGAGCAACATTCCAATGTTGTTTGAACAAAGGCCTCTCGGAGCCCGAAGGGATTTCAATCCCCTCGGGCTCTGAGAGGCCTTTGTTTTATTTGTTAAAACATTCTGCCCTCTAGTGGCAGAATGTTCTAATAGCCTTATAGCCCTTCATAGCTAGGCTATACCTATACCCGCCATTAAAGTCCTACTCCCTTTAACACTGGAGCGGGCATTTAATGGCCGGTATAGCCCACTAGCTATATTATAATGACTTGTTTCCCGATGTAGCAATTAATGCCACATTTCTGCCATTTCTTAGCACTGTAAGTACCAAATGTCACTGTTGCCCAATTTATGAATCTGTTAACTTAGCTTGAAGGGATGAGCCTGTTTTGCTGGAATTCAAGCTTGAATCATGAGAAAGGTTCAGCTCACTGGGCCATCCTACCGGCTAAGCACCATAGACCCCAGCCCCTGTATTGGGTAGTGAGGCTAGTGTACTGTCAAAATGCATATTACTTTGTTGTGCGCCTCTGGGGAGATCTGGTACCAAAGGGGGCTCTTATTATTTCTCTTCAACAAAGGTCCTATGTTTTCCACATGGTCACACAGCCCCATGCGCAGAGGAACGGTCCCCTACCTGGCTGCGTCTAAGGAGGTGATACTGCTGCACAGAGGCCCTCACTGCAGCCTCCCCAGTTGTGTGGCTGTATCCTCATATAGTGGATCATGAATCATATTTAGACTTTCGAATACGATCTCAAAGGATCTCATGTGACATGCCTTCACTTTGAATTTAACCATATGGTGTATCACGCTTCTGATTCAATTAAGTGACCCATGGTTTTCAACAATATCAATTAACTAACTGTGGTACAACTACTATAGTGTGTTGTCTCTTTTTAAAGTTGTCTTCATATATGTTACCTCGTTTCCTTTTAGTCTTGTAAAGACTTACATCAATATATTTTTTCTCAGGAAATTAATTTCTCCCTATTTGTCTAAAGAAGCTCTAACAATCAAATATCTTTGTGAGTATTATACACTCTATAATCCTGTTTTCCTTTAAAATAATATTATGAAATATAAATTAAAAAAATAATGTTCTCCGATCTAGGCTCTCTTTTAAGATTGAAGATATCCCTTCTGGGAATCCCATCTGGCCTTCAATTCTTTGACTAGTAAGTTGTTAAATTTCTAGGGTCTATTCAGTACATTTTTAGGTCGAGCCTAGAGTCAGCTCGCAAGCGCTGCTCTAGGGAAGATCTGGGGTAGTTCAGTATGGGAGAGAAGCCCCGCCCACTACCCCACCAATATTTTTCATTGGCTTGTGTCTTTGTCCTTCTTTAATGCTGGCTTCTGATTCCTTCATAGGCTTTTAGTTCCTCCTTAGTGACGTCAATGTCGTCATTTGATTCCTCCCATGGCTACTGGCCCCTTTACTTCGGTTCTCACACCGTAAGCACTATGGGCCAGATGTAGGAAGCCAAATAGCGAGCGCAAACGCAGCAGCAGCAAATTGGAGGTTAGTTGAACATCTGAATATGCCCAAACCTCTTTTTTCGTTCCGAAAAGGAAAAAATCTAAGACAATATCTAGTGAGATCAGTACGTGAACCACCTGTTAAAAAGGATGTAAGGGGCTTACTGGGTCTCCCTGCTCTTGTAGGACATTATCGTTGCAATAATTGTACCGCTTGCCAACATACGAATGACTCCAAGTTTCTGATGATTAATAACAAGAAACACATACTACAGACGCTGTCAAATTGTAACACTAAAAATGTAGTGTATGTAGTGATTTGTCCATGTGGGAAGGCATACATCGGACAAACAACACAGGCAGTCAAAATGCGTGTTTTACAACATAAATCCCGCATAAGATGCAGAATACAAGGAGCACCATTGGTACAACACTTTACAGAATGTGGGCATAGTGAAAATGACTTCAGTTGGTCAGTACTCACAGTGGTGAAAGCACAAAACAAGGTCCAACTAGAAATGACGTTGAATCGTACAGAAGCCCGTTTGATAGAAAGATATCAAACAGCTATTGAGGGCTTAAACAATCGCGATGAAGTATGGGCATTGATTTAAAGGTGACAGCTGACAATGTTATGGATATATGAGCTGCAGTAGTGATCTGAAGATATTTAGACGATTTTTTCCCTTAAACTTGTAAATATGAAATGTTTATTCAATTTATTCCCCCAGGTGTGGTTGGGGTGACCATTGATTGATTTCATTTATTGTTTGTGGGTTTATTGTACATTTTGTATAGGTATGACTAGAATGGAAGCCCATATATCACACACAGTGCGCGGGAATATTGAGACCGAGTAATAGCTGCTTGTTTTTTCATGTCCTGTGTTCAGATGCACAGTGCGCGTCCTTATAGAGATTTATGGGACTTAGAACATGGTTGGACTATTATCAACAAACCCAGCCTAACTTTGCCATTTAGGTGTGTAGAATTATAGTTTTTGATAAGATCATCCACATGTCCTTGAGTTACGTTGAGTAATTTTATACACACACATTTTTTGATTGCAGAAGTAAGCCCCTTGGGAGATTTTATTTATTTGTTCTTTAGCTTATTTTATAGTTTCAGGTTCGGAGTGCAGACCTTTTATAGATTAGTCTGTTTTCCGTTGTTCCCGATTATACAGACGAGACATGGTGTTTAGTCCGTGGAGTGTCAGGGCATACCACTTTTGAGTCTGCCGTCCATGTTTACTGACACGCCGGCACGTGATTGGGTGCACCTGACATCCGACCGTTGTAGTATAGGCTTGCGCTTGGCCGTAACCACCATATGTGGATTCCGAGGAGGGGAGCACACAGAGCCAATTGAAGTGGCATACTGTTGAACCGGAGGTAAGCGAGGGCCGCTGAATATGGGACATGGGGACTGCATCAGAATGAGAAAGCTAGGGTGTGGAATAGTATCATTGACACCCGATATGTGTGTGTATTTGCTTTTGTTAGGGTGGACAGACAACGATTTATTTCTTGTTGGAAATGGGAAACGGAGGCCCGGGTGGACCAGATGGCGTGCATCGTTTAAGGTAACCGCCACACTCGTATGTATTTAGTATAGTATTGGAGCCCCGTTACCGGAGTCTCTGAGTATGATTTAAAAAGCCTTGTGAACTCCGGTTTTGACTTTCCATTGTTCCTACATATATAGGTAGCACCTTTAAGAGTGCTAGCACCAGAATGCTGAGGGTGCCCAAACTCGAGGATTGGTACCAACTTTGAGATACCATACAGATCCATTGCTGTGATGCAAGTACATAGGTAGGGTGAAGTGGTTCCGTCTTTGATTTTATTGAGGGGAGCACCTAGATATGAACAGAGTTTATGAGCACAGGGAGTCGTATGAGTAATCCCGGGAACCTCTGATTTTATGAAGGTATCCGTTTTAGACTCGGAGTGTCTGTTATTATGAATGACCCAAGCACCTCAGGTCTGTAGTCACATTTGGTGATGGTAGAAACCTAGAAGTGCCCTGTTTTAACACAGAGTGGGATTTCTTGATTACCGTAACATCTCAGTTCTTGAATAGCACTTGGTGATGGTTGTTCAATATTTTTGATGATCGGTGTCACTGTTCTGGCACTCTGTGTGGATTAATATGGGTTAGATAGAAATGTACATAGTTTTTTGTATATATGTAATTATAGGCTTCTATTGATATTTTAGATATTTCTTTACCCTTGTCCTGAGGAGGCCTGAAGAAATTGACGGCTGAAACGCGTCCGCGTCGACAGCATGTTGATAGAGGAGTCACTACTAATGCAAATTTGTTGAATTATTTAATAGCACATTTCTGAAAGGAGAGAGAGGTGTGGTACCTCGTGTGCTAGAAGGACTACCTCTAAGTGTATCACCCAGATATTATAGGTGAACACTAGTGTTTCTAATTTCTTTTTAGGGTATTGGAGAAACTGTGTTTTGTATATATATACATATTTGTATGTTTTATGTTGATTATTGTAGATATTATTGTATGTCTTGTGATTAATTTATTTTGAAATGATTTGTGGGTCAGAGACTGGTCCAATGGCATGTGTGTGAAGTTAAATCATTTGTAACGTTTGTGTAAAATTAAATAGCAATGTTAGGGTAATTAATTGTGCCCTAACTGTGAATAAATCTGAGATTCATCCCTCCGTACTTCCTTGTTATTCATCTATTTGTGCTCACTTTAGGGCTGCATGCAATTTGTATGACGCTGTTGTTCCTTTTCCGTCACATAACAATAAAGTGATATAAAGCAGAGTAAAGTATAGCTATGCACACGGCTCGATTGGAAAAAATCTATTTAGTTCCACACTTAAACAGGCAGCAGTTTCAAATTGCTAGAGACAGTAGAAGTGACATTGTGCAGCATTTCAAGCCTGATGATATCTCAGAGCTGAGCTCCGTCCTTAGCCTCTCAGTAGCCTCGTTGTTGGCACTGAAGGGCGTAGGGCAGGGCACGAGGTGGAGACTACTGGAAGTAAACAGGGCTTGCATAGCACATGTAGCTCCTTTATGACTAGGGTGACCAGATGGCCCCATGTACCCGCTGGCGAGCACTTTTTCCATTCCTGGTCTTTTCTTTTACATACCTTTGTTATCAGATGTTGTGATACAATTGGCTCAAATAAAATAAACCAAGACTACAACCCCCATAATGCACTGATATGTAGGTTACCCTACTCGTAACTCTGCAGATGTAGCAAGTGTAGAAAAAAAGTACTAGCCACGGAACACAGTTGGCAGACCTGCTAGATCTTCAAGAGTGTGCTATTTTTGAGAAATGTGACAACAATCAAACCTAGTAATTAATAGTTGCCAAAAGGGTGAGTTTTGGAAAATCAATCTATATTGAGTAGCCCAGAAAATCAAAATGATTTTGGACTGCATTATAGTGATTAGAATTTTGTTAAATATACTTAAATACTGATTTTTACCTAGCAATATTTTAATCACTTATTTATGTCCGTCGAGTGGTAATCGTGAAGTAACAAACTCTAAACTCTCGGGACGAGCCATAAGCAATGCTATGATTTTCAGTTATGAAGATCAGGATGTGCAGTTAAGGCCTCAGAAGGGGTATATGGTTTGTCACAGGCCACTCTAGTCAGATATAACAATGATGTCATATCACTCACTGCAGTGCTTAATTTGAGCTGGTGGTTGCAGCACCCAGCATAATGTGCTGCATGGATAAATACTTATAAGGTCCCAAAGGCAAGACCGATTGCATTGCAAATGCTTGTTTCAACTAGATATTAGCATAAGGATTCATCTGCACTTAACAAATTAGATTTCTCATTAACCTCCTAAATGGTGTTCACAATATGTCACCATCACTTTATAATAAACTATTTCACTCTCACCGGGTGCATTATGTATTGGATATCATAAACATATATTAGTTAAATTATTCTCATTATTTTTGTTATAGAAGGGTCAAGAAATTACACAAGAATTGTATTTGTCCTGAAGATGGTCTCATTGGCTTGATGCAAGGAAGACCGAAACATCGACGACTAATCCATTCTTCCCTTTAGTGATTGTTCAAATTAATTTATTGTTGAGTATTGAAATCCTATATATAGGACAGGTCCACTATATTGTCCAATGAAGATGGTTAGACAAACATTGATAACTAGGATTATTTTGAATCTGACTTATATGTTCACTGTTGTCAATGCTAGTTACGTTTTTCTGTTGTTATTTCTGTACCCTTTCTGTTCTATTTATGTCATTTAAAATATTTTTTTCTACTTTGGTTCACACGCTTGTTATAATTGATTTACTAATTTATGTTGTTTAATTGTTTTGGTTGAATCAACTGAGTGTTATTTGATGTCACTCCATATATATCTACATCGAATGTTTTCAAAACCTTCATACATTCAAATAAATAGCTTGTAGGCACCTTTACCTTTCTTATTTCAATACCCAATCCCACAAGGGAATATTGGGTCACCCAATTACTTGCTATAGACTTTAGAATTCGGGCAACAGGTTTCGGACCAGGCTTCCGCCTCAACATCCTTTTATTCTGGAAAAAGTGCAAAGACACGCGTAGTGTAATCTGGTGCTAATGCAAAGTGTTCCGATACCCTTGGGACAAGTTTGTTGTATATGAAACTGCAAAAATATACTTTGGGGACATTCGTCCTTCTGGTCACAGAACATTGAGCTTGCTAAATTAGGGAGGGGGGAATGTTGTCTAGGGCTCGTTAGATTTAGTGCTCAGATTGTTTACGATTTTTCAGCAGGCCAGCATTGCTGCACAGAGAAATCCTCTCTGTTTTTTTAAACCGTTTAAACCAACTTTGTTATATTAAATCCAGCTCACCGCCATATGTCCCAGGTATTCATTATTTCACGGCATCAGTGTGTCTTACTGTGATTACATGGATATAGGGCCTATTACAGTGTCATCCAACACCAATGCTGGTTTCCTTCAACTGTGCAGAAAAGGAACAATACACTGGTATTTTATAGTATTTATCGTATGGATTACTGGTAAAACATCTTTGATTTTAGAAACAATTTGGAGAATGCCTCTAAAAGAAGTGTTTCAAACGATCTAAAATAAGCCAAACGTAATTTGCCATTAGTCTCATTTGTGGCGTCGCAACAGGTTAGATTTTTCTTTGTAAATAATGTAAAATATACTGGATTTCTAAACAGTTCTTTGCAGATTCCTCAGGTAGATCTGTCGGATTTCAGATGTAGTTTGGTGAAGGATTAGAGGTTATTTTCCAACCAACAGAGAAAATTGGGCCGAGAGGTTAGATACTAGAAAGTCTCGTATCATACTTTCTAGAGGTTCATCAGTGACTCAGCAGTATCAATGGCTCAGTACATCAAAAGCTCAAAAACACCATCACCGGCTCATCAGTATCAATGGCTGAGCTAGGAACCAAAATTCACAATCAGTGACTCAGTCGTGTCAATGTCTCAACAGGTCAGAAGCACAGATACGCCATCAAGGATTCTGCAGTATCAAGGGCTAAGTAAGCTAGAAACCAAAAATGACAATCAGTGACTCAGCAGTATCAATGGCTCAGTAAATTAAAAGCACAGAATCACCATCAGTGACTCAGCAGTATTAAGGGATCGGTAAGTTAGCAGCTCGGAAATACCAACATTTACTCAGCAATATCAATGGCTCAGTAAGTTTAAATCCAGAGTCACCATTTGCCAGCAGTGGAGGCTGGTGACATTTGATAGTGGTGAGGCGTAAACTAATCTTCGTACCGCACTGCGGCGAGCGAGCGTAGCGAGCGTGCCCGAACCACCCATGGAGGGTTCGGGGGGGTTCTCCCCCGAAATGTTTTTGAAAAAAGAGTGGGCAAATGGTGCATTTTCAAGCCAATTTGAGAAAGCAGGAAGGTTAATAAAGCAATTGTGAATCTGTTCTAACAAAGACAATGACTGACAAAACTGTTAGTCTAATCAGATGCATATCAGACGCCGACCTACCACGTGCCTTGTCCATCTGTGCCACTGTGTGCTATTCTTTCACAAGTGATGGTTTGTACTAAACTGAGCTGGTATTCCTCAATTCCACGAAGGTCCCTAGTATTCCAAAGAAAAATGCAACTCATCCATCAAAACAGTGCGAGACTGAAATTCTCCTGTGTGGGACAAACACAGAAAGAAAACCACTGAATTAAGATGAGACAACTGAGATAGACACTAGAGCCAGCCAGTCATGTGCAAGGGGCTGACTTAAGCCCACTTTAAGTTCATGTCATGTATGGAGACGAGAAGTGTAGGCCCTATCCATACCAGTACGTAAAGCTAAATGTGTAAACATTCCTATGGGCAGTGTCCACCTTTTTGTCTGAAAGGTTGCATTTGGTAGCAGCACTCCCACCACTTCTTTTGCAACATATTTATTGCTGTTACAGAAAAATAAAGGAACAGGGAAGGGTGAAACCTTTGACCTCTCACAACACCCTGTTTCAGACCACCAGCTTAGTCCACATCTGTGTAACAAATTCCCTGTGACTCTCAAGGGCTCCAGGGACGGGCCCCTTGACAAACGAGCTGGCCATCTCGTCTTCCTATTTTTCTCCTCTCATCCGTATCACTTCGAGAAAATTAGCGCTCTAAAACCTCTGAAGCAGGGGCTGCCTGCTGCACAAACACACGTCATCAGTCAAGCAGAACGCAGAGGGCGCCATCTTTTATTCTTAAAGCCAAGTAGGGCAGAGTGAACGAGCAGGCAGCACTTTCATTTTGGTTGAGCACGATGTTCTGCCAAGAAAAGAAATAAACCTCAAAAGTGACTGTACCCTGTGATTCATTCAATGTAAATGAGTTCACTTTGGCTTCCAAGAAAGATATGAAGCTTGCTGTTTGCACTTTAAGAACAGAAACGTGTCTCCTAATACACATGTATCATTATGAATATATCACCGATCACAGCATGCTGAAGTGCTCAGGCTGAGTGAGAACATGGCGATCAATGACAGGCCTGTAATTCCTCATGGTAATGACGTGGATCGAGTTCTAATCTCAAAGCAGCAGAGGATTTCCATTTTAATGGCACAGGCACATAAAAAGGAGTGAGGACAAAATATATATGCCCACTCTGACTCAGCTGAAAACGGTACACCGGTTCACTTGATTTGATGCTTGTTGGCTGTAAGGTCGTTTTTGCACTTACTACAACAAGCCAATGAGCCCACCGTCAGCCAAAGGAGGTCCCAGTTCACCAAAGATGCATGAAACTATGAGGAATCAGCAACTTAATTACACACTGTGGCAGAGGATTTCTGTACACATACGTACTGCATGACGACAGACCTATGTCAGCCTATGAGTACGACCAGTCAATAATACCGCGCATTCCCTTCCAGGTTTAAAAGATCATGCCCACGTTTATCAGAGTGTAATACCATGTCCATCTCAATAAAATCCCATACAGAGCCAAACTTCGCACGCAGCACTGCCATGCATTTAACCCGGGCCCTAGGCACCCAACAGGAAGACTCCTGTTAATTAAAAATGATTTGTTTGTAGGCAATCAGGCAGCGCGCAAACACCGTGAAATGTGGTCTTTTTTATTTTGTAATTAGTTAACACACGCCACACACACTCTTCAATACTGAAGTGGGAAAAATGAAGCGTCCTCACATTTCCTCAGCTGCGCTATTTGGCAATTCCTCGAGGTGCGAGCGCAGCCTCTCATGCGCTTACTTCACACGTGGGCCTCCCTGCAGCACATTTAACTTTTGTCCATCTGATACCGCGTGCCCAAGTCTTGCATAAATATGACGGATAGAAGTATTTCAGTGAGGTTGAGCGCTAATTAGAATCAGATGCGAGCGTGTAACAACATTATGAATCTGGAGCACTGTTTATTTTACTCTGCAGACAAATAACGGAAAGTTAGCAGTTCTGGCCGGCAAGACGGGCGGGTGGGGACTGGGGGGGGGAGTGTTGCGTGGGGGACGGCGACGGTAATTAAAATAAAGAAAACTTACCTTCCTCCGCTCCTTCTCTACACTCCGGATCGGATCACGCGCCGCCTCAGCGTGTTCCCTCAGTTTGAAATGCACCAGGCTGCGCGGTGTCTCAGCCAATCCAGGCGCTGCATTAGCAGCACCAGGATTGGCTAGAGCAGGGTTACTCCCCGCCCATTTTGAGACCCGGGGGCTGCTGCATGAATCACCCTCGGGTCCCTCGCCAGTCGCTCTCCAAAGGGGAAAGGTAGCAGTGGAGTAGTGTGCGCATGTTCGGGCTGGTCCTAAAAATGACCAGCCCAAAAACGGACATGCGCACTACTATTGCTGCTGCAGCCGCGCTGTCAGTGACAGTCTGTCACTCAAGCTGCCGCAGCCCCACCCCCTTCAGCGCCTTCCGATTGCCTCGGGGCCAGGCGTGTCCCGGTAGCGTTTAATTTCAGCGAGACTGGTCAGAGACTGCGAGACTTTTACTGGCACAAATTAAATTTTAGGCGTGACGGTGCTGTCCATGTGGCTTAGTGGGGCAACGCCCCAATGGACGCACCACCACTGTTTGCCAGTATATCAGGGTCTCAGTGTCATTGCTGATCGGAATTACTAGAGATGTTGGAAGTGAACTGTCACAAAGTTCCCAGAAACAAGGATCCACTTCAACCTCAGGAAGTTCTCAGTTTTTTTGACTGGGGGCTAGAACACTTACAAGTCTACATTCCATACTATTATGAAAAATGAATTTTTTTGCATTTAACTCAACCTTATGATTCCAAATGTCTTGTGCTGTATAAAACCTCAAAAATAAATAAATGAATTAACAGTGACTCTAACAGTCCTCGGTTACTTTCGGCGACTTAGTATTATGATTGATTGGCATTGCGCTTAATATTATCATGTGCATGACTCCCTATTTTCTTGCAGGTTGGGGAAATCGCTCAAATGTTGATCACTATACTTAGATCTCTGCTTTTTAATTTTTTAATGACAAAATGAGAGTTTTAGATTATTCTCAAAGATTCAGTTTTCTATATAATTTAATATGGCTCAATTTTCAATTTGATACATGCTTTCTGCATTATCAAATACCACATTCTATTGATTCATTTACTTTCATTTATTTGTTATATAACCATTAGAAAAAAGAAATACTTGAAAAAGGTAATTTAAACCATTTTACTTCCCCATATTATGCAAATATTTCATACATATTGTAATTATGGGCCTCATTAGGATGACGGTCACCCATTTGGAAACGGGACCGCCGGGCTACAAGCTGGTGGTCCCATCAGCTGAATTAGGATGCGACCGCCACCATGGCAGTCGCAGTGTCAATATTTTGTATTGACACAGGTGCTGCGGTCTGCAGCACACGCCGCAGTACAAAAAATGGGCATGACACATCCCGCCACTACTTGGCGGGCACCATGCAGTGCCTGCCACATGGTGCAGGGATAAAAACCGGAAAGTGAGGGCCATGGGGGAAGGCGGGCCTGCTATGGGCCCCCAATTTCCCTTTCCACCAGCCTTTTCCTGGAGGGTAAACCGCCATGAAACGGCTGGTGGGGAAGGACATCATAATCCCTACGGCGAAGCCTGGTAGGCACCGCCACCATTGTAGGGATCGATGTTTACTCCCATGGTCCGACGGGCTCATTGAGCCCGTCGGATCCATGGTAGGAGGTCTCTCTGACCACCACCCATCAGCCCGTCATCCTATTGTGGTGGGCGGAAAACAATATTGTGATGGCAGTGGGACCGCCACTGACGGGCTTTCAGTGGCGGTCCCACTGTCATCGTAATCAGGCCCTATGTTATTATACACTTCTGTTTTGGTATCCAACATATTTTATGATGTCAATAGATTTTGTTTCTATTCAAATTATAAATATCATTCAAGTTTGTGATATATCTTTTTTGTCCAACATGAATATTAGACAACTTAGTAACATCATCTACAATGTGCACTTTCTCTCAGCAATCGTGTTGCTTTCATCTGTGTTTATAGCCTTGCTTAGGAGCATCAAAGTAGATTTGAGCTTTTTGTCATTTTTGAACTTCTACATCACATTCAGAAAAAGAGGTTCCTGTAGAAAGTAAATATACAAAACATCACAATATTTCATTTTACAATCGCTCATTATACTCTGTATATACAAATAAGTACATTTTAGACAATCCATTTGAGTCTATTCTATTGTCAAAAAATGATGATGATTGGACATCAAAACAATACACAATAATAGAGAAACAAGCATTTATCAAATAATCAATCAATCAATCAGGGGTTTGTTAAAGCGCGACTACTCACCCGTAAGGGTCTCAAGGCGCTAGGGGTGGGGGGGGTGCAGGTTCCATTCCATCAAGGAGGGGGTCTGTCGAAGAGCCAGGTTTTGAGGTTTCTTGCGAAGATGGGAAGCGATGTTGTCTGTCTGAGGTGGAGCGGAAGGACGTTCCATGCTTTGGCCGCGAGGAAGGAGAAGGAGCGGCCTCCCGATCTGGTCTTTCTGGTGCGGGGGACCACGGCGTAGGAGAGATGGGCTGATCGTAGGGTCCTTTGGGGTGCGTGGAATTTGAGTCGGCTGTTCAGGTATGCTGGTCCGGTGCCGTGGAGGGCCTTGTGTGCGTGGGTGAGCATCATGAAGGTGATTCTCGCCTCGACGGGGAGCCAGTGGAGTGTGCGCAGGTGCAGGGAGATGTGGCAGTCTTTTGGCAGGTTGAGGACCAGTCTTGCGGCGGTGTTCTGGATGTTCTGTAGCTTGCGGCGTGAGGTTTTTGTTTATTCCGGCGTAGAGTGCGTTGCCGTAGTCGAGTCTGCTGGTGACCAGGGCGTGAGTGACGGTCTTTCGGTGTTCGAGGGGGATCCATTTGAAGGTCTTACGAAGGAGGCGGAGGGTGTGGAAGCAGGAAGATGAGACGGAGTTGATCTGGCGGTCCATTTTGAGCTCGGAGTCCAGGATGATTCCCAGGTTGCGTGCGTGGTCCGTGGGGGATGGCGGGTTTCCGAGGGCGGGGGGCCACAAGGTGTCGCTCCAGGCGTCGGGGTTTGGTCCCATGATGAGTACTTCTGTTTTGTTGGTGTTTAGTTGTAGGCAGCTGCTTTTCATCCATTTGGCGACGGCTTCCATGCCTTCTCGAAAGTTGCGTCTGGCTGTGTTGGGCTCGTTGGATAGGGAGAGGATGAGTTGGGTGTCGTCTGCGTATGACACGATGTTGAATCCGTAGGTTCTGACGATGGGGGCGAGTGGAGCCATGTAGAAGTTGAAGCGCGTCGGGCTGAGGGAGGAGCCCTGGGGGACTCCGCAGGTGGTAGGTGTGGGGTCCGAGAGGAAAGGGGGGAGTCTGACCCGCTGCGTCCTGCCGGAGAGGAAGGAGCGGATCCAGTCGAGGGCCTTGTCCTGGATTCCTGCGTCGTAGAGTCTGCATATTAGGGTGCAGTGGGAGACTGTGTCGAACGCCGCTGATAGGTCGAGGAGGATGAGGGCTACTGTTTCTCCTTTGTCCAGTAGGGTGCGGATGTCGTCTGTTGCGGCGAGGAGGGCGGTTTCCGTACTGTGGTTTTTTCTGAAGCCGGATTGGGAGGAGTCGAGGAAGTTGTGTTCTTCAATGAATGTGGCGAGTTGGCTGTTGATGGCTTTCTCGATGACTTTCGCTGGGAACGGGAGCAGGGAGATGGGTCTGTAGTTTTGAGGTCGGTGGGGTCCGCTGAGGGTTTCTTTAGGAGGGGGTTGACCTCAGCGTGTTTCCTGTCGTCGGGGAACGAGGCGGTCACCAGGAGCGGTTGATGGTGTGGCGGAGCATGGGTGCGATGGTGTCGGCGGCTCTGTTGAAGATGTGGTGGGGCAGGGGTCCGTGGGGGCCCCTGAGTGGATTGACTTCATTGTCTTCAGTGTGTCTTCGGTGGTGAGGGCTGTCCAGTCATCAATCGCTGGTTTCCGGGTGTTGGGGGTGGTTGGTGAGGGTTCAGTGTGTTGGTTGTCTTCGTCGAAGTTGTCGTAGATGCTCTTGATTTTGTGGTGGAAAAAGGTGCCGAGTTTGTCGCAGAGGTCTTGTGAGGGAGGGATGTCGGTAGACTCGCTGGTGGGTTGGGCGAACTCCTTGATGATGCTGAAGAGTTCTTTGCTGGTGTGCGCGTGGGTGGAGATTCTGTCTTCAATCGCTTTTTTCCTCGTTTCTCTGATGAGTTGATGGTGGGCGTTGGTGGCGGCTCTGAAGTTGTTGTGGGCTTCTGTGGATTTGGTGTTCCTCCAGGCCTTTTCGAGGCGGTGGCATGTGCGTCTGGACTCTGAAGTTCGGTGGTAAACCATCTGGCTTTCTTGGCGCGGGTATTGTTGTTTTTCTTGAGGGGGGCTATGGTGTTGGTGCTGTCTGAGATCCATCTATGCAGGGTTCGGGCTGCGGTGTTGGGGTCGTCGTTTTCCGTGATGGTTGGGGTGGAGTTGTTGAGTGAGGAGGTGAGCTGGTCATCAGTGATTTTGGTCCAGTTTCTTCGTGGGAGCAGGTGCTGGTGTCTGTGGATGGTGGGTGTTCTGAAGGTGAAGTGGACGCAACGATGGTCGGTCCATGGGAGTTCGGTGGTGTGGCTGAAGGTGATGGAGTTTCCTGTAGTGAAGAGGGGGTCGAGGGTGTGTCCTGCTGAGTGCGTGGGCTCGGTCACGATCTGGCAGAGTCCAATGTTGTGGAGGTTGTCCAGGAGGGATGTGGTGTTGGGGTCCAGTTGGTTGTCGAGGTGGAAGTTGAGGTCTCCCAGCAGGGTGTAGTTGGTGGATGCGATGTCCTGCGGGGAGATAATGTCTGTGATGGAGTTGGCGAAGGGTCCCCGGGGTCTAGGGGGTCGGTAGATGAGGGTTCCTCGGAGGGTGGCGGTGGGGCTGGCCAGTATCTTGAAGTGAAGGTGTTCCATCAGTTCTGTGGGCTCATCTGGGAGTGTGCTCAGGCGGAGGCTGGATTTGTGGACGATGCCGATTCCTCCTCCTGGGCGGGTGCGGCGGTGCTTCCTGGAGATCTTGTATCCTTGGGGATGGCGATGGGATGTCCGGTCCCGAGGTGGTGTTGGTCCAGGTTTCGGTGAAGAACGCTACGTCCGGGGTGGTGCTGTCGAGGAGGTCCCAGATTTTGGTGGCGTGTTTGTGGAGGGATCGGACGTTGAGGAGGATGCATTGCAGGGTCTTCGGTTCAGTTGTGTTCTTGTGGGCGGGTTGTGCTGGATCCGTGTTCTTGGCGGTGCTGCAGGTGTGCCGGCAGCGGTGACAGCTGAAGGGTCCGTGGGTGTCTGCTGGTGATGCTAGCTTGCAGTTGTTGTTGTGGCCTGGGTTGAGTGCGTGGAGTGCTGCTGGGTCGTAGCGTTGGCGGGCGGAGGTCCAGGGTTCCTGGCGCTGGTCGCGGTCGGGTCGCAGACGGGCGCAGACGGGCTTGCCTTTGACGCGCCTTCGGCGCGCCAGTGGCGCGCCCGCTGCCCTCGGCCGCTGCGCGGCCATGCAGGGGCCGCCATTAAGTAGGGGTCGGGGAGGGCTGGACAGCTGGGAGGCGGGAGCGGGGAGGGGAGCTGGATTGGGCCGATTGCGCTGTGGGGGAGGGGCCGCGGGGGCAGCAGCGGCGGGGAAAGGTAAAGGGAAGAAATAAGGGATAAAGAAAAAAGGGAAAATAAGCAGAAATAAGGCACAGAAGAGCAGAGATGCAGAAAAGTGCAGAAAGGTGAAAGCTAAAAGAGGGTAGAAAATCGAGTGAAAAGGAGTGAAAGAGCAGAGCGAGAGGAAGGGAAAATGAGCAGAAATAAGGCACAAAAGAGCAGAGATGCAGAAAAGTGCAGAAAGGTGAAAGATAAAAAAGGGTAGAAAAACGAGTGAAAACGAGTGAAAGAGAGAGAGGAAGGAAACAGAGGTCCACTGGACCACCAGGGATGAGGCACAGGGAAACCTGCGGGTGGAGGAGGGCCTCGATCACCAACACTCGAGAGTGAGGTGCAGGGGCAGGCCTCACTTAATGGTGGAGCTGCGAGGGTGGGAGAGCAATTTCACTGACAATGAGTCAGTGGTCTTGCTCGCCTGTCCCCGCAGCGCCCGCCATTAAGTAGGGTTCGGGGAGGGCTGGACAGCTGGGAGCGGGGAGGGGAGCTGGATTGGGCCGGTCGCGCTGGGGGGCGGGGCCGCGGGGGCAGCAGCGGCGGGGAAAGGTAAAGGGAGGAAATAAGGGATAAAGAAAAAAGGGAAAATAAGCAGAAATAAGGCACAGAAGAGCAGAGATGCAGAAAAGTGCAGAAAGGTGAAAGCTAAAAGAGGGTAGAAAAACGAGTGAAAACGAGTGAAAGAGCAGAGCGAGAGGAAGGGAAAATGAGCAGAAATAAGGCACAAAAGAGCAGAGATGCAGAAAAGTGCAGAAAGGTGAAAGATAAAAAGGGTAGAAAAACGAGTGAAAGAGCAGAGAGAGAGGAAGGAAACAGAGGCCCACTGGACCACCAGGGATGAGGCGCAGGGAAACCTGCAGGTGGAGGAGGGCCTCGATCACCAACACTCGAGAGTGCAGGGGCAGGGGCAGGCCTCACTTAATGGTGGAGCTGCGAGGGTGGGAGAGCAATTTCACTGACAATGAGTTAGTGGTCTTGCTCGCCTGTCCCCGCTGCGGCCGCCATTAAGTAGGGGTCGGGGAGGGCTGGACAGTTGGGAGGCGGGAGCGGGGAGGGGATCTGGATTGGGCCGGTCGCGCTGGGGGGGAGGGGCCGCGGGGGCAGCAGCGGGGGGGAAAGGTAAAGGGAGGAAATAAGGGATAAAGAAAAAAGGGAAAATAAGCAGAAATAAGGCACAGAAGAACAGAGATGCAGAAAAGTGCAGAAAGGTGAAAGCTAAAAGAGGGTAGAAAAACGAGTGAAAGAGCAGAGCGAGAGGAAGGGAAAATGAGCAGAAATAAGGCACAAAAGAGCAGAGATGCAGAAAAGTGCAGAAAGGTGAAAGATAAAAAAGGGTAGAAAAACGAGTGAAAACGAGTGAAAGAGCAGAGGGAGAGGAAGGAAACAGAGGTCCACTGGACCACCAGGGATGAGGCACAGGGAAACCTGCGGGTGGAGGAGGGCCTCAATCACCAACACTCGAGAGTGCAGGGGCAGGGGCAGGCCTCACTTAATGGTGGAGCTGCGAAGGTGGGAGAGCAATTTCACTGACAATGAGTCAGTGGTCTTGCTCGCCTGTCCCCGCAGCGCCCGCCATTAAGTAGCGGTCGGGGAGGGCTGGACAGCTGGGAGGCGGGAGCGGGGAGGGGAGCTGGATTGGGCCGGTCGCGCTGGGGGGAGGAGCCGCGGGGGCAGCAGCGGCGGGGAAAGGTAAAGGGAGGAAATAAGGGATAAAGAAAAAAGGGAAAATAAGCAGAAATAAGGCACAGAAGAGCAGAGATGCAGAAAAGTGCAGAAAGGTGAAAGCTAAAAGAGGGTAGAAAAATGAGTGAAAACGAGTGAAAGAGCAGAGCGAGAGGAAGGGAAAATGAGCAGAAATAAGGCACAAAAGAGCAGAGATGCAGAAAAGTGCAGAAAGGTGAAAGATAAAAAAGGGTAGAAAAACGAGTGAAAACGAGTGAAAGAGCAGAGAGAGGAAGGAAACAGAGGTCCACTGGACCACCAGGGATGAGGCGCAGGGAAACCTGCGGGTGGAGGAGGGCCTCGATCACTAACACTCGAGAGTGCAGGGGCAGGGGCAGGCCTCACATAATGGTGGAGCTGCGAGGGTGGGAGAGCAATTTCACTGACAATGAGTCAGTGGTCTTGCTCGCCTGTACCCGCAGCGCCCGTCATTAAGTAGGGGTCGGGGAGGGCTGGACAGCTGGGGAGCGGGGAGGGGAGCTGGATTGGGCCGGTCGCGCTGGGGGGGAGGGGCCGCGGGGGCAGCAGCGGCGGGAAAAGGTCAAGGGAGGAAATAAGGGATAAAGAAAAAAGGGAAAATAAGCAGAAATAAGGCACAGAAGAGCAGAGATGCAGAAAAGTGCAGAAATGTGAAAGCTAAAAGAGGGTAGAAAAATGAGTGAAAACGAGTGAAAGAGCAGAGCGAGAGGAAGGGAAAATGAGCAGAAATAAGGCACAAAAGAGCAGAGATGCAGAAAAGTGCAGAAAGGTGAAAGATAAAAAAGGGTAGAAAAACAAGTGAAAACGAGTGAAAGAGCAGAGAGAGGAAGGAAACAGAGGTCCACTGGACCACCAGGGATGAGGCGCAGGGAAACCTGCGGGTGGAGGAGGGCCTCGATCACCAACACTCGAGAGTGCAGGGGCAGGCCTCACTTAATGGTGGAGCTGCGAGGGTGGGAGAGCAATTTCACTGACAATGAGTCAGTGGTCTTGCTCGCCTGTCCCCGCAGCAGCCGCCATTAAGTAGGGGTCGGGGAGGGCTGGACAGCTGGGAGGCGGGGAGGGGAGCTGGATTGGGCCGGTCGCGCTGGGGGCGAGGGGCCGCGGGGGCAGCAGGGGGGGGGAAAGGTAAAGGGAGGAATTAAGGGATAAAGAATAAAGGGAAAATAAGCAGAAATAAGGCACAGAAGAGCAGAGATGCAGAAAAGTGCAGAAAGGTGAAAGCTAAAAGAGGGTAGAAAAACGAGTGAAAACGAGTGAAAGAGCAGAGCGAGAGGAAGGGAAAATGAGCAGAAATAAGGCACAAAAGAGCAGAGATGCAGAAAAGTGCAGAAAGGTGAAAGATAAAAAAGGGTAGAAAAACGAGTGAAAGAGCAGAGAGAGAGGAAGGAAACAGAGAACCACTGGACCACCAGGGATGAGGCGCAGGGAAACCTGCGGGTGGAGGAGGGCCTCGATCACCAACACTCGAGAGTGCAGGGGCAGGGGCAGGCCTCACTTAATGGTGGAGCTGCGAGGGTGGGAGAGCAATTTCACTGACAATGAGTCAGTGGTCTTGCTCGCCTGTCCCCGCAGCGGCCGCCATTAAGTAGGGGTCGGGGAGGGCTGGACAGCTGGGAGGTGGGAGCGGGGAGGGGAGCTGGATTGGGCCGGTCGCGCTGGGGGGGAGGGGCCGCGGGGGCAGTAGCGGCGGGGAAAGGTAAAGGGAGGAAATAAGGGATACAGAAAAAAGGGAAAATAAGCAGAAATAAGGCACAGAAGAGCAGAGATGCAGAAAAGTGCAGAAAGGTGAAAGCTAAAAGAGGGTAGAAAAACGAGTGAAAACGAGTGAAAGAGCAGAAGCGAGAGGAAGGGAAAATGAGCAGAAATAAGGCACAAAAGAGCAGAGATGCAGAAAAGTGCAGAAAGGTGAAAGATAAAAAGGGTAGAAAAATGAGTGAAAGAGCAGAGAGAGAGGAAGGAAACAGAGGTCCACTGGACCACCAGGGATGAGGCGCAGGAAACCTGCGGGTGGAGGAGGGTCTCGATCACCAACACTCGAGAGTGCAGGGGCAGGCCTCACTTAATGGTGGAGCTGCGAGGGTGGGAGAGCAATTTCACTGACAATGAGTCAGTGGTCTTGCTCGCCTGTCCCAGCAGCGGCCGCCATTAAGTAGGGGTCGGGGAGGGCTGGACAGCTGGGAGGCGGGAGCGGGGAGGGGAGCTGGATTGGGCCAGTCACGCTGGGGGGGAGGGGCCGCGGGGGCAGCAGCGGCGGGGAAAGGTAAAGGGAGGAAATAAGGGATAAAGAAAAAAGGGAAAATAAGCAGAAATAAGGCACAGAAGAGCAGAGATGCAGAAAAGTGCAGAAAGGTGAAAGCTAAAAGAATGTAGAAAAACGAGTGAAAACGAGTGAAAGAGCAGAGCGAGAGGAAGGGAAAATGAGCAGAAATAAGGCACAAAAGAGCAGAGATGCAGAAAAGTGCAGAAAGGTGAAAGATAAAAAAGGGTAGAAAAACGAGTGAAAGAGCAGAGAGAGAGGAAGGAAACAGAAAATACAAAAATGATTGAATATGATATTTAATTCATACGTATAAAAAATTCAAATTTTCATTTTAATGGGAAAGTCGAGGCTTTCCTACATTCAAAGGAGGCCACTTGTTATCCATGACATGCACTGTATTTGCACTGCTCCAATGAATTACTCTGAGGACACCAACTTAATTTTCAGCCTCCAATTGCAAAGTCCTTCACATTTACTTAGTGTTTTAAATTTTAAATTTTGCTTTTTTATTCACATACACTTAATTATTGTGTTAACATTATTTACTGTTCTGAACACTCGCAGACCTCCTGAGTAGGAGTTGCAGACCCCAGGGGTCCCCAGACCAAAGGTTAAGAACCACTGCTCTAGATGGCTACACTCTAGATGGAATTTTTTTTAATGTATGGTACATCTGGCTCACATTAAAAGAATATATTTATTTTTAAATAATTTCTGGACAATTACACCTTTTCCATTTTTTTTTATTTTTTTTAAATTTTTATTGAGCAGAAACATAGATTAAACCATTACTCTGATACACAAAATCCATTTCACAAATAGACACCATTATTTTAAATATTGGAATCTTGTTTTAACAAAAACTATTATACTATCAATTCATTCGTTGTCTAAAGTGCAACGTGCAAAGTCACTGAGCTTTCATCTTTTATATTCTATAATACACATGATTAAAGCATTTAAACAATATAAAGTGCTATCAATAAGATACTGTGCATTTAACTCCGGTAAAGTGCATTTTCCTATCATCCAACCAGATTCTTCTAGACCGTGATAAAGTGCGTCAGATCATATTCTACCCTTAGCAGCAGAACAATTCCTAAAACAAAGTGCTATTGTGCTTAGATAAATTAACCAAAAACTACTTTGACACGTTTACCCTTGCCGACTTTCTATCTCATCCATATATTTCCATACAGAAGTTTATCTTTTAATAGCTCCGACCTTTTCGCATAAGCCTCTTCAAATTTTCTCGTTCAAATAATGTTTTTATGCCAGTCTAGGTATGCTGGTACTTTTGCTGTCCTCCAATTCTGGAGAATCAGTGACCGAGCCACCAAGGAAGTGATTACTACAAATATTTCCTCCCCTATAGACATTGGCTGAATTTGTCTCTGCCTTGCTAAACCAAAAAGTGCTATTGCCGCCTCTGGTTCCAATCTTCTCTGCAAGCCAAGGCTAAGAGCGGCACAAACTTTCTCCCAAAACTGTCTTAACATCGGGCATGTAAAAAGTATATGAAGCCAGCCTCCCTCACCCAATTGCTGACATCGAAAGCATCTATTCTCAACTTCTGGATGCATCTTATGGAGCGCTTTGGGAGTATAATATGCCATCCAACGTGATAAAAATGACATTCTTTTAAAATTTGCCGCTCTTAATGCCTTGCTGCCATATTGCGCGATAGCTTGCCACTCAAGATCTGAGAAAGTACATTGCATTTCCTGTTTGATCCTCTCTAGATAGTTATTAACCAAAAGGGACTCTCCTTGGCTCCGCAAAAGTCGATACCAATTTCCCACCCCTCTTAGCTTTGTTCTAAAGAGAGCGGCTATAGCAGGTGTGGCACCTGTGCTAGATGGAAGACAGTACTTATTCAATAGATGTATAATCTGAAGATAGCCAAAAAAGAAAAGCTTACAGCGGTCTCCACATCTAGCTTGGACCTCCTGCCAATTGATGCATCTCCCTCCAATTATAAAATGACCCAGCTCTTTAAAACCATTAGCTTTCCAAAACCTTAAATGGCTGATCTGGATTTGGAGGCCTAAGCTTTTACATGAGGTAAGCTGCAGGTACTCGTACCCTGCAGAATGAGCCTTCAAGGAGTAATATGCCTGAAGTCAAATATGAAACTCCTGCAGTGTCTTGTATCTAGTTTTTTTTGGAAGTCTTGCTGCTTTTATAAAAACCGGAATCTGAGACCCGGCTTCCTGAATCATCTTATCCCCAAAAAAACTATCCAAGAGTCCCTTCCTGTCAATTACACGCACTATTATATCTAAAAAGGATGCTTCATAGTATGTGCGAACTTGGGGGAGTGCGAGCCCCCCCCAATTGATGTCAAGTTGAAGTACAGGGAATTTTACCCTTGACGCCTTCTTATTCCAAATGAACTGTCGGAAAATTGTTCCCAGCTCTTTGAAATACGTCATGTTGATTTTTATCGGAACATTTGTAAAAAGAAAAATTAGTAAAGGTAAAATCGACATTTTTATAAGGGCTATACGACCGATCAATGTGAGGGGAAGAAGTAACCATTTATCAAGTAGGTCTTTAATTTTTTTCAACATAGCCTCATAATTTAATTTATGAACGTCCACATATTGGTTAGTGACATATATCCCCAAATATCAAATTGGATCAGGGGAAAGAGCTTGCCGCTTTAGATTATCTGGAAGAATATCACTAGAAGCATTAAGCAACAAAATGTCAGTCTTATTATGATTGATTTTATACCCCCCAATTAATTGAAACTGCGCAAATTCTCATAATGTCATTTCAATATTCTGTTTTTCGGGTATAAGATACAAAACAATGTCGCCCACAAACAGTTTTAATTTTGACATTCCTGCTATTGGAGTTTTGATCTCCAAGTTATCGCGGATCCTAATGTCCAGAGGTTCAATAAAAAAAGTAAATAGTACCGGGGATAAGGGACACCCCTTCCGGGTTCCCTGGTTTATATCGACCAGACCAGCTAGGTTGGAATTTATAAAAACCTGAGCCTGGGCCCCTTGATATATATTCTGTAGCATGTTGATAATCTGGGGAGGAATTCCAACCCTTCCAAGACCACAAAAGAGAGCATCCCAATTCACCAGATCGAATGCCTTCTCTGCTTCTACCATCATTATAAGCACTGGTGTTTGATTAATATTGAAAAAGTCAAGTGCTTGAACTAAAAATCCCGTGTTGGATGACATTGACCTGCCTGCCACATACCCTGTTTGATCCTTATGGATCACATTGTGTGCAGCTGGAATGAATCGGCTTGCCCAGATTTTCATTAGAATTTTGTAGTCAGA
This sequence comes from Calotriton arnoldi, assembly GCA_963921515.1. Lineage (NCBI taxonomy): Eukaryota > Metazoa > Chordata > Amphibia > Caudata > Salamandridae > Calotriton > Calotriton arnoldi. The sequence continues at coordinate 170,943 of CAWUFW010013852.1, forward strand.
ATTTAGCAGGCTAATTGGCCTATAAGAATTGACATCCCTGGGATTTTTACCCTTCTTAACAAAACTGACAATGGTGGATTCTTTAAAAGTTATTGGAACCTCACCTCCTGCCTTGACATCGTTAAAAAGCTCAAGCAAAAACAGTGTTAACTCTTCCGAAAACGCCTTATAAAATTCTGTCGGAAGGTCATTGTTGCTGCAGGCCTTCCCTCCTGACATTGAGGCTAAGGCCTGCTGAATTTCGGCTGCTAAAATATCTGCAGCCATCTCATATGCCTGCGTATTTGATATCTGTGGCAGATTTATATCATAAAACTATTGATGTATTTCTTCTTTCGCAACCATATATTTAGTTGTGTATAGAGTATTGTAATGATCTAGAAAGAGTTTAGCTATCATGTCCTTGGCTCCAGAAGTTTAATAATTGCTGTGGCTTCCTGCTTTACCTTTGTCGACCTGGCTAAAAATGTTCCTACAATTTGGCTTTCCTCATACACTCTCTGCTGGAATGACCGCAAACTATTTATCTCTTCTTTAATAAAAAACTCCCTTACCTCTGGTTTTGCTTTATTTAACTGCCCCTCCGCTAGATTTTCATCCCCCAGGGAGCTATTTTTCCTCAACAAAGCACTATCAACTGCCAGCTGGAGTTCAGCTATACGTGCCCTTCGGGTTTTTGATTGTGCAGCCATAAAAGTCATCATTTGCCCACGCACTGAGACCTTAAAAGCCCCCCCCAGACAGAAAAGAGCTTTGCTGTACCCTTGTTGATCTGAAAGAACACTTTTATCCATTTTCTTGTGCTATCCATCCATTGCTGGTTTGTAAAAAGGAGTCGATCCATCTGCCACCTGGACCTTTCCCTCTTTCTTACATCTCACTCGATTTCAATTTTCACCAGCAAATGATCTGAAAATGAGTTAGCCCATATTTCTGAGTTAAGACAGTTCATGGAGCGAGAAATAAGAAAAAAATCAATGCGAGAGGCAGACTGGTATTGACGGAAATAGTAAGTATACTGCAAAATTTCCCCATGAGCCCTTCACCATGGATCGATGAATTGATAATCTTGTTTTATTACGTCTAATACTATTTTAGTCCTAGTCTTCAGTTGTTTCTTTGTCTTATTCATAGTATCCTTTCCCAAGTCTTGAACAAAATTGAAATCCCTTCCTAAAGTTATGGGGCCCATCGCCCCTCTTGCTAGGTCATTGATCTTCATAATAGCTGTGAGATTGTCTACAATTGATGCATAGTAGTTCACAAAATTAAACATATTACCATTTACCCCTGCTGTAACCCATATCCATCTACCATAAGGGTCTCTCTGGACTTGAGCAATCTCCCAATCTATCCCTTACCTAAAGTAGATGGCTTCCCCCCTTATTGCTGTCTCAGCTGAAGCAAAATATGCCTTAGAGAAGGATTTAGGGATAAAGATCTTAGGAGTGTTTGTCTTAAGATGGGTTTCCTAGAGAAATAGAATTTGTGGTGAAAATGAAGTTAACCATTATTAGCCCACCTTATTTTTGCTTATTGGATATGCCATTAATATTGACTGTAATTATACGGACTTTAAGACGCATCCCTAAAATTGTTGCTTGAATTTAAGGTATCACCATCGATATAGTTCCCTCTATGATTCTGCTAATTTTTTTCTAGCCATACCACCATCCCCCTGTGCCCATCTCCCTTCCCCCTGTTGCGGGGATTCTGCTCATACACAGAACTATGCACAAGAAAACAGGACCTCAGTAAATAGGGGTGTACCTCCTATCTCCTTAGTACCCAAAATCCCAACCGACTAGCAATAGTGTCTCATTCGGTCTCCTACAAATATCAAGAAGCTACGAATGTTTAGACAACCCAGAACACAAGCACTCCCAACTCACCTCAGAGTCGCGGGAACAAGACAATCTTTCGCTCTCACGTACTTGTCCACAATAAGAAAAATCAGTCACTAAATAAGTTCAAAATGTTTATTTTGACTATAGTGATTAATAAAACAGTATGCGAACCACAACCAGCAGCAAAATGCATAACACTAGCATCATTAGCATTGTTACAATACCATAGAATACAAAAGGAGTCATCATTTTATAAAGACTGTGAAAAAGGCAAAATAACTGGGCCTAATCACCCTCCCCTTGGTAGTAAGAAGTTATTTTATATAACAGAAGATCTCTAGGCGTTATTAGCAGACCCCCTACCTGAAAGCCTAAACACAAAGGTTGACATCATAGGAACAGCAGAGATCAGCTCCATGGAACGGCTTTCTTCGAGCGTGTTTCAAAAACATGCAACAACGCTATATCAAAGCTCGATTCTTCCATACTGCAGCTGTTGGTAACATGGTTTGTCTAGGTAATAGGGACTGATCAGAACAGAATAACAAGAGACATTATTGATCGACCTTGCACATTATGTTCAGACAGAATTGAAGGGAAAGCTGAGAACGTGAAAAACAATCTGTTATCATGTACAGGGCAGAGGCAAAGTGTCGCGAAAACAAACTCTTAGCAGAGGCGTGCGCAAAAGCAGCAGCATAGGGCAAGCAAAACTCATGCTAACTTAGCAATGTCGACAATGTATCTAAGGGCCACATAACCCCATATAACACCCTCCCCCTGGTAAGTCAGAAGGACGTAGACAGAAGAACAAAAACAGAGTTCAAAAGTCAGGCAGTGTTTAGAATATTGGTGTGGGACTTTAAAAATAAAAATAAAAAATAAAAATCAGAGAAAAAAGGGAAAGTTTGAAGAAAAAGCTAAAGGCACTTTGCGCTGGAAAAAAGAGTCTGTATTCCAGACAGCGGAGTAGGGACGACCCATGTAGTCAATCCATGAAGGTTTGGGTGCAAAGGAATGCAATTCCTTCCAATAGTTCATCCCTGTCATTGGTAGAAATAAGCGATGACATCCAATTTAGTAAGTCAAAGAAACAATCATGTTCCTCACAAGCAGGAGCATCCAAAATTAGAAATGGGAAACTTGCGTGATATTCAATGAAACTTCGTTGTAGGAAAGTCTGCGCAGCCGCACAGATATCCCATTGATCCAAGATTCCAAGTAAAGCTGCACGCGTCATTTGACCATCCACAGAACAAGCCTCGTCATGCGCCTCTAAGGGACCCATTAACCGGCTGAAATCAGGGATTGGACACCACGTGTTCGATAAGCAAAGTTCCATCGCCCAGGAGAAATGACATCTTTTGCAATTAAGCACTGGCTGCACGCAAGTAAAAAAGGCAAAGCGGAATGTCAAGTCATAACTTACGCCAAGCGTTGCTAAAGGCAAGCATCCAAAAGCCTCATATAGGTGATTACGGTACAGTTGTAGCTGGGTCGGCTTGTGCAGAGCCACAAAGTGAGCATCCATTACAAAGCACAAGAAGGAGAAGCAGGACACCAGCTGCCAGCGCCAATATTAAGGGGAGCTCTCTGAAAATGCTGGAAAATATAGAATGAATAAAAGCCGGTATTACCCCGAATATAGTTTGAAAGGAAGAGACCAGGCCAGATCCCACACATTTAAAAAAATGTGCAAGGCCTGTTGTCTCAGATGCATTAAATATTTGGTGAATTAGTTCCCCAAAATGAAGTGGGACTGTATCTCACTCGAGGTCCGAGCCACCTGCAATCTAAATGTTTCTCGGGCGGAAGTGAGGGCCACCTCTTGTTGGAATAAAAGAGCTTTGAGCCTGCTCAACTTGTTGAACTCTGTTTTCAAAGTCGGAATGGAAGGCTAAAGCGAAGAATCTAAACTCCCCTGCGGGGGTGGGAAAAGGACATTGCTACAGCAAGTTACTTGCTGGGAAACTGTTACCAAGTATGGGACTCCCGCCCGCAAACCACAGCAGTCTTGATTGTTTAAAAGGAGATAGCTGCCGTTAGTAAGCAATGTAAAGACAGGCGTGATGGATGGTACTGGGGTCCCCCTTAAAAAGCAAGCTAGATTTGGCGCTGACATGTTACACTCGCCGTGCAGTTTAACGTGTTTGCACACAAGAGAGTGACCCACTGTCGAATCACACTCCTCCCCTGTAAGGAAAACCTCTTTATCCTCCCTCAGACACCGATAAGCAAAGGGCAGGGCCCATAATTCATGCAGAAAAGCACTACCAAGCGGTTCAAAGTGGCCAACAGGAAAGTGTTGCATACATGATGTAAAACGAAAAAGCGAAAAGGGCAAAGCGATAACCCCATGAATTAACCACACAGCAGAGTCCGTTTCCGCTACGGAAAGTGGTAAAGGTTCCAATTGTTCAATATGTAACAGCGTGTATACAGCATCTTTCATGGACATAAACCTCTGTTTATCAGTCAGGTTAAAAGGCAAAAATAAAGCAGTGGCATTCAAATAATCCCAAGGCACTTTACCCATTTTCAGTGTCTGCAACGTCCAAGCAAATTGCATGACCGACCTTAACTGATTCTGACCATGATACAACACAGAAACATCACTTTGCACAATATCTATTACAGAAGAAACAATATTGTCTAAGGTGTAAATGCGTGAAGAAAGTGTGTTAATGCTATTGTCCACTACAGCAAGGACTTTTTCTAAATTTGCCTGATCAATTTGACGCAGACGGAAGGCTGCTTCCATCTGTGAAAGTTTCCAAATTTCATTATAAGCGGCATAAATAAATCGCTTGGCCCTTGGATTATGTGGGCCCAGGAGAAAATCAGCCAAATTTATATCGTTCGATAGGAGGGAAAGGTGCTGTTTCACAGATGCCAGGGTAGAATGTTGTAACCACTGCTGGCACAATTTACCTACCGAGTATGTAGTCACAGAATGATGAGGTGGATAACGAGGGTCAGGGTTAGTCTGAATAAAACCAGGTGTAACATTATAGAACGCAACTGGCATGCATTTGCATTAGTTTGCCACACCAACCATCCTGATGAATCAACCTCAAACTTTAAAGGAGGCATTTTGAAGAAGAGCCTGCAAAGCCTCAATGGTGTAGTGTTAGACCTGGCACCATTGGCGTGGGTCTCCCTTCCATTTTTCGCTGTTGTCTCCTCTGTTTTTGCTGGTGTTAGATGCTCTGGGCGCTGTGCCACTGCCCTTCAGTGCCACAGCGCGAATGCTCCCTGTGTAAATCTGACATGTGAATTGGTATATCCATGATTGGCTTATTTGGTTTACCTGTTAGTCCCAAGTAGCGTGGCCTCTGTGTGCCCAGGGCTGGTAAACCAAATGCTGCTGGTGGGCCTGCAGCGCTGGTTTGCGCCACCCACAGAAGCAGCTTGTAAAGTGTGTCTCAGACCTGCCACTGCAGAGTCTGTGTGCAGTCCAGAACTGCCATCTTGGCTGTGAAGTGCACCCACTTCCCAGCCCCTGAACCTTCCCTTGGCATCATGTAAGTCACCCCTATGGTAGGGTGCATTGTGTGTGTAAGGTAGGACATGCCTTGGTGTGTGTAGCATGTCCTGGTAGTGAATTACACCCAATTTCGTTTTTCACTACTGTAAGGCTACCTGTTCCCCATAGGCTAGAATGGGCAGTTTGACTATTACATTCTATAGTCCTAACTGACCCCAGGAACATGGTAGAAAAACGAATTTAGTATGCCTGAGCTCAGAATATTAAAATACATCTTTTAGTGAAGTTTATTTTTATATTCTGTGTTTGAAAATACCCCTTTTAGAAAGTAGGTATTTTCTTGCCTAAGCCTTCCAGTGTGCTCTGCTGTTATGTGTATTGGCTGTCTGGTTTTGGAGGGACAGGGCAGGCTGAGTCAGACCTGGGTTGAATAGAGAGATCTGCATTTAGAGTATGGGGAGGGGTGGCTCCTTGACCTGAATAGGGCTGTGCCTGGCAAGGTGAATGCTGGCTCCACCTCCTACTGTGTGTCTGATAGCAGACCCCCTCTTTCTGAAAGGAAGGATGCAGCCTGGTAAACAAAGTGCTCCAGGACTGACCAGAACTGGTTCTGGCTAGGCTCAGTGACTTGTAGCTTTTGAGAACAAAGACTTTTGGGGTATAAATATCTGTGCTGAAACCCCTACAAGGTGTATTGCTCCTGGATGTCAAGACGAACCTCTGTCCGTGTAACTGAAGGAATCTGCAGGAGGTGACTATCCTTGTGCTTGTGTGCTGTTTCTGGGATTGGCCTGCAGTGGTTACCATTGGACTTGGAAGAAGAGGGAAAAGGACTTTTGAGAGAACTTTTATTAATCTTGCTAAAGCAATCACCCAAGGGCTAGGAGAGAGCTAGCCTCCTGTTGAAGTCTCAGGCACATCAGACTTCACCACCAGCCTCCTGATTCCTCCCAGCGAGGATTTCTATCTGCAGGTGAGGCTCCTGTGAGTTCCAGGGCCTCTAGTTCTACTACAGAGAAGAGAGTGCTGAAATCGTCGCTAACGCACGTTTGCGAGCCGCCGCAGCCGAGAGCGCCCGAAAAATCATCGCGCTGCTGCCGCCGAGTGCTCGCAACCAAAGATCGAGTCATCGCACCGAGATCATCGCTTCACGACATCGCAGCGCGGACGTCGAGCGTCCGCCATTTTCATCGCATCGCATCAGGATCGTCGCTCCCTCGCGGAGCGCCATTTCTTCGCATCGCAACCCGATCGCACACGCAACAAGATCGTCGCCTCGCCTCCTCCCTTGCGGCAGGGAGTCATCGCATCAACGGTCTAGCGTGCAGAAGTTTGTCGCATCGTCTCTACACGCATCAGCAGATCGGCGCATCATCCTCCCCTCGCGGCAAGGATTTAACGCATCGCCGGCCTCGCGTGCAGAAATTCATCGCTACAGCTTCTTTGCGACACTTTGTTGGTTTTTGCTACGAAATCCAGGTACTTTGTAGGTAAAAGGGTCGCAGAGACCACTGCTTTGAACTGAACTCCTCTTTGCACACTTGAACTATTTTTGCAGCATTTCAAGAGTAATCCTATTTTACAGTATTGTGGCTTTTTATCGTTATTGGTCTTGTGTTAAGTCTATATATAAAGATACTTATTTTTGATAACTACTTGTGTGGTGTCCCTTTGTAGTGTTCCTCACTGTGTTACTGTGTATGGTCATAAATGCTTCACACACTGCCTCTGAGATAAGCCTAACTGCTCGTGCTACGTTACCACAGGGTTGAGCAGGGGTTATCAAAGGGTGGAACCCTCTCACTCTGACTTAGGAAGAAGGGTCCCTACTTGGACAGTGGCCAGCCATTGCCAACTAGAGACCCCCATTTCTAACATTGGTGGTCAGCGGTGAGGATCTGGACTTGCATTTATGATCGCATACAGTAATTATAGTGTACACTACTAGTGAGTGCAGACCATAACGCAACCACATACGTTTTGAGGTTTTTTGATTCTATTTTTGATTAATATTGCCAGTTATTACTACAATGGGCAAGCCCAGATCCAATGCCTCGGAGGATCTCTCCTGGGAAGAAGAGAAATTAGAAACCTACAATGCCAAGCAGCTCAAATATTTTTGCAAACAATTCACAGTCCCTATCACAGGTCTCACTAGAAGAGAGGAGTATTACAAGGCGCTGAAGGCCTGGCTAGAAGCCAGGGATGCCCCTAAGAATATGGGAGAGCTTGTGGAGGGGGAAGAGAATGCAGGAGAGCAGCAGGGCGAAGTAGTAGACTTAGTAGGAGATAAAGCAATTTCCAGCCCGGGCACTAGTGTGTCCGCTAAGGGTCTGTCCCCAGAAGAGATGGAGGACAGGGAGAGAGATAGGCGGCATAATATGGAGATGGCTAAGCTTAAAATGGATGGTCACAGGGACCTAGAGAACAAGAAGTTAGAATTTGAGATTATGAAAATGAAACTTGAGCATGAGAGAATATTGAGGGAGTTGGAGATTAAAGCAAAGAGTGTAGAGATCTCCCCCTCTGGTGGCAGCATACCTGTAGTGCATACTGAGCATAGAGTGTATATACCCAAGGAGGTTATTAAGGATTTCCACAAAAGTGAAGATATTGGGCAATGGTTTGCCGCTTATGAATTAGCCATGGTGTCCCACCGGGTCCCTGAGAAGGATTGGGGAGCGGGGTTGTGGGGACGCTTTGTGAGTGAGGGGAGGGATACCTTGTTGGACCTGCCCCCAGAAAGTAGGATGGTTTATGCCCACATGAAGGAAGCGTTGATGACCCGCTATGGTTTGACCCCTGAGATGTATAGGCAGAGGTTTAGGACCTGCAAGAAGCTAGAGGGTACCACGTGGGTTGAATATGTGTCTTTTTTTTGCAGAGCAATGGAACGCTGGGTAAAAGGTAGCAAAGTAGAAACTTTTGAGCAACTTTATGATTTGATTGCATGGGAGCATTTATCTAGTAACTGTTTTCCTGAGCTACGCCAGCACCTGATTGATTGCAAGCTGACTAACCCTAGGAAGCTTGCTGAGGAGGCGGACCGCTGGGTGAGCACCCGGGTTCGCAAGGGTCCAGTGGGAGACTTCGCCAAAGGTGGGCAGGGTCCCCAGCAGAGAAGTGGGGGGGACAGGGGTAAACCGAGGGAGTTCCAAAGAGGGCCCCAAAGTAATTCCCAAGGGAACCAAGCAGTGGTGTCCCAGCCTCCCCAAGAAAAGAAGCCAGTGCCCCCGACAGGTAGGCCTGTTCAGAGGGGGCCCCTTACTTGTTATAAGTGTGGTCAAGTGGGCCACAGATACTATGATCCCCAGTGTCCTCAGAGGGATACTAGTGCACCACCCCGTGCACCACCCCGCCAGCTTGCAAGTGTAGCCCTGGGGGGGAGGAGATGGGTGCCCAAGAGGGGTGGGATCCCGTAGAGTTGACCCTTGTCTCATTAGGAGACTTTGAGATGGTCCCTAAGCCTGCACTGCCTGATAACACTAAAAAGTACAGGCAGTGGGTGACCATCAATGGCCATAGAGTGGAGGCTCTAAGAGACACAGGAGCCAGTGTAACTGCTGTCCGCTCCCGGTTGGTGTCCAAAGAGCAGGTTGTCCCCCATGCATTCTACCCAGTAGTGTCCGCAGACAACTCAGAGAGCCAATGTGAGGTGGCTCAGGTTCCCTTTGAGTGGGGGGGGGTCTCAGGAACTCTTCAGGTGGCTGTGAGGCCCGCCATGCCTGTAGACTGTCTGTTGGGCAATGATTTAGAGAACTCCCCGTGGGCTACGGTGGAGAGGAAATCTCACTTAGAGATGTTGGGTCTGCCTGAGTGGGCGTGTGCCACCACTCGGTCCATGGCAGCCAAGGAGGGTGTTGAGAAGGACCTGGAGCCTGAGAGTATGGCCCAGATCCCTGCCTTAGAGAGAAGGGGCAGGGGGCGCGGGGAGCCGGCCCCCTTGGTTCCCACGGCCCAGGAGGGAGCAGACCCTGAGGGGGATGCCCTGGAGCCTACCGGGGAGCAGATCGCCGAACTGGGGGACCTGCCTGAGCTGACCCATTGGCAGCAGGAAGGGGGACCCACCAGGGAGGAATTTTGTGAGCAGCAGAGAGTTTGCCCCTCTCTTGAGGGTATGCGGCGACAGGCTGCAGCCCAGGCAGAAGGTGACATGTCTGGTTCACATCTGATTTATTGGGAGAACAGTCTCCTGTATAGCGAGCCTAAGGCTGCTGAGCCGGGGTCAGCCCGTGTGCTGGTGGTACCCGAGTGCTTCAGAGCCTTCCTACTGGGGTTGGCTCACGACATTCCATTGGCAGGACATCTGGGGCAGACCAAGACCTTTGAAAGGCTGGCCACCCACTTTTATTGGCCCCAGATGCGCAAGAGTTCAGACACTCATTGCAGGACATGTGAGACTTGCCAGGCAAGTGGGAAGAGTGGGGGGAAGATCAAGGCCCCACTCCAGCCCTTTCCAGTTGTTAGTACCCCATTCGAGCGAGTGGGCATTGACATTGTGGGGCCTCTGGACCCCAAGACAGCCATGGGCAACAGGTTCATCCTGGTCTTGGTGGACCATGCCACCCGGTACCCTGAAGCCATCCCGCTCAGGACAGTGACGGCCCCCGTGGTGGGACGTGCACTGATGGGGATTTTCTCCCGTGTGGGGTTCCCCAGAGAGGTGGTGTCTGACAGGGGGACCAACTTCATCTCCCAGTACATGAAGTCTCTGTGGAAGGAGTGTGGGGTAACTTATAAGTTCACCACTCCTTACCACCCCCAAGGTAATGGTCTGGTTGAAAGGTTCAACCGGACCTTGAAGGGCATGATCATGGGCCTAGAAGAGCCCCTGAGGCGTAAGTGGGACGTCCTCTTGCCATGCCTGTTGTTTGCCTACCGTGAGGTGCCACAGAAGTCCTTAGGGTTCAGTCCCTTTGAACTCCTCTATGGCCATCCGGTAAGAGGGCCTCTGAGTCTGGTCAAGGAAGGCTGGGAGCAATCTCCCAGGAAACCTCCCCAAGATGTATTTAGCTACATGTTGGCCTTCAGGAACCAGACTCGGCGTTTCAGAAAGATTGCTGAGGCAAATCTGGAAGCCAGCCAGGAGGAAATGAAACGTTGGCACGACCAGAATGCCACTCTGGTCGAATTTCAACCTGGTCAGAAGGTTTGGGTACTGGCCCCAGTGGAGCCTTGTGCGCTCCAAGATAAGTGGACCGGTCCATTTGAGGTGGTGGAGCGCAAAAGTCCAGTTACCTACTTGGTGGACTTTCAGTCTCCCAGGAACCCCTTGCGGGTCCTGCATGTGAACCGCCTGAAGCCCCACTTTGAGAGGTCTGAAGTGGGCATGCTTCTTGCCACAGATGATGGGATGGAGGAGGAGAGTGAGCCTCTTCCTGACCTCCTGTGTGCAGGAGAGAAGGATGGGTCAGTGGAGGGTGTGATCCTCTCCACCACACTGACCCCTGAGCAGCAGAGAGATTGTCACCAACTGTTGGGGCAATTTTCTGATTTGTTCTCCCTGGTGCCTGGTGTCACTGATTGGTGCGTCCATGAGGTGGATACCGGGGACAGTCCTCCTGTCAAGCACAAGGCTTACAGAGTGACTGACAGGGTCAGGGCTTGCATTAAGGAGGAGGTCTCCAAAATGTTTGCCCTAGGGGTGATTGAGTCCTCTAGCAGCCCCTGGTCCAGCCCCGTGGTCTTGGTACCAAAAGCTGCGACGCCTGGTGCCACTCCTGAACTTAGGTTCTGTGTGGACTACCGAGGTCTCAATTCGGTCACGAAGACCGACGCGCACCCCATCCCCAGAGCTGATGAGCTCATAGATCGGTTAGGGGCTGCCCGGTACCTCAGCACGTTTGATCTGACGTCTGGGTACTGGCAGATCGCCTTAACTGATGGGGCAAAGGAGAGGTCAGCATTCTCCACACCAGATGGGCACTACCAGTTCCGTGTGATGCCCTTTGGGATGAAGAATGCCCCTGCCACCTTTCAGAGGTTGGTCAACCAGGTGTTGGTTGGGCTGGAGGATTTCAGTGCCGCCTACCTGGATGACATTGCAGTGTTTAGTTCCTCCTGGGAGGACCACTTGCGCCACCTCTGGGAAGTGTTGATGGCGCTGCGCAGAGCAGGCCTCACAATCAAGGCCAGTAAGTGCCAGATTGGGCAGGGTTCTGTGGTGTACTTGGGACACCAGGTGGGGAGTGGCCAGGTGGCACCCCTGCAGCCCAAGATTGAAACCATCCTGGCTTGGGAGCCCCCAAGGACCCAGACCCAGGTGAGGGCCTTCTTAGGACTCACGGGTTACTACAGGAGGTTTGTCAAGGGGTATGGCAACATTGTTGCACCCTTGACTGAGCTGACTTCCAAGAAGCGGCCAAAGATTGTGAACTGGACTGACACCTGTCAGAAAGCCTTTGATGCCCTCAAAACTGCCATGTGTACAGCACCCGTACTCCAGGCGCCCAATTTTGCTAAGGAATTTGTTGTCCAGACAGACGCTTCAGAGCATGGGGTGGGGGCCGTTCTGTCACAGATAAATGAGGAGGGACTAGACCAACCTGTAGCCTTCATCAGTAGGAGGTTACTTCCACGGGAACAGAGGTGGAGTGCAATTGAGCGTGAGGCATTTGCTGTGGTCTGGGCACTGAAGAAGCTGAGACCATACCTGTTTGGGACTCACTTCCGGGTTCAGACAGACCACAGGCCCCTCAGATGGTTGATGCAGATGAGGGGTGAGAATCCCAAGTTGTTGAGGTGGTCCATTTCCCTACAGGGTATGGACTTCACGGTGGAACACCGCCCTGGTACAGAACACGCCAATGCTGATGGTCTGTCCAGATTTTTCCGCCTTAGTGATGAGAACTTCCAAGGGGATGGGTAGTTCTCCCCACATTTCAGCTGGAGGGGACACGTGTTAGACCTGGCACCATTGGCGTGGGTCTCCCTTCCATTTTTCGCTGTTGTCTCCTCTGTTTTTGCTGGTGTTAGATGCTCTGGGCGCTGTGCCACTGCCCTTCAGTGCCACAGCGCGAATGCTCCCTGTGTAAATATGACATGTGAATTGGTATATCCATGATTGGCTTATTTGGTTTACCTGTTAGTCCCAAGTAGCGTGGCCTGTGTGTGCCCAGGGCTGGTAAACCAAATGCTGCTGGTGGGCCTGCAGCGCTGGTTTGCGCCACCCACAGAAGCAGCTTGTAAAGTGTGTCTCAGACCTGCCACTGCAGAGTCTGTGTGCAGTCCAGAACTGCCATCTTGGCTGTGAAGTGCACCCACTTCCCAGCCCCTGAACCTTCCCTTGGCATCATGTAAGTCACCCCTATGGTAGGGTGCATTGTGTGTGTAAGGTAGGACATGCCTTGGTGTGTGTAGCATGTCCTGGTAGTGAATTACACCCAATTTCGTTTTTCACTACTGTAAGGCTACCTGTTCCCCATAGGCTAGAATGGGCAGTTTGACTATTACATTCTATAGTCCTAACTGACCCCAGGAACATGGTAGAAAAACGAATTTAGTATGCCTGAGCTCAGAATATTAAAATACATCTTTTAGTGAAGTTTATTTTTATATTCTGTGTTTGAAAATACCCCTTTTAGAAAGTAGGTATTTTCTTGCCTAAGCCTTCCAGTGTGCTCTGCTGTTATGTGTATTGGCTGTCTGGTTTTGGAGGGACAGGGCAGGCTGAGTCAGACCTGGGTTGAATAGAGAGATCTGCATTTAGAGTATGGGGAGGGGTGGCTCCTTGACCTGAATAGGGCTGTGCCTGGCAAGGTGAATGCTGGCTCCACCTCCTACTGTGTGTCTGATAGCAGACCCCCTCTTTCTGAAAGGAAGGATGCAGCCTGGTAAACAAAGTGCTCCAGGACTGACCAGAACTGGTTCTGGCTAGGCTCAGTGACTTGTAGCTTTTGAGAACAAAGACTTTTGGGGTATAAATATCTGTGCTGAAACCCCTACAAGGTGTATTGCTCCTGGATGTCAAGACGAACCTCTGTCCGTGTAACTGAAGGAATCTGCAGGAGGTGACTATCCTTGTGCTTGTGTGCTGTTTCTGGGATTGGCCTGCAGTGGTTACCATTGGACTTGGAAGAAGAGGGAAAAGGACTTTTGAGAGAACTTTTATTAATCTTGCTAAAGCAATCACCCAAGGGCTAGGAGAGAGCTAGCCTCCTGTTGAAGTCTCAGGCACATCAGACTTCACCACCAGCCTCCTGATTCCTCCCAGCGAGGATTTCTATCTGCAGGTGAGGCTCCTGTGAGTTCCAGGGCCTCTAGTTCTACTACAGAGAAGAGAGTGCTGAAATCGTCGCTAACGCACGTTTGCGAGCCGCCGCAGCCGAGAGCGCCCGAAAAATCATCGCGCTGCTGCCGCCGAGTGCTCGCAACCAAAGATCGAGTCATCGCACCGAGATCATCGCTTCACGACATCGCAGCGCGGACGTCGAGCGTCCGCCATTTTCATCGCATCGCATCAGGATCGTCGCTCCCTCGCGGAGCGCCATTTCTTCGCATCGCAACCCGATCGCACACGCAACAAGATCGTCGCCTCGCCTCCTCCCTTGCGGCAGGGAGTCATCGCATCAACGGTCTAGCGTGCAGAAGTTTGTCGCATCGTCTCTACACGCATCAGCAGATCGGCGCATCATCCTCCCTCGCGGCAAGGATTTAACGCATCGCCGGCCTCGCGTGCAGAAATTCATCGCTACAGCTTCTTTGCGACACTTTGTTGGTTTTGCTACGAAATCCAGGTACTTTGTAGGTAAAAGGGTCGCAGAGACCACTGCTTTGAACTGAACTCCTCTTTGCACACTTGAACTATTTTTGCAGCATTTCAAGAGTAATCCTATTTTACAGTATTGTGGCTTTTTATCGTTATTGGTCTTGTGTTAAGTCTATATATAAAGATACTTATTTTTGATAACTACTTGTGTGGTGTCCCTTTGTAGTGTTCCTCACTGTGTTACTGTGTATGGTCATAAATGCTTCACACACTGCCTCTGAGATAAGCCTAACTGCTCGTGCTACGTTACCACAGGGTTGAGCAGGGGTTATCAAAGGGTGGAACCCTCTCACTCTGACTTAGGAAGAAGGGTCCCTACTTGGACAGTGGCCAGCCATTGCCAACTAGAGACCCCCATTTCTAACATGTAGTTATTATGTAACCGCCAATTGTCATATTCAGCCAATGAAGGAATGGAGGGGGTATTCAGGTTTTTGGTAGTTGCAAGGCCATAACAGGATGTTTGGTAAATGGTTTCATTTAAAAATAACAATTGAGTCGGGATCAGGCAGGCACGATGTAATGCCTCAGTGCCCTGTACTTGCCATGGCTTCGTGCCCCAGATTGACTTTAAATCTATTGCCTGTTTCCAATGGTCATAACCGTGTGTGGCCAACTGTGTTCTAAACAAGTTGGCGTAAATCAGTTTAGTGTGTGATAACAGGTACTTAGATGTAGGGGATTTTTGAAGCCTAAAAAAATAGGATTCAGGATTAGTCAAATCATAATCTGAAAAATAGGTGAACTTATTTCTAAGAATTTTAGAACTCCCCTCCAAGGGAGTTGGACAATGTTCCCATTGGGTAAAATTAAAAACAGGTCTCATCGTGTTGGTTTTGTGTAAAAAATGATGCCCATAATGTTGATAGCAAAAGAGATCACCATAATTGGCAGATTTAAATACAAATCTTCAGCATCAAAGGCAGCATAATATTTTAAATCTGAAAACAATGCATGAACTGCCTGCACATCTCAATCATCTGAATGTATGTCCCATGTCACCACATATCCTAATGAGATGCAAAACATGTATGGAACTTGAAGACCCTCAGTCGGACCATGAATTTCGTAAGCTACTTTGTCCCAAACTATGCCATCATGAACTGGGAAAGCTGAAATGTTCACAAAAGACTGGTCACCTTTCATGACATGGGACGATGTGTGAGGAGCCAAAGTTCCATCGACCATTTGTACTGCAGAGCGTTCAGGGAGATAATGGCCATTTATGAGCAAAAAGAACACTGTCACAAATACAATTGACATGAAGAGGAAAATTAGGATCAGCACCAACCAAACATAGGGCCATGGGGGAACGAAGTATGTCTTTTCGAACCAGGAGTAAAAAATACGCCATTTAGACGGGGGTGCATCAGACAAACTGGATGATGAGGAGGACGCGGCAGAAGAAAGGCGTGCCTGATCTCCATCACAGGCACTCACTGGACTTGCAAGCAAAGGTGAAAGTGTTGAATCGTCCATTCGTACCCGTGGGCTTGATGGCAGCTCACTCATGGAATCAAGAGCCGGAATAGGGCACACAATATCCATCGCAGAAGAGGATTGTCGCAAAGGTTGAATATCAATTACAGTGTCCATCATATGTGCAGACATCCGTGTGGCAGCAGATGATGTCAAAGTCAATGGCGCTAAGGAAATTGCATTGCACGAAACTGCAGGTGTCACACTATTCAGAATCGGCCACACAGTGTAACTTGACATTGTCCACTGAGATGTACCTGTTGTCTTTGCGACCTGGCAATGGTGGTAGAATGACTGTACAAGTGCCCTTCAGTCCAAGTACTGAAACTGGAGCCCGGTAAGAGGGACCAAATTCTTTCTTGTTTTCAATCTTCTCCCTCACCAGATCCCCAATTTTAGGAAGCCAACCGGTAACAGGATTCAGTAGTGCATCAGCAGACGAAGATTGTAAATGCTCAGTTGCCAGAGTATCATGTGCCTTTTGTAGATCCTGTAACATAGCAGAATGATTATCTACGTCAAACTTAGAGGCAGCCGCCACAATGTCCAGACCATCAAGGTCAGGAACAAACATGTGAAAGCCAAAGAGCATTTCGTAAGGGGTCCGCTCACCCAGAGATCTTCTAGGGAGATTATTTAGTGCACATTGGACCCCATACAAGTGGGACAGCCAGTCCCTGCCAGTACCTAAGACTCTAGCTGTCAAGGATTTCTTTAAGTCACGGTTCATTCGCTCCACAACTGAATTGCCCTCAGGCCTGTATGGAGACGAAAACTGCACCTGTACCCCCAACGACTTCATCGCATCCTTATAAGCCTTAGAGGCAAACGCTGGACCTTGATCAGAATGGAAGGTACCACAGGCAAACATCCCGATAAAGACACGCAAATCCCTGATGACATTTAGAACGTCAGCCCTACGTTGTGGCCAGACCCACATGAATCGAGTGCACGAGTCAACCGCAACCAAGATATACTTGTATGCAGTATCAGAAGAAAGAGGACCGCAGAGATCAAGATAGACACAGCCAAAAGGTCTATTAGAAATACATAACTGAGTTTGTGGCGGACGTGGGACCGTAGAAGGTTTGATTTGTTGACAAACATCGCAGCAAAGAACATAGTTACGAGTCTGTTTATATAAACCACGCCACCAGTAACGTTGCTGAAGAATAGAGACTGTTGCCGACACACCAGCATGGGCCGAAGCAATGCCTTCGTGTGCGGTCAAAGCTTGTCTGCGGTCAGAGTTGGGAATCAGCCGATCCCCAACCGAAGGAATGGTAGCATAAGGAACCTGTTCGGGAGTTACATGATAAGAGTACTTAGAAGGGAAACCCGCAGGATAATTACCTCCCTCCCTAGTTGCAGCGACCGCTGCCAGAATCTCATTATCAATCTTAGTCATAGATCTTGTAACTGCTGCTACGGAACACGTGGCTACTGCAAACTTGGCTGCTTCATCAGCCAAATAATTACCAAGAGCGTGCGTTCTGACACGCTGGTGGCCAAGAGTGTGAATAACATGTGTGAGAGGCAGACGTTGTTTAAGATCTGCCACTCGAACCCAAAGCGTTTTATGCTTAATTGCGCTGCCTTTAGAATCGCGGTAATCATTTTGAGACCAAAAGAATAAGTTGTCATTGAACGACTGGACACAATAGTACGAATCGCACACAATAAGGGTTTTCACAAGAGGATCAGCAAACTCTAAAGCTAGAACAAGAGCACGCAGCTCCGCCAATTGCGCCGTACAGTCTCCAAGTGCCTGTGTGTGCACAATGGAATACTTAAACTCTCCATCTTCAATGGAGCCAGCCACAATAGCGCAAGCTGCTGAATAAGCATTTTTGGAACCCGTGGCCGGTTGCGCCGAGCCATCGGTATAAATGATGCATTTGTATTCACTCAGAGGAAGAAGCAACAAAGGAGGCGGATAAACAAATTCATACTATAAAAATTCCGGAGTCTGAAGTGATGGATCAAAGACAAATGTGGCATCCGAAGACGTCAAAGAAGTAGCCGACTGAATCCAACGTGGGTGTAATGCCTTCGAGTTAGGTACACTTGCTTTAGTCACTGCTTCCAAAGCAGGGAAGGGGGTGACCATAAGAATGCGTTTGCCCTGCGCCAGTTCCTTTAGAATCGCCATCTGTACTGCCGTCAAGATTTTTTCAACAGAGGAAAAACGCATTTCAGCCGCAGTGTACAAGTGTGATTTGTATGCAATAGGTATTGTGTCTCCTTCATTGAATGTGAAGTACGTGAAACCTACTGCCCCTGAAACGATACGTATTACCAGGGTGGTGGTGTTATCACGAGTCATTAAGAAGTTAGTCGCAAGCAAATCCGCCTGCAAAGACTGCAGAACGGAAGAATGTTCCGGAAGCCAGCTGGCAGATGAAAACTTAGGTTGTATCAACGCATAAAGCGGTTTGATACGCTGGGCATAATCGGGAATGTAAGTCCTCCCAAAATTCAAAAAACCCAGCAGGGATTGTAACTTTTTTAAAGAAGAAGGTGGTTGCAAATGTGCTCATTTCTCTAGGAAGTGAGGTGCTAAACCCTTTCCTTCGTTATTGAGCTCATAGCCCAAAAAGAGCACTGCCAGATGGGCAATGTGTGACTTTGCAAAATTGAACTTATAACCGTAGTCGGCAAAAGACAATATTATGTGGTCGACTCGGTCAAGATGCGGGCGAGGTCGTCGTCAGTCAAATAGATGTCATCAACGTACGACAAGGCCTCAGGGTCAATGTCATGCAACAAAGACACAATGCGCGCAGCAAATCCCCGGGGCTATTCTTCTACCCCATAGGCAACCATGTAAATTTTTTCTGATTTCCTACGGCACTAAATGCTGTCAGGTCACTACTCGCACGGTCGAGATTGTGACTGTAGAAACCATTGGAAATGTCAAGTGTCGTCTTGTTTTTTTTACGAACAATATTATTCACCAGCGCCGAGCTGTGAACCATCAGGTTTAGGGACAGTAAAGAGAGGATTATTCATAGGTGATGTACATGACTCAATTACCCCCTGATACTCCAATTGTCTTAGAATGTCACAAACCGAAGCTTTTGCTTCACATTTGATGGGATATTGAGGTTGAGGTTGTGGCATAGAGCGCAACGGTATTTCATGAGCTGGTGAATCAACGTCCCAACCCACCAGATTGCGATACACCTCCGGGGCTTAGGCCAAAGCCCACTCCTCTGCGTAAGCCAGTGCGCGGTCCTCTGGGACACAACGTGAAAAACTCGGAAGTATCACATCTTCCCCTCTAGAAGAGGCTAACACAAAGGGTGGAGGCCAATCCCTCTCAGTCAATAAAATGTCAGATGTAGCGATCAAATTCTCCCAGAAAGCCACCTTAATGGGACGCAGTATATCACCTTCAATTTGGAAAATGACTTCGTAGAGTCTATCCGGGGGGCAACCCGGGTATCTGCAGTCTCAATAGTAACAAATGTGTCAGTTGCTGTTATGTTATAAAATTTTATATAGCGCACAGCTGCCCCAGCGAAGAGGCGTCCCGGCGCTGACAGCAGTGAAAGAACGGGGGCCCTGGTGAGAACTAGAGCCTACGGCAAAGGAAAGAGGTGTGTTTTGATTGCCTTCCGGAATGCTAGGTAGTTGCTCAAGCTGCGGGTCTGTAAAGGAAGAGAGTTCCAGAGTTTTGCCGCCATGGTGCGAAAAGAACGCCCCCCAGCGCGCATCCTCCTTACCCGGGGGACCACCACCAGGTGTTGCCCCAAAGAGCGGAGTTGGCGGGTGGGTACATAGGGCAAAAGCAGGTTGGCCAAGATCCCTGGGGAGGCAGATTTCAGAATCTTAAAGGCCATGCAGAGAGCTTTAAACTCTATCCGCCTGGCCACCGGCAACCAGTGAAGCCGGCGAATGGCATCCGCCGCAGAACACGCTCTAGGGAGACCGAGAAGGGTCCTGGCAGCCAAATTTTGGACCCTCTGTAGTCTCAAAATTTCTGCCTTATTGGTCCCCAGATAGAGCGAGCTGGCATAATCCAGTCTCGACAAATTTGAGGCCTGGCCGATGACTTGCCGGGTCAAAAAAACCCAGTAAAGGTTTTAGCCCCTGCAGTAGCCCGAAACATGTCCCTGCCACCTTTTTAGTTTGGACTTGAAAACTGAGGGCCGAGTCCATCCACACCCCCAGATTTTTAACCACCTGCTTGGGGGGGCGCTGCCGAGGGTTGCGGGCCACAAATGCTCACTCCATAGCCCAGAGTCTTTCCCAACCAACAACACCTCAGACTTGCTGGCGTTAAGCTGGAGACAGTTGGCAGTCATCCACTCAGCGACGGCTGCAAGATCGCTCCGAAACTTGGGAGCGTCCTGCGTAGAGTCGTCCGAGAGTGCCACTACCAACTGTATGTCGTCGGCACAGGAGACAATAGTCAGCCCTCTGTTCCTGGCTACAGCGGCCAGAGGTTGGACATACAGATTAAATAACAATGGGCTCAAGGATGAGCCCTGTGGCACACCCTGTTTAATGGTGTGAACACCAGAGGTGAAGGGGGGGGCTGTCACCTGGAACGTCCTCTCAGAAAGAAAAGAAGTGAGCACATCCAGACGGGGACGTAGAGCCTCCCTGACTATGGTAACTTCTGCCGCGCTGTCGAGCAGAGTCACTGCCCATGTCCAATCTAGGAGTCGCGTCCTCATCGTCTGTGGCACATCTCGCTATTAATGCGGCAACCTTTTACTTTTGAAAAGCAGGTTGGGTACGGGGGAAATCACTCTGCTTGTCCTTGACTTCAAACTGTCGAGGCTGGTCACGAGGTTGTGACGCAGGTTGACCTGTACCCCGATCCTGGCGATCACCTCCACCGGCTCGTGAGCCTGATGTTTCCTGTAAAGAACGAGGAGAACGCTGATCAGGAACCTGAAATCTATCAGGAGACTTAATTTTAGCGCGATCGCGCAAGTCATAAGTACGTTCAGAAGCTTCAGGGGTCGGTGAACTGGCACGCGAACCCTGTTTCTTATTCCTTTGCCAATTCTTTTTAGGAAAGAAAGGGCGCCCATCCTTATCAGGCTGGGCGTTCTGTTGATTTAGAGACTGCGTTGGTGTTTGAGTCGTAGGCTTATTTCCCAGACTATTGCGACCTATGGATTTATAAGCCTTCGCAATAATCTTAGGTAATTCTCATGGTCTGTCAGACTCCGAGACCGCTTCTAAGCAGTTTGCTACTTGAAAGCTAACGGCATCGCCCTTGACATTCGCAAGGATCATATCAGCAACCACGTCGAACAATCCTACCAGTCTCATCCCCAGCTCGACAGCCACTTCTGCTCCGTGTTCATCTTGAACGTGTTTAATCACAGAGGGGAGTACGGTCATGGAGGGAGTACCGAAACACATAGAATATACTGCTGCAAACACCCTGCCCCAGGTGTTACAATCAGCCAATTCGGGAATTAAGTCTTTGGGTAAACTAATAGTTAAGATCCTGTGTTTCTCCACAGGAGTTGTATTAGGAAAGACAGCTTCTATCTGTCCAAATTTTTCGGCAAGCCAATAAGGAAATTCATCCTTATACTGTGGGCGTTTGCCCATGACAGCATTAACCATAAGGGGACTGATGGTCACGCCACCAGGACCCGCAGGTTGTACAGCAGCGCCAGGTGGTCCCACCTGGACGGTGCGGGTTACGTACTGTATTACCGCTCTATATACGCGTATTAACCGCCTCCACCACCGGTAAGGTGACCCAAGAGTAAAAAACTTCAAACTGGTGAGCCGGATCGGCTTCCACCACGAAAATAAGCGCAGCCCCAGCATCAGGGACTGCATAACGAGTCAAGTGCGCCCTCAGCGCGGCTCTGCTATGAGCCGGAATATCAACTACAGCCATTATGGAGAAGACAGTAGAACAACTTAAAGAGTGGCAGCGCAAACTCGGGTTATATGAAAAGAAATACCTTTTAAAACGTCAAGCTTGAATAAACCTATAAAAATTTCAATATAGGAGGTTACTCCATCACAGCTGTCTCCGGAAACAGAAGTGAGGGTATTGTGGACCAGCACGAGCACTACTCAAGCGTCTCGCAGATAAGAACCAGACCAAACGTTGGGCGCCATGTTGCGGGGATTCTGCTCATACACAGAACTATGCACAAGAAAACAGGACCTCAGTAAATAGGGGTGTACCTCCTATCTCCTTAGTACCCAAAATCCCAACCGACTAGCAATAGTGTCTCATTCGGTCTCCTACAAATATCAAGAAGCTACGAATGTTTAGACAACCTAGAACACGAGCACTCCCGACTC
This sequence comes from Calotriton arnoldi, assembly GCA_963921515.1. Classification (NCBI taxonomy): domain Eukaryota; kingdom Metazoa; phylum Chordata; class Amphibia; order Caudata; family Salamandridae; genus Calotriton; species Calotriton arnoldi. The sequence continues at coordinate 192,817 of CAWUFW010013852.1, forward strand.
ACCTCAGAGTCACGGGAACAAGACAGTCTTTCGCTCTCACGTACTTGCCCACAATAAGAATAATCAGAGTCACTAAATAAGTTCAAAATGTTTATTTTGACTATAGTGATTCATAAAACAGTATGCGAACCACAACCAGCAGCAAAATGCATAACGCTAGCATCATTAGCATTGTTACAATACCATAGAATACAAAAGGAGTCGTCATTTTATAAAAACTGTGAAAAAGGCAAAATAACTGGGCCTAATCACCCTCCCCTTGGTAGTAAGAAGTTATTTTATATAACAGAAGATCTCTAGTGTATTTTTTTTTAGTTTTAAAGCTTTATTAGGGAAAACATAATAGTACATATTGATCTCACCATATTTTGATTGGATGAGTTGTATACTCACACTGCTGATGTCAAGGAACTCTGTTTCCTTTTGCGTGTTTTAATAGCATTTCACTGTTGCCAATGGACTGGTGCGCATGGCCCTTCCTCCTTGCCCTGATGTGTCTGTATCTCCTTGAGCCCTCGTGTATTTGTTCCACTTTGCTCGCATCCGCCCCTTTCTCCTTTCTCTCACTCATTCCTATCTGTGTCTCACTTGCACCTTCCTTTTTCACCAACGGTCCCCTACTGCCCTTGCTACATCCATCACTTGGTCAGTGGCGGCTGGCACGGTTTGGGGGTGGGGAGTCAGCGGGGCAAGGGTTTGGTAAAAAAATAAATAAACTCACCTCCTCGCTGCCACTGTTGCGTCTCTTCTCGTCATCCCTCCTCGTCGTCGCTGTGCTCTGGCCGGAAGCAGGAAGCACCCAGGCTACCCTGAGCCAATCATAATGCTGTAGTGCAGCGTTGTTCTTGGTCTGAGCACTGTGGTTCGGCGCTCAGCCAGGGACTGGGAGCCTGGGCATGTTCTCCACCCAGGCTGTAATGCAGCCTGCGTCGAGAATATGCAAAGTGCGCATGACGGTTTGGCTGGCCTGAGACCGCCGGTCGAACTGTCATGCGCACTGATAACAGTGCATAACACTCCCCGTGGGTGCCTGTTATCCCCCTGGCTCCACCCCCTAGACTCCGGGACACAAAATAAAATGATAATACACAACCGCTTATTATCGCTTTATTTCTATTTTCTTTATGCTGCTGGAAGCGGGGGGAGGTGACGCTCCCCTGCCATAGTAGAGGATCCACCGCTGCAGTTGGTCAATCCTGTCCTAGCTTCAAACTTCCAGTTAAACACCACTGTTCAGAGCAAAAGTGGAAAAAGTGGTTTAACTGAAATCTAGGCATTGTCATTGAAACTAAAGCTTTCCCTACCTTTCCTCAACCTTTTGTAACAGTTCACTAAAGTGGCATCCTTATCTCAGTATCTAGCATGCTCCACTTATATGACAAACACAACATTCAGTTTTTGGCCATTATTTTGTCTGGTATACGAGATGGACAAACTTCACAGGCCTACAGAAACCCTGCAAGCTAGGTTTCAGGTGTGACAGAGTTTTTCAAATGCTGACCAGTGCATTTTTGCTGCACAGCTGTCAGGAAGAGATTCTTCCTGTCCACGAGAGACTTTTAGTTTTTCAATGAAGTTCCAGATAGCACTTCTTTGACAGACAGGGCTTCCTTGCGCTGCATGAAGTAATGGTCACCTGAAAGTAAATGTGTATCATTGTCAGGGCTATTTGACTAGTCCTTTTGTTTTGACGTTTTTCCGTTTATAGTTCCCCTTCCATTTTTTTGCTTCTCTTCTTTGTGTTTGAATGTTTCTTAAGAGGATACTACAGTTCTCCAGGCATTGCTAACATGGTGATTGCTTACTGCTCATTTCACTTGCAGTGTGCCGCACCCCACGTGGCCACTTCCTCTAAACAAAGAGACGAATATAGAAAGTTGTTGTCTATAGTCTATCATTGTTTTACCATTCCAAGATGGTGAACAATCCGCGCTGCAATGACGGTCCGACCGCCCTACTCGTAATGGGGTGTTTGGAGCATCGGTGTGGCGGTGGCTGGACCGCCATCGTTGCGCCTCCGCACCAAGGCTCATAATTAGGCCCTTAATGAGAGGAGATTAGGGAGGATTAAGGCGGGGTACAGAGAGGGACATGCACCCACCCAAAAAAGAGTAAGCCCAATGCTATTCACAAACTGCCCTTCCAAAAGTACTGCAGCCAAAAAGAGACCCAAAACAGTAGCATTACTCCAGCTCAGAGCTGAAGTAGATCTAGCACCAAACATGGCCACCCACTTGTACTGCAACACCCTCCCATAGAAAATAATGGCGGCAGTGACTTCAAATAAAACCCCATTGGAAATGTTGTTAAATTAAAATATATTGTTTAAAATAGTAAGAAGTATAAACAAATATAATTTGATGTAAAAAGACATAAGAATTGAACACATTTATTATCTAATTATAAAATATTTTAACATACATTTTTTTATGTAAAAATTAATGGAGAATTCTATCTTAATAAAATATATTTCAAACGGATTTAATTAATTATGTTTATCAGTTTTAATAATTATTAATAGATAGTACAAAAAACATTCAGTGGGAATTTATTTTTTAATGTAAACTTTATAATTGTTTTTAAATTTAATATGTTAAAAATAATAAAAGATTTAATTCAAAATAAAGATATTAGCGCTGTAGCATTATAGTATTTTGTTCTACATAAAAATGAATATATACATTAAATGTACCATAATAATTAAGATAAACTTATATCTACTAGTGTTTTTTGAGTTCAATACATTTTATTTACATTTCCATGTACTTTACTATAGGAAGACTCTTCAGCCTGGGTGCTGATGTCCCTGTGATAGAGGTGGTGGAGCTCTCCATATGGTAAAGTATAGTGACAATTTAAAGAATGTATTAAACTTTGAAAAAGTTAGTACAAATATATGTTTATTAAATAATAATGTAAATCAGATATACAGTTGCCCTGCTCTATTAAGCTTCTGAAATTTAAGGTAGGTATTCATAGATCAAAGACTGTCAAGACTTGCACGTGCACTAACCTGCAAGGTTCCAATAGAGCTTTTTACTTTGTGGCAAAATGCCTAGAGTGGGATGTACCTGAATTTTTTACCACTAATGGTGCACCCTGCCTCGGAGAGCCTTAGCAGCTTGTACCAGTTCCCTGAAGGTAGAATAACATCAAGGTCCAAAAATTGTTCCAACGGCTAGAAACATTCCTATGTCCTCATGGTAGGCTGTTAGACACCAGATCTTTCTCCAGCCAGGGCTGCTCCAGTGTTCAGTCCACAGTGGCCAGCTGGAATTGTGTCCTTGTCTCAGGCAACAGGAGGTCGAGCAATTGATCCTTAGAGAGCAGTGTGAGTCCATGGGTTTCAGCGCGAGTCAGGAATTATTGTGTCTTTTTCGTCCAGCAGCAGGACATAGTCATTTCTTCTAGTTGTTTTCTTCTCAGGTCCAATAGTTTCAGAGTAGGTGCTCTGGCCAGTGATTAGAAATTCCGTACGTCCAATCCTACCAACCTCCTTTTAGGATTGTATCATTTTATTGATTTTTGGTTACAACATCCTTCGCCTACATCCAATTGTCAGCGAGATGACATTAAGGACGAAAAAGGAAACAGGGGGCATAGGGCAGGATCCAACATAGGGAGAGAAACAAAACAGTTCATGCTCATTCATACTAATACCGTTAAATTCTGTCGTCGCCCACTCTTATTATCGCCTTGATTGTCAGCCTGGGCGATGGACATGAGGCACAGGACACGTAGATATATTGGACAGGTGTGTTCACGATATATGGTGGATAAGTGTTTTATGTACGTTCCCCACATTTTCTCAAATTTTGGTAAGGTGTGGTTTATGACTGCCGTTAACCTTTCCATACCCAATAAGTCCCAAAGCTTGTGCAGCCAATCTGTGTGTGTTGGGACTGTGTCTGTGCCCCATTTTGATAGCAGAACCTGCTTCACTGCGCATAGCGCCAGAGTGATGGCCTTTCCCCTAGAAGAGCGCAGTGGGTATGTTTGGACATTGGGCAATCCCAGTAAATTGCAGCTGGGGAAGCGGAATATTTCGGTGTCAAACATCTGGTCAACATCCGCTAGGACGTCCGCCCAGTAGCGATGAAGCTTGGGACTGTGCCATAGCAGGTGGGAGAGTGTACCTGAGTGGTTGCAATGGCGCCAGCATTTGTCATCCTTCCCTCTCTGCCACTGGGCCAAGCGGGCTGGTGAATAATACCAATAATGGATGATTTTAAGCAGTGTTTCCATACCAGAGGTACTAATGGCTGATGTGCGGGGGTGATGCAAAATGTCTGTTCACTCTTTGTCCGTGAATTGTCGTTCAAATTCTGTCTCCCATCTTTTCTTGGCGGGTGTGCATAGGGGATTAGCTATGGTGTTTAGGAATGTGTATATGTCTGACAGCAAGCAACGGTCATCCCGTCCGGACAGGAGCTAGAGTTCGAATAGAGTTAGCTGCTTGCTTGCATGGGGCTGTATTGATGGGAGTGTTACCCAGTGTCGTACTGCGATGTAACGCCAATGCTACGAGTCCTGGAGCCCGAAGTCCTGTTGTACCCTCGTAAAGTCCAGCAGGCCCTGCGCGTCGAACAGATCACCAATGAGTTTGTAATTGGCTTCTTGCCATTGTGAGTATGTCCGTTTGTGCAGCGCCTGTGGGAAGTCCGGATTTCCCATGATTGGGGTAAGAGGAGAAATCGGGGTAGAGAGTTGTTTGAGAGAGCAACTCTTATCCCAAACTCCTATTGTGGCCCTGACCATCAGGGAAATATATACTCCTGGTTGGTGATTTCTATGTGAGAGCCATGGTATTTTCCATATGAGAATTCCGGCTACTGCCTGATCTAAAAAACACCAGTGCTTCTCGGTAAGTGGCCGTTGCCACTCCACCATGAAGCGCAATTGGGCAGCCTGCTAATATTGTGCTAGATGTGGTATGCCCAGTCCTCCTTTGGCCACTGGGAGATATGCTTGATCCTTGGCCATCCTGGCACGCTTACCGCCCTAGATGACGGACTCTAAGGTAGATTGTAGCTTTTTTATTGTGGAGATGGGCGGTTGTAATGTCATCACCTGCATGAGGTATAAGATTTTGGGCAGATGAGACATCTTTACTGCTTCTATTCATCCTAACCAAGAGATGGGGCCCCCGTGCCAGGACTGGATGAGAGATCGCACTGTTCTCAATAATTCGTAGTAGTTGTTTGACACCGATTTGTCTATAGTGTGTAGTATGTGTATGCCCAAGTATGGGATTCCCTGTGTGGCCCCCGTGAAAGGAAATTCTGTAGCGTGGCGTGCTTGTTCATCTTGTGGAATGGTGATATTTAGTGCTTGAGACTTGGTATTATTCACATTGAAGCCAGAGACTTCGCCAAATGTTGTAAGTTCCTCTAGTAGTGGAGGCAGTGACTGTCGAGGTTTGGTGATAGCTAGCAATACGTCATCTGCATATAAGGCTATCTTGTGGAATTGGCCCCCCCATCCAGACTCCTTGAATGAGAGGGTACCTTCAGATGCACTCCTCTAGTGGCTCCATGCATAGCCCAAACAAGAGTGGTGAGAGTGGACATCCCTGCCTCGTCCCTCTAAAAATGGGGAAGGCGGGGATAGGGAATTACCATTCTCCTTTTAAAGCACTTGCTTTCCGAGCTTACTGCAGACCTTCCCGAAGTCCCTCATTAAAAATGGCTCTATCCTTCTCTGAGCTGTAGAAGCTTCATCCCTACGTCTAGCCACTTCCCTAAGAAGATGAGGTTTTGGCAATACAAGAACTAATTTTCCTCTGGCTGTGGGCACAGACAGAAGATTTGGGGAGACTCAGCATAAATACTTTCAGTTCCTAAGAGCCCCACTTGGGATTTCCAAGGCAACGGAAGAGCTGTAAAAGTTTGGGTCGCAAAATATTCTTGTCCACCTGCCAGATGGCTAATTTCTGTCAGATGGCTGCTGTTAACATGATTCCTGCTTTCCTAGTGTGAATGGCAGCTCCACTGTTCTCTAAGAGAAGGGTCAGAGATAAGTGTTAAGCTTCTTGAGCAAGGACGTGAGGCAAACCAGTTTTAAACCAGTGCACTTTCGAGGCACCACAAATGGTACTTTTATAAAATTTCACTAAAGTTTTCAAAAATATACTCGTAATGGATTAGAATTTGAATAACAAGTGAAAAGCAACTTTATTGACTTCTGTAGAATTGTCCTAGTCCAAGATAGAAAAAGTGGTTTTACTGATATCTAGGCCTTTTAACAGAAAATAAAGCTTTCCCCACATAGTCAAAAGCAGCTTTTTGTAACTGTTCACTGAAGTGGCATCCTTACCCCAGTGTCTAGCATGCTCCACTTATATTTATTAAGTACTCACCTGTGGCCATACAAGGCCCACTTTAAGGGTGATGTAGCTAATAATATAAAAGCAGGACAAAGCACTTTTTATTGCCATCTGTCACACAGCGCTTTTAAACTGAGTTTAGCCAGAGCACAATCATGCTCAGTGGAGCACTACACACGTTTTATATATGGAGATGGTGTAAACTCACATTGCAGCCCATGTATGACATTTCATCTGCATGCCACCGCATTTTCTGCACCATCTGCTATGGCTTAAACTTAAAGTTAAGTATGCCAATTAGAGGAAAGAAATATACATTTTTAGCAACGTAATAGTGCACAGAATCCTTAAATCAGAAACACTGGGCAGGAAAAAGTGGGTAGAGAGGGCTAAATCAAAAATTATTCAGTATCCTCCCCCAGCCTCTAGACATAGTGCTTCTTTGCTAATGTTTAGTAAACACTAGAGTTCAAAAGTCACAGCAGAGTAGCATCCTCAGGCAACAATCAGCGCCTTTCTATTAGCATGCCATATTTGTAACTCTTTTAACTGTTTCATTAGAGAGTACCCAGAAATCTAAGCATGACTACGGAACTCATGGAGGATAATGACCATCCTGAGTTTGAGTTTGAGTTTTAGATTTATAAAGCGCCTGGTTACACCAACTTGTGTGTCCCCGCGCTATATCCTTCAACTGACACTTCCAAGAATCATTTACCTGCAGTTCGAATATGGCTCTTATCTACTGTGTAAAAAGCCATGTTTTTAATTTTTTGCGAAAAACTTTCTGTGATTGTTCCTCCCGAAGGGACATGGGAAGCTCATTCCAGCTCTTGGCTGCCAGATAGCTATAAGAGCGTGCGCCCATGCGTGCTCTCTTTATCCTTGGGACTTTGACCTGATGTGTCCCAGTAGATCTTAACTGGCGTTCCGTCATATATGGTAGGAGTAGGTTGTGCAGATATGTAGGGCCTTTTTTCTCCCAGCATGCTTGATGGGCTTCTGGGAGCTGCACTTTTTATTTTCTTGTATCTTACCTGGAGGTGCCTGGCTCCACCCGTCGTTTCCAGCAAGGCTTACCTCTGCTTTTAACTGATGCTGTTTTGTATATATTTTGCATGTGTTAATTAGATTCTCACTTTTGCTTTAGTCCTGCCTTACTTCCTAGTATTATTTTTCACAGGGGAGGGAGTCTGCAGAGATCTTGAGGAGTAATTGGGCTCCCGTTTGTTCTTCTGTTGCCACGCCCTTTTTACCCTTTCACTTGGAGCAGTCTGATTCTTTGTTTGAAGAAGCTCCCTTTGACGCGAAGGTGAGCCAAAGGCAAGTCCGTCCGCACCTGAACTGCACCCTGGGCCAGAAATTCAGGCTCTCCAACCCAGTGTTCAAGTACCTGTCTTGTTTACTCAGTTCAAGTCTGAACACAGAAGGTAAGACCTTACTCACAAGTAAACCGTTGTCTAAGTAAAACCCCTGTCATATATTTGCTGTATTTTTTTACAAATTCACCGCCATCAACTTTCTGCATTATGTTTCCATTTCCATATTCCCCTTGCGATTTGCCTATTTCATCACTTGCTCCTCTTGGCCTATATCTTTTAGTAACACATCTCTCACATCTGCAGCAGGGAATCTACTAGATCGATCCTATTTTTACTCACATAGCATACTCTATACCACCAGCCCCTATCCCTCTCACTTGAAGGGATCTTCGTGCTGTTACTTTTCCCTCATTTTTTAATTCACATTGTTCTGAGACTCAACCCCTACCCATTCCGAAATTGTCGGTCTAAATTATCACACCAATCCCTAGGGACAGCACTATCCAACTCATCTCCAGCCATTTCAGATGACATTTTGAAAGCTGCTTCCAATTTCGACAATTAGTTTGAGAGTGCCTTAGATCTGATTGCTCCTTTGAAAACATTTGATGCACTTCTGAGGTCTCCCTCTACCCCATGGTTTATGGAGGAGCTGCGCACAGCTAAATCTGAAAAGTAGGCTATTCTACCTACTATCAAACCTCGCACTCCAGCTGCTCCATGGCCTTCCAGAATTTTCACCCGAACACCTAACTTGTTCATCTCCACTCTTACTCTGCTTTGCAATTCCTCAATAAGTACATCAGAAGTACTTGACATCTGGAAACATGATCAATGATCTCTTTATTAAAAAATATTTGTCTGATCTGAGGATCACTGTCAACTCCCGACCAAATTCTTGCTTCCCTTGCCAGCGAAATCTCTGGAGCAAATCATTAACAAGCTACTCAATATTTTCTGAATACCAGCTCCCTTCTTAACAATTCTCAATTCAGCTTCCTTGCTAATCACAGTATGGAAACCGCACCCATAGTGGCCAAAGTAACCTTAGAATAAATATGGCTCAAGATGTCTCTTATTCCATGGTCCTCCTAGATTTGCCGGCGGCCTTTGACACTGTGACTCATCCGATATTCTTGAGCGTCTTTTCATAATCGGAGTCTGTCAACATGCACTTAAGTGGTGAACATCCTTTCTTGCCAACAGATCTCTGGCAGTGATCTCTGCTTCTTTTAACTTATTTGTGAGACCTCTGAACCCGGGAGGGGGAGGAGGAGAGGGGGAGGCAGGACTTGGATCATCACTAAGCCCAACGTTATTCAACTTTTATATGTTGCCACTGTCCAAGTTAATTCACTTGTTTGGATTTGACATTCTGGCACGCGCTGATGGCATCCAAATTGTTGTTGCTGGTTCCAAAAGCACAGCCGAAGCTAAAGCCAACTTTCAAGCTTGTATGTGTGCAGTTTCCACACTGATTCACTCTAGTTGCCTCAAACTCAACTTTGTTAAGACTAAGGGGCATATTCTCAAGGACTTATCGCCGAGTTAGCTGCACTTTATCGCAGCCAAAGTGATGATAAATTCATCGCACCATTCACAAGCTGGTGCTAACAGCCTTTATCACCAGTTTTCCTGTGATAGCAGCTGCAAAAAACATCACCACGGATGACACCGGCAACTAACGCTAATGAGATGCAGAGTAGGTGTTCCCGTGCAAAATCCAGCGGAAACACCACTCCGCAACATTCTCAACGACCAGCCAGATCGGCGATAAGATTCAAAAACATGCGATAAGGCGCGTTAGCAGTATGGATTTAACACCTGCTCCTACCTGGTGCTAAGTCGGACGACAACCTGCACCATAAAAGGGAGCCCAGCCCACAGCCACACCAGAAGAACAACAGATGCCATGGAGCTACTGATCATGCAGCTCGGAGCCCCAAGAGGGCCACAACACCCACCGCCACCACCGCCAGGACCTCCCCCCCCAGGACACCCCCCCGGACTACCACAGAGGCAGCGCAGACAAAGACACCGGACCTTCCAAAAACGCACCAGTCTCAGAGACTTAACGCCAGAGGAAGTCATTGCCCACTACAGGCTCAAAAGGACAACCATCCTCTGCATCCTGACCCTCATTGCCCACAGGCTGACGGTACCAACACAGCGGAGAACCAACATCCCTCCGCAGACAAAGCTGCTGGCCATGCTGCACCTGTTGGCCTCTGGGACCTTCCAACCAACAACTGCCATAGTCGGAGGAGTCTCACAGCCAGCCCTGTCAAAGTTCCTCACACCTGTCCTGGATGCCATCATCAGCTTGGTACCCCAGCAACTTTACTTCCCACACACTGCGCAGGAACAGCTGGAGATCAAGCAAGGCTTCTACACCATAGCTGGCTTCCCGCACGTGTTGGGGGCAATCGACTGCACACATGTACTCCTCGTGCCCCCTGCCACCACTGCACACAATTACCGCAACAGGAAACACACACATTCCATCAATGTGCAGGCAATAGTGGACCACCGGGGACTCTTCACCAATGTCGTCACCAACTACCCAGGCAGTGTGCATGATTCCTTCATCTTCCGACAGTCCATCATCAACAAGCTCTTTCAGGATGGCACCTATGGAAATGCACTGCTCGTCGGTAAGTAACAACTGAACACACCACACACCTCAACTCCACCAACATACAACTCACAACTCTGGGAATGCACACGTCACAAAATCACATACAACATGACAACCAACATCTCCACATTCCAGACACGACAACACAACTTACTGTGGCAACCTGGGCTAGCCATCTACACAAGCCATCAACGGCATGGCACCTCAGCCACACAATAGCAGAATGTGGGGAGAGGTGGGAACCAGGCATGTGCGAAGGAGGCAAGTGACCCATGAATGTGAATGTACACAACGCCAAGTGTGGCGTGGATGTGCTGGACAGACTTGAGTATGCAGACCACAGACATTTCCATGTCGACATACACTGCTGGTGTCTGCAGTGTACTGGACAGTGGACGCAACCATGTTACTGCAGCCAGTGGGGAAGAATGCGGAAATGTAGCTTGTTACATCCCCCCTGTAAGCGTGAGCGGAGTGGGCTGGCCCGGCATACGCCAGGCCAGCGTAGGGGTGTGAATAAAAAGCCTGTTACTCTGGGCGTGGTTCTCTTCCGGAATGGCCAACGTGTCTGCCACGAGGCCGACGCCGTGAGCGGCGGTGCCTGCGATCCTGTGTGCCTGCTGCACCCCAGGCCGCTGGTCCCAAGACCCGTCTTGCCCGCCCCATCGCACCCAGGCCACACTGCTCACCTGCCGACACCGGCGTGTGTCAAAGAGGGCCCACCACGTGCCGGTGCAAGCTCCAAGCCCGAGGCCCGCGACCATGGCAACCTCCTCAGACCATCACGGCCTCCGCGACACAGGCCCCCAGTACTCCTGTCTCATTGACGTACTCCACCGCTGCCTCCGGCCTACACTGCGGTCCAGTAGGTCACACATTTGGAACTGAGTCTTGATTATACAATGGCAGAGTACATACATTTATGGCAGATTTTATATCACCGTACTCACTTCGATGTGGTGCCACCAACTCTGTGCATAGCATTCCAACGACACGTGTCTGTGGGCCCTTGCTGACTACTGCCTTCGGCCTACACTGCAGCCCAGCACTGCGGGGTCACCTGTGTACTGCCTACACTGCGGTCCAGCAGGCCTCACACCAATCCAATCCAGTCCGGACCATGCAGGGCACGGCATGGTCGCAGGCTGCACACACGCTCAGATCTGGTGCTGCTACCTCCGTCAACCACAAATCATCGCCACATGGCATTCCAACGTCGTGTGTGAGAGTACCAGGAGGAGCTGCCTGAACAGCCGTTGGCCCGCGCTGACCGCTGCCTCCGGCCTACACTGAGGTCAAGTAGGTCACACATTTGGAACTGAGTCTTAATTGTTCAATGGTAGAGTCCATATCATTGTACGCAAGGAGAGGAGTAAGAGGAAGACGCGGTTCAGTCGGATGAAAAAAGGATCCTCGTTATGGAGGTGACCGAACACTACCAACAACTGCTCTGGTGCCACTAACTCTGTGCATCGCAAGCCAAGGACACGCGGCTGGGGGCCCCTGCGGACCGCTGCCTCCGGCCTACACTACGGTCAAGTAGGTCACACATTTGGAACTGAGTCTTGATTTATTTATGGCAGAGTTTATACCATTGTACAGGCCTCATCGCAGACTGCATCCCCTTTCAGCTCTGGTGCCACTGACTCCGTGCCCCGAAATTCATGGACACTCTCTGGTTGAACTTTGGTGGCGTCTGAGTCTATGGCCTGGGGGTTGTCTTCATCATCATGTAGCTGATACTGACTTGGTGTCAAAAATGAGTCTGTAGCATTCATCTCCTCCATATTGCCTGTGTCTGCTTGGTACTGCCCTCTGTATCATGCCCTGGAAGATCACCTTCCACTGTCCCCCAAAACCCTCCGCGACATTCACCTTGGACATCGACGAGGACCCGCTCAGCTCTTGTGGCCCTACCTCAGTGCACAGGTAGTCACCGTCCCGTGGCGGTGTTCCATGTGCCGGCCGCTGTGCATCCGGGGCCACTAACTCCGTGCAGCTCAAGCCATGGACCCTTGCTGTTTGAACTGTGAACTTCTGATTGTCTGATCACTGTTGTAGTTGTTGCCAGCACCAACCACTCCTTGAGGGCTTGCTCACACTCACCCCACACCCATCCAACATAGGCGTCACTGGACATGTGACCCTGGCAATAAAAGGGGCCGGGCGCACGTGCCCGTAGCCAGTTCCACAAGCTATCTAAGTGTGTCCGTGTGGTCATTATGTATGCATGAGGGCCCCGGGCCTTACCACATTGCATTGTGCTGTGTACAGCGGACGCAACCATGTCACCTCAGGCAGTGGGGGAGACCTGGGACATGTAGCTGTGTCGTAACCCCCTGTAGGCGTTGCCAGAGAGGGCTGGCGTACGACAGTCCAGCGTAGGGGTGTGGATGATCACCCCGGGGCTCTGGGCCTGGTTAAGTGTTTGGCTTGCCAATGAAGTACCTAATGCATGTGTCTCTGTTGTAGTGTCGGCGCCACCCGTCCCGCAATGGACAATGTTGCAATGTAACATGCCCCTGGAGTGCGGGCTCGGCCGAAGGGATAAATGAATGAGCGCAAGCCCGCTCGGGGTCCGGGATCATACATGCCAACTGTTGTGTGTGTATCGCTATTGCCGCAGCATAAGCCAAAGGTCTTGCCTCGACCGCATCGCGAGTTCAGCCAGCCATGAACTCTACATTTGTGTCCGCCCTGTCCTTACCATAGGCCTACACACACGTGGCTGCCCACCTTTAACGCACAATATCACAGTGTCGTTGTCAGGCTTGTGGACATGCGCAGACAGGCATGACAATGGGGCGCCGTAGGAGTGCAAGTGATGCAACCGCGCAGCGCACACAAGCAATTAGGCTCGGGGGGAGGGAGGAGCAGCAGTGAGGCTACGTAATACACATTGATGGTGCTCATATGCTACAAGCAGTACATGTCACACAGGAATCACTATGACACACATTTCACACGCCAATCAACTAGTGAGCCTGCCAACACATCATGCAGAACCAACTATTGACTCATGTCTCTTTGCACTGTCACAGGTGATCAAGGATATGCACTCTGCCCTTAGATAATGACACCCCTCCGAGCCACGAACACACAGGCCCAGAGGCAGTACAATGCGGCCCACAAACGCACCAGGGGCATCGTGGAATGCACATTTGGCGTGTTGAAGTCACGTTTCAGGTGCCTGGACATCACAGGTGGGAGGCTCCTGTACAGCCCAGACATCGTGTGCAAGATGATCGTTGCATGTTGTGTGTTGCACAACATATGTGTACGCACCAATGCCCCACGGTTACAAGTGCCAGATGCACTGGACGATGATGAGGAAGATGAGGCAGGTGGACCACACCCCACTGCAGCTGCAGCAGGAATAGCCCGTAGGAACAACATCATTGACAATTTCTTCACATGAGGACGTCACATTGTGACAGTCCTTAGCAATCATGAAACAGTACAAAATGACCACAGGCACAGCATGTGCAAATAAATTCATTTCAACACACATTCCCTGAGTTTCTGTATGTGTGCTGCAGTGTGGCACGGGGATCAGGGACATGATCCAGAGTCATTGTGGGTGTGCAGTGTGCTCTACTTGTGCATGTGTGCCATTGTACCCATCTCCCCCCGTCCCCCCAGTCCCTGGTCGGTACTCACCCTGTTGATGTTGTCAGGTCATGTTGAGCAGTGCCCCGATCCCCGACTCCTGGCACCGTATCCCGACTGATGACTGTGGCCACCATTTTCTCAATGTCATCCAGCTCTTGTTGTGCCCCTGGTCCCCCACCTCCAATCTGCGTTGCTGCTTTCATGTTGGCATCGAGTTTCTTCTTGGTTTTGCCCTTCACATCATTCCAGCGCCTCTTGACCTTTTCCATTGTCCTCCTCGACACTCCGACTGCATTCACGTTGTTCACAATGTGCTGCCATATTTCCGTTTGTGTTGCCGATGACACAGTGGAGGTGACGAACAGTTGTTGGTAGTGTTCTGTCACCTCCGTGACGATGATCTGGTTTTCCTGCGGACTGAACCCCGTCTTCCTCTTCCTCTTCTCCTTGCCTTTCCCCGGCCCCGGGGGTCCTGGCTGGTGGTCTGTGGGGCTTGTGGGGTTCACGTTGTCCTCTGCACTCGGTCCTGGTGCGTCCATGGTGCTACGCAGTTACATTTTTTAATCTTTTTTTTGTCTCTGCTTTTATAGTGCATTTTCCCGCGTGTCGCGTGGGAATCGCAGGCGTGTCGCTGGTTATCGCTGATTTTTGTTTCGCGATTTGGGACATCGCAACTTTTTGGGCGTTCGTGTTTCGCATTTTTTTGGCGTCGCGTTAATTTGAACGCGGGCATTTGTCGCGTTATCGTGAGACTATCGCATGGTGCCGCCGGGTTGAGAATACTGCGTTAACACAGTGTTATTTTCCCACGATAGACTGCAATGTGAGAAGTTGCGTTAAGCGAATTTGGCGATAGTTAACACACGTTCTCGAGAATATCCCCCTCAGATGCTTCTTCCTGGCCTACAAGCCCTCTTGTGGTCTAGGGAATTGTGGAAGCATTAGATATGGCTCCTATCCACTTCCCTCAGTCTGGAATTTTAGGAGTTCTCTTAGACATTGGGTTATCTATGGTCCGCAAGTATGTCAGGTGTAGCTACATATTTATTCATTTTAAAAATGCTAAGAAATATTTTCAGAGTTCTCCCTCAGAAAGCACGTGAACCTGTCATTCACCCTCTTATTTGTCTCATGGCTGGATTATAGCAATTTGCTATATATTGGCAAATCTCTCATTTTGCTCTCACAACTATAAAGGGTGGAAAACATAACCATCAGGCTGATCCTTAACTATCCTTGCGCTGAACACGTCTCCCTTTTTTTGGCAACTGTAATTGCTCCCATTTGGCAAGAAAGCAGTCTTTAAAAGTCCGTGCTTGGCTCAGAGATCCTTGTATGGCCTAAACACTGAGTATTTTCTGGATAACATAACATAACAACTCAACTTAACACAGCACAGCATATCATAAAACAAAACATTTCTTTGGAGCCCTACTTACACGTAAGCATACAACACACATTTTAGGGATGAATTAATATATCTTTAATTTAGCTGCCAGAGTCGTTATTTCTCTTGTTTCTCTTGGTTGATCAAAGCATTCTGTGGTTTAGAGGTCTCTTGCATTGACTTGCATTGACCAGTCTCAATGAGCAGTAGACAAAGTGAAAATACTCTCCCTGCATTAGATTGACTGCAGAGTCCTAGGCTAAATTGAGAGTTAACAGTCCTTTGGAACAGTCCAGACTGTGGTCTTTGAGGCCTACACTATCTGAGTGAAGTTTGTGTCAAAAGGAGTCAGTCAGACCATCTTGAAAAAGAGAGGAGTGTTGTTGATATCACACTTCTGAGGAAAGACCTTTGAGCATCAGATTCCACCAGTGCATATTCCCTGTTAGCCCTTTCTTAAAAGCAATATAAGGTCTCCACTTTCTCATGTATTCTGCAGAGAGGTATGATTTTGCTCCTGGGATGCTAGGGGTGACTATTTATGTAACAGGAACATGGCTAGCCGTGCTCTGACATAGCTAGCCAGTAGGAAGACCATCAAAAACATGATCCTATCAATTTGGTCTGAGTTCTCGTGAATGGACAGCTTTGCTTCCTAACACTTTCAGCTGGTCTTGCAGGCACAGTTCTGCTCAGTCTCACTCCCTGGCATTTGAGTAGAAGACCTTTTGGTGACTGAGTAAATCTAAGAGATTGAGCCTTACCATTACTGTCCTAAATGTGGTGACAGCTGCCTGTGACAAGCATGGGAGACTTCTGTCCTGTCAGATCAAAACTTTGCTGCTTAGCCCATGCCATTTTGGGGTGCCCACAACCTTATGTTTACCCTTCTGGTTCCATATCTCTAGTGCCTTCCCAGTCAGGCATCACTGAGCCAATGTACCGCTGTATATACAATGAAAAAACACTGTCCCTATAGCTTGCATCCAGCACTTTGAAACTGACCAGAAATGGATGCTCGGTACATCTCAATTAGAGGCCGGGGCCCGATTTAAAGTTCAGTTATTATTGAAAATCCTCCAATTAAACTCTGAGGGCCTGATTCACAAAGGTAAACTTACACTTGTGTGCAAGTATACTACTTTTAATTATTCACAAACTACTAGTCTAATTTTACTACTTGTAATTTTATGACCGCAGAGTCTCTGCAGATGTAATATTACTAGTTGTAAAATTACACTCACAGTTTGTAAATACCAAAAGCGTCGTACAGTTATTACAAAGTGTAAGTTTCCCTTTGAGAATCAGGTCCTGAATACAGAGTACAATTCACTGGCCCTGGTTCCTCCATCAAAGGGATAGTATTGATCCAGCGGTGTACTAACAGCAGATACTCCACTACCATATACTCAACTGGGCCCATATAACTACTTCCACTAAACACCAAGTAGACTGCTGGAACTTTAGTTTATGATTTTCATACTTCAAGATCTAGTTATTTCTTTCCCTAACTAAACCTTTCACTGATAAAATGGTTCTTTCCTCTGGTCAATGGACCATTAGTTGGAACTAGTTGATGGTGATAATTAACATAACTTATTAAACATTTCTTGATTAAAAAGTAATAATCACAGACTCGGGAAGTTTTAAAAATCTTTATCTAAATTAATTGCGTGTGAACCATCTCAGACCGTTTAAGTACAAACGCCCTCATTCGCAGGAGTGTCAATTCAATCAAGTTTCAATAGGCAATAGCAATTCAGATCCACACAATAACTATGCTCAGAAAGAAGAGGACAGAGAGAGAAGAACATCTATCAATACGATGAATTTATAATTACCAAGTATGGTGTGAAGACCAACCCCCTGGCCAAAGGGCTGGTAAGGGTCCCCCCCGGGATAGATCAGGAGACAAAGACTTCAGGACAGGAATCAGGACAGGATACTTCACCTCTCTAGATACCGACGACTGAGTCGCACCCCTCTCTGACACTCTCTTCCTCCTCGTGGTTCTTCCGCGATCTTCTTTCTAACCCAATTAAGTTAAATAGATGGTTCTGCATTCGATTTTCTTCATCAGCGTCTCACAGCTTCAGCACCACCCCCAGCACTGACATCATCCCGAGCTCTCGACTTCCAGCATAGACGCTTCTCCCCGTGTCTGCTAAACTAACTAACTAAAACTACCTCAATTATACCTTTCCATAACCATGTACCACCCATAAATGTTTCAATTTCACAAAATACTAACTCTGATTGGACAGGCGAGGGGGGGATGATCATCACACCATGCTTACATTTCACTTATTTCATTAAACCATTGTTTCAAACCCCTCCCCTCGAACTTTATTAAATCATTTCCTTTCCCATACATCTCCAAACTTTATTAATACAAAATGTTGCAATGTCATGAATAAAGCTCCTTCATATGAACTCTTCACCCTCATGTTCCCAGGGCACATCTTCGCTGGCCTTGGACGTGTGACAAGTCCTTACTCATCTTTCCGTATTTTCTCTCTGGTGCACATGTGTGGGGACAAGTCAGTCAGCTCAATTCAGACAAGTGTGGAGGGCCCAAATGTGCACTAATAATAAAGTCAAAAGAAGAAATGTTATTCTCAAAAATAAATGGTTTCACTGTACACCACCAACCTCTACTCTAACCCACTCTATTTATTATTATTCTTTCTGCATTTGCGTTAGTATAAAACTTATTTTCTAATTCAGCCAAGCAGGTGCCATGCATTTGAGCTTTCAAGCAGCCATTTTATTGTCTTTTGCGCAGGCGCAAGATTTTCCCTCCAAGCATTAGTAGGTCATACTACGTAGATGTAGTAGACGCATGCGCAGTAAAGATCCCTTGTTATAGTGCGTTTAGTCCTTCGTTCATGTTATTGCAATTAGTAAACAGATAGGCAAGCTTCACTGTCCCGCGTGTCTTTTTCTAAATGCTAAATATTATTAATTACAAACACGTTGTTAGTAATTCGTTAATGAGTTAAAATGAAAGGATTGCTTCCGAGCAAGTCTCATTTACGAGTCCTTGCTCCATCAATCCCCTCTCTGATGGCATCTTAAGCCATCACAAAATTACCCATCCCATCCCAGATACCAACTTTAGCACTTCTCAGTTTTCTCTATTTCTCCTCTCAATTTTTCATCAGTCAACTCGTTTCCTTCTAAATCCCTCATTTTCTTGTATAATCTGCCTTTCATTTCTTCTAGCTGTATTTCATCATATTTTCTTTTTCATTTCTGTCCCTTCCCTTTTCTTTCAAAATGTACTTTCACCTTCCTTTCACATCTACAACACTTATATGTAATCATTATTATTATTACTACTGTTATTATCATAACTAATGGTATTATTATTTGACCTAGAAAACCTTTCCCAAAATCAACAAACCATTTCCCTATTGATGTTATACTTTTTGTTAGTCTTCCCCACACACTGTCAACTTCCAGTTGGGTCAAGTCTTTATGCATTCTCGTAATGTTTTCAATATATCCTTTAATTTCTCTGCTCTTGTCCGAAATATAAGTGCAGCAATGTTGAATTTTCAACATGCCACAAACTCCACCTTCCTTTGCTAATAATATGTCAAGAGCAAGACGGTTCTGTAAAACCATAGACCTTATTGCAACCATCTCTGTGTTAATCATTAAGAATCCTCCTGCAGTATCTGTAGAAAGACGATCAACTATGGTTGATAACTTACACATTTTCTGTGAATTAAGAATGACTCCAACTGAGGGTATCAGTGCACTAAAAATGTCTCCTACAATTTCAGAAAAACTAGCTCTTCTTCTACGTGTTAGTCCATTTGATTTTCCATTGGTTCCACTGATTTTATCTACATGATAAATCTTTGCAAAAACTATTCCAAAGTAGCAGCTCCCATACCATCTTGCAGGTAACCTATAATAGGCGTTACTCCCACAAACATAATACACTCCTGGAAACACAGGATCAGTTCCCCCTTTTAGTCCCCACCCTCCTAGAATTAGGAAGTTGTGTTCACATTCACTGGAACCAATGTAATTATTGTTATAATCTGTCTTTAATCTATGGAGGCAGAATTTACCCCTTTTCACAAAATCCAGGGACATCGCAGCATGAGCCTTGCCACTTGCATAGATTCCCTCCTTCCCAACCCATGGAGGTACATGGGTTTTCTGTTCAGTTGCTTTCTTTATTAAATCCTGTCTCCTTTCTTCTACTAAATCCCAAAAATCTTTTTCTTCTTTTCTTAATGTAAATGTTAGATTATCTTTATGTGCCTGAGCTAAATCTATTGAACTCATTGTTAAGAAAAATTCACCTATAAACTGTGCATTTTTACTACTAACTACTGGATTCATATTCTTTCTAATAGGCAATTCTGAAAATACTACATCTATATCTAAATAAAAATATTGAAGTCTCCCTGTAGCATAAAATAAACTTGATAAAATACTACATGACACACCATACGTTAAAGGTATATGGTGATACATCATCCCTTCTGATACTGAAGAGGGTAACTTCATAAACACGTAACAATTATTAATCTCCATAGTACTAACATATTGAAATAACAATTTAATAAACACATTAGAAGACGTATTATAGTCTGATTCATTATGATAGTTTGCTTCATCTTCTACCCCTATTTCTATTTCATTTTCTTTTATTCTATCCACCTTAACATTAGTATCTGTATTATTCTTGTCACTTGTTTTCATTAACAAAGGTACTCCTACTGTTAGGAATAACCATACTAATGCTACTAATAAAATACTACAAAAACAAAATCTAAAACACTTTCTTTTTAATCCACATTTTGGTTTCCCGGTAACTTCAATTTCTGCCATTTTACTCCTGAGAAAATTTCTTTTCTCTTATCTTTTCTTTGTCAGTTTTATTTTCCTTTTTCGTTTTTTTTTAAGGAGGCCTCAATTTGCTTTCATCAATCTGAACAATATGTATTTCTTCTGTTTCATCAGTCAGATCTAGGGATTCAAATTCCTCGAGTATTATATAAGTCCATTCAGGAGCCTTGTATCTCCTGTTTAAGTTTCTCAATCTTGGACTTCTTCGAGTTATTTTTGCCAAGTTTTGTTTAGATTGTATTTGACTTGTGACTTCATTTACTTGTTCTGGTTTCTTTTCAGATTTTCTTAAGTGATATTTTAGTTTCTTTATTCCAGTTGGCCAATTGTCTCCCTTTCTGATTCTTTTGATTTGCACTGCGTTTTCACCTTCTTTACCTCCTTGTAAAGTTCTTTTTATTTCATTTATTTTAGGCACAATCTGTTCTGATTCTCTGTTTTCTGTGCTTGTACCTTCTTTTACTTCCACCTGCTCCGGTCTAACCGTATTTTGTTCTTCTTCTTCCTGAGCTTGTTCTTCTAATTCTATCTGACCATGTTCAGGTCTTACTTCAAACCTTTCTTCTTCTGCCTGAACCTGTTCTTTTAATTCTATCTGATCCTGTTCAGGTCTTAATTCAAACTTTTCTTCTTCCGCCTGAACGTGTTCTTCTATTTTTCCCTCCTCAGGTTCGTGAAAGTCTTTTTTATTTTCCCCCTGAGTGTGTTCTTCTTCCCCTGTCTCTTCCTGACTACTTTCCTGCCTTTTCAGTTCTGTTCTTCTTCTTGTTTCAATAACATCATCAATTATTTCAATCACTGGTATCCACTCTTCCTGACTTGTACTTGGCTGTTCGTCATATGGTTGTTTTTCAGAATCTATTACTCTAGATTCTTCAATCTCACAGCTTACAACTCCTGACGCTTCAGCCTGTTCAGTCAGTGGTTGCTCTTGTTGTTCTGATGGGCTCGGAACTCTTCTGGTATGGCTGGCATGAATCCAATTGGGCAAACCTGCACACTTCACTGCTGTGGTAGTGACTAGTATGACTTGCCGCGGTTTGTACCACCTTGGTGCTAGGCACGACTTTCTTGCGTGTTTCTTCACTAGCACCCAATCTCCAGGATTCAAATCATGCGCTTGGTCTGGCTGTCTTTCAACTGCGTCTTCTCCAACCTGGTGAGAGACAGAACGCATCATTTTAGCCAATCCTTTGCAATAGTCCAATACCAGATCATCAGTTATACTCATTAGTTTATTTCCAGGAATAAATGCCTGTCTCATGGCTCTTCCCATGAGAATCTCATGAGGGCTCATTCCTGTTTTTCTGTCTGGAATACTTCTGAGACCCATCAATACAAGAGGTAATGCATCTGGCCATTTCAGCTTTGTGGATGCACACACCTTCCCCAATCTTGACTTGATTGTACCATTCATTTGCTCAACAATTCCAGAAGCCTCTGGACGATAAGCACAGTGCAGTTTTTGTTCAATGTTAAATGCAGCACAGATTAATCAAATTATTTCATTATTAAAGTGAGGGCCTCTATCCGATTCCAAAGTGACTGGAAAACCAAATTGTGGAACTAACTCCCTTAACAACAATTTTGCAACTGTAAGACTGTCATTTCTTCGAGTGGGATAGGCTTCCACCCATCTTGAGAAAAGGCATACTATGACAAGTATATATTTCAGTCCATTGCATGGGGGCAATTCAATAAAATCCAACTGTAATCTAGTGAAGGGTCCTTCTGCCTTTCCAATCTTTCCCCAGCTTACCACTGTCTTTCTACCTGGATTTTGCTGCTGACAGATTAAGCATCTTTGGCAAAGACTTTCTGCGACTACCCTGCATTTTGGATTGTACCAACTCTGTCTGAATAGCCTGATCATTGAGTCTCTCCGTATGTGTGTTGCTCCATGATACACTCATGCCATTTTTGAAAGCAAACAATCTGGCATGACTGGTCTTCCATCTAAGTACACCCATACCTCATCATGTGGTCTCTTTGTACAAACTGCCTTTATCCAAATTTCCTTTTCTTTTTCCTCAACTTCTTCCTGCAATTGTCTAATCTCATCCCATGTTTCTGGTACTGAGAAAAACATAAGTTGGCATCTGGTTTCACCCGTTTCAATTTTTCTGTTTATGGCCACTGTATTTCTGGCACAGTATTTGGCCACTTGATCAGCATAATTATTGCCAGCAGTCACATAGTCATTTCCTGACCGATGTGCAGCGCATTTTACAACTGCTATCTCTTTTGGCAATTGTAATGCTTCCAACAAATCCTTCACATTTTTGACGTTTCTGATAGGAGAACCTGAAGAAGTCAGAAATCCCCTCTACATCCAGAGCTGGCCGAAGTCGTGCACAACCCCGAACCCATATTGACTGTCCGTAAATATGGTTACTCTCCAATTTTTCCCCTTTTTGCATGCCATTGTTAAGGCAACCAATTCAGCTACTTGTGCAGACTTGACCCCAGGTAAACAGGATGCTTCAATTACCCCAGATATTTTACAAACAGCATATGCAGCACTTAATCCTCCTTCTTGTGTTCTGAGGCAGGAACCGTCTACAAATAACTCATGGTCAGCCTCTTTCAAAGGTGTCTCTTTTATATCAGGTCGGGGCTTCGTGCACAACTCAGTCACGTCCAAACAATCATGATCACTCTCATCTCTCACTTCTTCATCGCAGGGGTCTGGCAGTAGGGTAGCTGGGTTCATAATCGTACACCTTATCACAGTCACGTTCTCAGCTCCCAAAATCACTCTTTCATACTTAGTCAATCGACTAGGGGTGAGATGCTGTGTTCTTGTTCTTGTCAAAAGAATCTCAACTGAGTGTGGAACAAAAACTTTTACCGGATGTCCCATCACTATCGACTCACTTTGCTCCAGACTCATACAAGTAGCAGCTACTACTTTTAAGCAGCCAGGCAATGCTGAAGCCACTGGATCCAATGTAGCTGAAAAATATGCCACTGGACGTCGACTCAATCCATGTCTCTGTGTTAAGACTGAAAGTGCACAATTTTCTCTCTCACAGCAAAACAAATCAAATTCTTTTGAATAATCAGGCATGCCCAAAGCAGGAGCCTCACACAAACAATTTCGCAATTTTACAAATGCCTCTATGCAGTTATCATTCCAATCAATCGGATCTTTTGCTCTTTTCCGGATCATCTGTATTAATGGTTTTGCTAACATCGAAAAACCATTAATCCATTGCCTACAGTATCCAAACACTCCTAGAAACATTCTCATTTCTCTCTGGGTCTGTGGCAATTGCATTTCTTTGATTATTTTTATTCTTTCCGGTGTCACTTTTCTAACTCCTCTTTCTATTTTATGCCCTAAATATCTAACTTCTCGTTGACAGAATTGTAATTTTTCTGGAGACACCTTGTGTCCTCCTTCAGCCAAATGGTTCAGCAATGCAATTGTGTCTGTGACACAATCTTCTCGTGTTTTTGATGCCACCAATAGGTCATCAATGTACTGGACCAAAACAGATTTTCCAGGCATAACCAATGATTCTAGCCATTTTTTCAAAATCTGAATAAAAATTGAAGGACTCTCTGTGTACCCTTGAGGAACTCGACACCATGCGTAAATATGATCCTCAAACTTAAACGTAAAAAGAAACTGGCTGTCTGGGTGCAAAGGAATAGAAAAGAACGCTTGGCAAAAATCAATTACTGTAAACCAACCTGCATTCCAAGGTATCTGATAAAGGATCACTGCTGGATTTGGCACTATTGGACAACATGGCACTACAATTTTATTTATTTTCCGTAAATCTTGCACTATTCTGTACTTTCCGCTAGGCTTTTTCAGTCCCATTATTGGCGAATTGCAGGGACTACCCATCACTTCTTTTAAAATACCTTGTTTAACCATTCGTTCAATTTCTGGAATAATTCCTGCTTTTACTTCTGGACTCATCTTGTATTGTCGGGTGTTTGGATACACTGCACCTTCTTTCACTGTCACTTTAACTGGGTCTATATTTGTCATTAGCCCAATGTCTTTTCCTGTAAAATCCCACACTTCTGGATTAACTGTGGTTCTCAACTCTTCTGGTAATTCATTCTCAGTTATTAGTGAAAACATTTCATCTACTTCTGTTCCCTGTTTGGCTAGCATCATCTTGTATACCACGTCTTCATCAGGGGTTTGGAAAGCGACACCATCCGGTGTACAATAGATCATGCAATTCATCTTGCACAAAAGATCTCTTCCCAACAGATTTACAGGACTGGAATCACAAACTACGAACCGATGCATTTCCTTAAAATTTCCAATGTGCACCTCCATTGGTTTGGTAATTGGGGTTCTAATCTGTTCGTTTGACACGCCTACAACTTGAATTGATTCTCCCGAGAGGGGTAGGTTTGGGATGTCTGCTGTTCTCACAGTATACCTGGTAGCACCAGTATCCAATAGGAAAGTAATGTCTTTACCTTCTACTCTCCCATCAACAAATGGACCTGACTGATCTACCGGCAAGGATGCGCCAAGCACGCACTCCTCTTCCTCCCCCCTCAGGCACCGTCATTGTGCGACATCTGAATGTTCTTCATCATTCTGTAAAACATATTGTGTAATTGTTCTATTATTCTTACCACTTTCTCCTTGAAATCCGGTGTTCGCACTGAAACTTTGATGAATCACAAAATTTGGCATAGGAGCTGGTGGCAACTGATATTGTGGAGTAACTACCTGTTGCTGCTGATTCATAAGTACTTCATTCTGCATCTGTGGGATTAAATTTTGATTTGGCCCATTATTACTCTTATTATTCTGAGTACTCTTACACTCGTTCTTCCAGTGTCCAAGCTTTCCGCAAGCATGACAAGGAAACTTTTTTTTCGCTTCTTCTCTGTCCATTCGTCCCCTATATTTATTACCATTCGCTTGATTATTCTGACTCTGTTCTTTCATTTGATTATTATTTTGGTCATTTGTTTTCTCTTCTTGTTGTTCTGCCAATTTAACTTGTGCCCACATCATTTTCTCTTTTAGCTTCCTACGCCTGGCTTCAATGTCATCTCCGCAATATTTCGCATACTTTAAAATCTCATCCACTGTCTTGCTTTACTATCACAACATGTGCTGCTGTATCATCTGACTGATTTCTGGTTACAAACCATATACAAACCGATACACAAAATGTCCCATATCCTTGTCACCGATATTCTCAAAACCACTATACCGCTTAAACACCTGTAACAACCTTTCATAATATGCATGTTTGGATTCATTTGGTTCTTGTGTTGTTCTATCTATTTTTACCCAATCTGTTTCTTTAGGAGGAATTTTCCCTTTCAAATACGTAATCACTTGGTGATACTTTTTCATCACCTCCTCCGAGGGTGCCCCTGTCTTTGCATCTCTAGCATACTCCTCATTAGGCCAATCAATTGTAATTTTACATTCTGTCCATAAATCAGCAGGTACCACTATATCAAATAGACCATCCAAGTCTTTCAATAAAACCTTTGAAACATTCACAAATCTCTCTACCTGTTTGTACCATTCAACTGGTTTTTCTCTCAGCTTTGGAAAATCATTTGTAAATGACAAAATATCTTGTCTACTCCAAGGAACATGAACATCTCCACCTCCAGGAACCTCTCTCATTGGACACAATTTTTCCACTTTGCTTGATTCTCTTACTGGAAATGCAGCTGCTGCTTCTCTCACTTGTACTTCCTCTTTCTTTCTTATCCATCTAATTCTCCATTTATCAATGTCTCCCCATTTTCGCAAAATGTTAATTAATTCCTTTATTTGTAGTCTCTTTCCAGAAGCATTTACACTTTCTAAATCTTTATCAGTAAAGTCCACTCGATATGGTTTTTGTAACAATTTTGATTTCCCTATGTCTATTCCAATCTCTGAAGCAACTTCAGTCAATCTCTCATGAAATACTCTTGCTCTCCTGGTTATACTCTTACATAAAAATAATAATTCCTCATCATTGTAAGCGTTCAATCTTTCTGTACCCACACATCCTGTCATCATCTCTTCCAATTCCACTTTCAATCTGCTGATGTCTAAAATCCTTGGTGTTGGGTTCTGATTATCTCTTTCCTGTGCCCATCTTTCTATTTCTTCAGAGGTGACTACTGTTGCGCCTCCAGTTCCAGTATGAACCAAAGGTCTTCTTTCTCTCAAATTCATGGGCGTAACTCTCTTTGGAGTTTCCGTCAAAGGTTCCACATTAAGGAGATCCATTAATAAAATAATTGACTCACTTTCGCTAACCTGATCATCTGTAATTATTATTTCTTTTCTAGGACTATTTAATGGAATTGTCACTGATTGTGGTTTCTGGCAAATATTATTATCTCCATACAATGGGATTTCCGGACCAATGGTCACTGGTACTGTCAAAGCTTCAGTATTCAAATTTAATTGACTTATCTTTTGAACTAGTTCTTCTCTAGTTTTATTCAAAGCATCTCTTTCATTATCCTGCAACACTCTGTTATATGACGTCTCATGTAAAATCTGTGGGGTTAATGGCATTCCTATTACTGGTGCACTTGGGGTAACCTTACTAGCTGCTTCTTGATACGGTGGTGGATTTTTTATTAAAATATCCTCTAACAACTCGTCATCTGATTCACCATATCCTGCTGAGTTCATGTGTTTCGTTTTCTCCTTACACTTTTCTCCAGACTGTTCCTCAGCCATTAACACTGGATATAAACCTTCTGATACCATAGCTCCCCTCCATTGTTTCATCTATCCTTCGCGTGATTCATGCAAGTGTCTGGGAAAGAATCCTCTATACCTTCCACCTCTGCATTTCTCTCATTCATATGACTCAGTCTCCCATTCTTCCAAAGCCTCATATTGAGTTAACCTAGGTCTAGGTTCCAAATCATTCATTTTCAATCTCAAATTCTGAAGAATCCTCCCATTAAACGTACCATCTTTAGGAAATGCTAATACTCCATCATCCTTTGTATATTCTATCCAATTTTCCAACCACACGCAAGTATGATATCCTCTTTCCATCATCATAAAAGATGCTGGTGTCTTCGGTGGCGGTATAGGAATTCCCTCTCTAGTCAACACAGGCTTATCCTTTGCAAAGAAATTCTTAATTTTCTTTAAAAATGACATTTTTCTTTTCTCTCCATACATTCTTGAAGAACGATGTAGGAAATTGTATTCTGAAAACCCTTGAAATCTTCTACCTGTACGTCTTGCACTAACAGTCAAATCAAAATCCCGCATACAATCTTTCTTTCCACCAATCCTAGCGCGGCTTCTAACTAGCTATCCAATTAAATCAGGCTCACGCTCATGATATGACCAATGCCAGCGCGGCCTTTTCCTGACGTCAGTTCTGCTCCTTACTACTGACCACTCCTTTACAAAGCTGCTCCTGTCTCACGCCCGCTGTTTCTACCAATCCCAGCGCGGCTCACTGTGACGTCAGTACCACTCCGGCAACTGACCCTCCCTTTACAAGGTAATACAAAACTTTATTTCTCGATATTTTCCTTACAAATTCTTTGTTATTAACATCATAAAAACATTCGCTGTCTGTCTGTCTGTTCCGCTAAATCAAAGGATAGTTTATTTATTTCTACTGCGAGTAAAACCTTCAGCTTACTCTTCATATAAGCTCCAGAGAACCTGCTACTCCTCCGGTGTCACCCGTTTGGGAAATTTGAGACCAAAGTTTCACCAGCGAACTCCTTTTGCTGTCAATCTAGCTTGGAAAAAACCTGCTACTCCTTCAGGGTTACCCTTTCTAGGTGATATAACTCCTAAAGTTTCACTAGCGAACTTCTTTGCTATCAATCACTCTCACTTTTACACAGAAAAAAGTCCCTACTTTAACACTGCCAGCCTTACCTAGCTTCTCAGTGTTATTCCAACAGATGAGTAACCTCACTGCAGTGTGGTTTCTATCGCCACCCGCTATTCATTCCCCGGGAATTTTCCAGATGACATAAAACAAGGACGCTAACTCTTTTTGTTAAACATAAATCAATAATCAATAATCTATACTTATCACCAAACTAGTCAATAATAACCATAACTCTGCTACCAGAAAACTGATCCAGCGGTGTACTAACAGCAGATACTCCATTACCATATACTCACCTGGGCCCATATAACTACTTCCACTAAACACCAAGTAGACCGCTGGAACTTTAGTTTATGATTTTCATACTTCAAGATCTAGTTATTTCTTTCCCTAACTAAACCTTTCACTGATCAAATAGTTCTTTCCTCTGGTCAATGGACCATTAGTTGGAACTAGTTGATGGTGATAATAAACATAACTTATTAAACATTTCTTGATTAAAAAGTAATAATCACAGACTCGGGAAGTTTTAAAAATCTTTATCTAAATTAATTGCGTGTGAACCATCGCAGACCGTTTCAGTACAAACGCCCTCATTCGCAGGAGTGTCAATTCAATCAAGTTTCAATAGGCAATAGCAATTCAGATCCACACAATAACTATGCTCAGAAAGAAGAGGACAGAGAGAGAAGAACATCTATCAATACGATGAATTTATAATTACCAAGTATGGTGTGAAGACCAACCCCCTGGCCAAAGGGCTGGTAAGGGTCCCCCCCGGGATAGATCAGGAGACAAAGACTTCAGGACAGGAATCAGGACAGGATACTTCACCTCTCTAGATACCAATGGCTGCCTCGCACCCCTCTCTGACACTCTCTTCCTCCTCGTGGTTCTTCCGCGATCTTCTTTCTAACCCAATTAAGTTAAATAGATGGTTCTGCATTCGATTTTCTTCATCAGCGTCTCACAGCTTCAGCACCACCCCCAGCACCAACATCATCCCGAGCTCTCGACTTCCAGCATAGACGCTTCTCCCCGTGTCTGCTAAACTAACTAACTAAAACTACCTCAATTATACCTTTCCATAACCATGTACCACCCATAAATGTTTCAATTTCACAAAATACTAACTCTGATTGGACAGGCGAGGGGGGGATGATCATCACACCATGCTTACATTTCACTTATTTCATTAAACCATTGTTTCAAACCCCTCCCCTCGAACTTTATTAAATCATTTCCTTTCCCATACATCTCCAAACTTTATTAGTACAAAATGTTGCAATGTCATGAATAAAGCTCCTTCATATGAACTCTTCACCCTCATGTTCCCAGGGCACATCTTCGCTGGCCTTGGACGCGTGACAAGTCCTTACTCATCTTTCCGTATTTTCTCTCTGGTGCGCATTCGTGGGGTCAAGTCGGTCAGCTCAATTCAGACAAGTGTGGAGGGCCCAAATGCGCACTAATAATAAAGTCAAAAGAAGAAATGTTATTCTCAAAAATAAATGGTTTTACTGTACACCACCAACCTCTACTCTAACCCACTCTATTTATTATTATTCTTTCTGCATTTGCGTTAGTATAAAACTTATTTTCTAATTCAGCCAAGCAGGTGCCATGCATGTGAGCTTTCAAGCAGCCATTTTATCGTCTTTTGCACAGGCGCAAGATTTTCCCTCCAAGCATTAGTACGTCATACTACGTAGATGTAGTAGACGCATGCGCAGTAAAGATCCCTTGTTATAGTGCGTTTTAGTCCTTCGTTCATGTTATTGCAATTAGTAAACAGATAGGCAAGCTTCACTGTCCCGCGTGTCTTTTTCTAAATGCTAAATATTATTAATTACAAACACGTTGTTAGTAATTCGTTAATGAGTTAAAACGAAAGGATTGCTTCCGAGCAAGTCATTTACGAGTCCTTGCTCCATCAGTATTGTGGAGGAAATTCTGCCAGGCAGGGAGATTTAGGGGCTAAGGATGGGGAGAAAGGTTGACAAAGTTCTATTAGTGTTTCTATTCTGTAAACACAGGGGCATTCTGTGCTGTTCCTCTAGAAAACAGAGTTCCCGAACAAGAAAAGCGCTTCCTATTTGTTATTTCATCCATTTACCCTTAGCCAAGATTTACCATGGATTCCTGTGTCATCACCTCTGATCTATCAAAGTCAGGGTGTCAACTGGGGTCAAAGGATCTCAAATGGTCAGCCCTGTTAGTGTCCTTGCATTGACCTCGCAGTGAATGTTTATCATAATAGTCCGAACTCATTAATTTTATTTTCATTTTATTTTCATAAACCTCAAGAAAGGTCCAAATGTTTGGGCAGAAAATATTGAAGAAAAACACTTTTGTGTGTGTGTTTCATGTGTAAAACTATGTAAACCTTCTCCAGCTGTACTTTTATCTGAAGATTTTAGCATTTATTTAGTTACTTGTTTATTTGCCTATTTATTTGGGAACTTTATAAAAGTCCTACCTGCAGCCATTAGGTTACTTCTGAGTACTAGAGATGGTTATACAAGTGCATAGAAGAAAAAAGGAAAAGGAGGGTACACTAGGGATCTGCTCGGATAATGGCAGTTATATCCACTGTTCTTCTGTTATGACCCCTGAGTCGGTGCTACATTCAATTGAATCCAAGTGTAAATTATTTGGTTTTCAGATATTTCTGAAATGTATGTAATTGGGTTCGTGCGCTGGTTAAGGATATTTCAGTCTGGGGAATTGATTTCACAGGGATTTGACTTTGTGTGTCATCCTCTTGAAAGTTCGGCGATTGATCAGATGGGTGGAGAATTATGGAATGCTGAATTACTGATTAAATTGGTGCCTCAACACCGATTTCCAAAAGTAATTCCCAAATTTTGGGCCTTTTCTAGGAGCAAAATCCACAAGGTGTTATCTTGTGAAAGTGACGCAGGAAGTACTATAGGGTTTACATTACCAGCCAAATCAAGAAGCCACATCAAATTGTGATGATGGTCTAAGTTTGGAAAAAAACACGTCTTTCAATCCATCTGATGCTGTCTCCTCCTAGACCCCCATAAATCTTTTTGACTTCACGACAGGGTTCCGACATAATAAAAATATGTCTATATATATCAAAATTATTAATTAAATTATAAACCTGACATATGTCTAGTTGCCCCCTCTTCTCTTTCTTGTTTCCTGCCCCAGGTCGCAATGGGGCACTTGATTAGTGTTACCTTTACCATGGATCCAAAAGGTGGCTTTCAGCCACTGCTGCTTATTGTTGAAAATAGAGTTGGTTACTTCATAACTTTAATAACATTTTTCTCTAATTCTACACCCATTATTAATAAGCCTAATTTTAAATCTGTCCCATTTATCGTTAACCAGTCTGTCATTACACTAATGACAAACCAATCAATAGTCTTAGTGTGATTTTAGCAATGTGTGTGATGGAGCGACTTAAATTAGATTTGGGGATAGAGCAGATTAATGTACTCGGAACTTGCTGTTCTCAGCGAAGAAGTTGATGCCACTCACACTGCCAAGCAGAAGTATACCCTATCCAAGCTGGCCACGCATTATTAATGACTGAACTGGCAACAGAGGTTCCTGGCCAAAGATAGTGATACAGGTCATGATATTGAGGCATGGGTATCTTTTGAAAGAATGGTGAATATTTCTTCAAAGCTAGTGGGTTAAAAAAGTGCTCAGAATACTTGGTCATCCAATCCTTGGCCTATCTGCTGACAAACAGAGCAAAGGTCACTAATTCCAGTTACAATTGTGATTCTGTGCAACTGTGTGTAAAGGTAAACAGTTGCCAGAATATTGATAAGGCAAAAGTAAATGAAAATACAGTGCTTACAGGTGAGCCGGGCATTGTGTGTTTGAGGTTGTGAATTGAAGGAGATGTGAGGAAGTGCATTCAGGAGTCAGTGAAAGGAGGCTGCTGAAGATAAGTTATGCAGATGGACGAGATGTGGAGAGAAAAGGGTGCACGTGTAGAATGAGCATAACCAGCACTGTGAAGACCACTACCCCTTCCACGGGCCTCAGTAATGTTTAATTCACAGTCTTAGAATTGAAACATTTTATTTATTTTATTAACCTTCTTGCTTTCTCAAATTTGCTTGAAAATGCACCATTTGACCACTATTTTTTTCAAACGTTTCCAAGGGGAGAATACCCTTGCCACAGGGCACTCATTCTGAACTTTTACGCCTCACCACTTTCAAATGTCACCAGCCGCCACTGCATCACACCTGTGAGAAGTCCTTGGCTCTGTATCTTCCTGCATCAGGTCCACCACTTCTCTGTTATTCACTATTAGGGCCTGATTACGATTTGGTCAGTGTATTCTGATCCGTGCATAAACCCTGTTTATGCATGGGTCAGAATTATAAGTTTGCTGTATTTAACGCTTCCAATAATTATCCGTTGGATTATATATCTCAACTGTCATTAAACTGCGGCAAGTCAAACCTGCCAAAATTTAATATGGTAACGTTGTACGGTTTTTACTGTACCATGCAGGTTTTGATGGATTAAACACCAATATCTGCATGTTATTCCCCACAAACCTGTAATAGCTGTTATTTATCGCACCCAATAAATAACATACCTGTGGTATCGTTATTTATCAGGAGCAATAAATAACACCTTAACTCGTAATCAGAGCCTTAGTCTGGCAATGCACTCTTGTCATGTGCGAGTGAAGTGATTGGTGGGTTTTGCTATAAATTGGTGTGGATTCACTTTATAATAAAGTCTTTGTATTGAGAGAGTAAGAAGGGAACCTATATCATAATTAGTGTAAGGGCTTTGTAATTGGTGGGAATAAATATTGCTCCATATGGCACACCTCTTTAAGATTTGAAATTTTTCTTTCTTAGCTCACACAAGGGATATTTAAGGAAATAGTACAATCTGAAGCTCTCTGTACTGTTGTACTTTTAATGAATTTGCTTTTGTATGATACATAGGCACACATTCATAAATCGACAAATGGGCAGTAGCTGTGAACATTCACTCTCTGTGCTCTAAAAATGTGTCTTGGGCCACTGATATGAAGAAAGAATAGGATAGAGAGAATATTTGAGGCCTTACAGATATTAATAAGAATGTTTGTCCTCTCAAAGAAGAATGCCAAGGAAGGTCTGTATGCTAGTGTTGAGATACCTTGAGAGCAGCTAATGCCTAGGGACGTGGTAGGACCACCAAACTAATTTCACTCTCCTTACTTTCCATACAGGTTCATGGCTACAAAAGGTGTTGGGCCTTCTGTTGAGGAGAACATCTTCGCCACAACCATGGAGAACTTTTCCGTCACTTCTGTCAACAACACTCAAGTTATTGTGAGAATCAGCAATTTTTGGAATTTGGTGGCCATTGCACCATTTATGTTATTCTTCCTCTTTCTCTATTTTATCCTACAGATGATGAAAGTCTTTTTTACCACACCACGTCTCCGGGAGAACTCTCGCTACATCCTTTTCACCTACTTGATGGTTAAGGACACAGTCTACCTCTTTGTCTGTATGCTTCTTCTATTGTTCAATATGTTGACCTTTGCAATACCAGCCTTCGCCTGCTACATAATTGTTGCATTAACAAGTTCCACCTATTCAAGCACCCCCAATGGTCTTGCGGCCATGGCCTTGGAACGCTACGTGGCCATTTGCTTTCCACTGAGGCATGCTGAGATCTGTCGTGTAGAGAGGTCGTTGGTGGCCATAGGGTTGATTTGTGTCATTGGATTCGTACCATATCTTGTTGATAGTATTATTTTGGTTTCTTCAGTGGATGCAAATTTTTTCTTTCAGAAAGTAATATGCTCCCGTGAAGCCCTTTTTGCGACCACACTGCAAACACTCTTGAGGTTTGCTGCTCATGGGTTGATCTTTACTGTGGTTGCTTTAGTAATTTTATTCACATACATACAAATTGTGCTGGAAGCCAAGAGAATTAGTGGAGACAAAGCTTCTTCCTCCAAGGCCAGCATGACTGTCATTCTCCATGCTGTGCAACTGTTCTTATGTATGATGTCATTTACCTTCCCAATCACAGAGAATTATTTCCAAAATCGTGTTGTCCTTCTGAGGTTTTTTAATATGTTTGCCTTCACAATTTTGCCTAGGTTTCTAAGCCCCTTAATATATGGATTACGTGATGAAGCCTTTAGGAATCAAGTTATAATATGTATTCCTCGTGAAAGGCATAAGACATACCCTTAAGCTTCCCAGGTGTGATGTCATAAAGGCATTTCTAATGGTATCT
The DNA here is from genome assembly GCA_963921515.1 of Calotriton arnoldi. Classification (NCBI taxonomy): domain Eukaryota; kingdom Metazoa; phylum Chordata; class Amphibia; order Caudata; family Salamandridae; genus Calotriton; species Calotriton arnoldi. The sequence continues at coordinate 227,048 of CAWUFW010013852.1, forward strand.
CTCTCTGGTTTCATATTAGGTGCACTACAGAAGGTCCTGTGAATGTTTTATTGCAATTACTATGGCAAATGAAAGTTAGAATATCAGCTTTGTGAACTGTATACACTCCATCCACCTCTCTAAGTCACACACTATGCACACTTTGTCAGATCTCTGTATTCTTGGAAATACTTTGGGAAGAATAAATAAAGGCTAAAGTCGTGTACACCTCCTGCCTCAATTTTCTTACTTCTTCGAAAAGTACCCTAGAATTTTATTTTAATAAATGTTCAAGCCATTTTGAAACATTGTGCTTGATTAACTGATTGTATTTGTGATAGACTTGGCTTTTTCAGCGGGTTTACCCCCATACTTTGCTTTTTCGCCTTCTATTTTTTGCCCTGTTTTGTTGGTTTTAGGACTCTGGGCACTTTACCACTGCTATTCAGTGCTAAAGGGCATATGCTCCCCAGGTAAATAATGTTATGGATTGGTGTTTCTATGATTGGAATGTTTGATTTACTAGTGGGTCCCTGGTAACGTGCACGGACAGTGCCAGGGCCTGTAAATCAAATGCTACTAGTGGGCCAGCAGCACTGATTGTGGCACTCACAGAAGTAGCCCTGTAAAGGTATCTCAGACCTGCCACTCCAGTGTCTGCGCGCAGTTTGTACTGCCATGTCGACTTGGCAAGTGCACCCACTTGACAGACCCTAACCTTATCTTTTCTTACATGTAAGACACCCCTCAGGTAAGACCAAGGTACCCCTATGGGCAGGGTGCAGTGTATGTGAAAGGTAGGACATGTACTGATGTGTGTGAGATGTCCTGATAGTGAAATAGATTCTAATTCGTTTTTCACTATTGAAATGCTATCTGTCTTCTAGGATAGAATGGGTGTTTACTTATAACATCTTATGAGTATATCTTTCAATTGGGACAAGATAGATTAATGGAGTTTGGTATGCCTGAACTCAGAATGTAGAAATTCATCTTTTAGTAAAGATGATTTTTGTGTTCTGTGTTTTGAAATACCACTTTTAGAAAGTAGGTATTTTCTTGGTTAGCTATCCTGTGTGCCTCTGCTGGGTTGTGGATTGACTGTCTGGCTTTGGAGTGACAGGGGCTGGGGATGTGTATTCTCTTTCAGACACCCACTGGGGGGGTGGGGTCAAGGTGTGTCCTGCCTTTCCTGAATGAGTCAGGGCTGGGCTAAATAGACCAAGGCTGCATTCAGAGTAGTGGGGGGAGTTTTACTAGCATCTGAATAGGCCTGGTCTGCATTTAGAGTGGTGGGAGGAGATTTCCCTTGCACCTGAATAGACCATGTTTCCCTTGCACAATGCTGTCTCCACCTCCTGCCAGGAAACTGGGCCAGAGAGGACACAACTGGTTTGGACTGAGCTGAGAGACTTTTGCCACAAGAGAACAAAGGAAAGTGTGGTATAAATATTGGGGCCCAGACCCCAGAACTTTGGATTACTGCTTAGCTAAGGAACCTGCCAGGAAGAAAAGCTGGAAAAGCTGTCAGGAGGAACTGCCACTTTGCTGTGTGCACTGCTGTGTTGGCCTGCTGCTTGCTGCTTCTGTCTTGGGCAGGGAAAGTACTGGATTGTACTTTCATCATCCTGCTGTTAGAGTTTTCTCCAAGGGCCTGAAGTAGAACTTGCCTCCTGTTGGAAGTGTCATGGAGATAAAAGTCTTCAGGAAACTCTCTTGGATCAAAGAACCTGCCAAGAAGAAGAGCTGAAAGAACTGCCAGGATGAGTCCTGCCCCTTTGCTGTGTTGTTGCTTTGCTGGGTTGGCCTGCAGTTGCTGCTTCTGCCTTGGGCAGTGAAAGGACAGGACTGAACTTTCTTCACTTGTCGCTGAGTATCTCCAAGGGCTTGACATAGAGCTTGCCTCCTGTTCACGAAGTCTCAGGTACAGCAAAGACTCACTTACCTCTGGGTACCGCCTCTGGAACTGCGGTTTCAGTTGCCACAGAGGGGGTAAGCAGCTGACACCGTCACAGACACTGCTGCTGGCTCCGTGTCCTGAAGGCACCACAGAAGCACCACTGCACTTCCCACCGCAACCCTGGTCTCACCGACGATGGTGACCGCTGCCGCCACCAATCCGCTGCTTGCATCTTGACCTGTGAGCACCGCACTCCGCACCGCCTCGCTTCACTTCGCCGCCCTTGTCTCACTGGCGATGTCGCTGCATGCTGACCTCCACACGGATGACTGCTGACCTTGACACCGGTGACTGCACCGTGGATTAGGGCACCGCTCATAAGTCACACAATGCACTGCCTCGTCCCACAACGCAGTCTGGGCCGACCGACGCCAGCTCCCATCAACCGGCACTGTCGCTTGCACCATGACCTGTCAGCATCGCAACAAGCTCCGCCTCACTCCTCACCGCAGCACTTGTCTCACTGACGCCTCTGGACGACTGTCACCGAGCCGTTGCCTGCACAGCGACTTGAGGGCACCTCATGCCGCACCGCTATGCTTCACATGGCAACCGCGACCCTTGCATCGACCGGCCTGCACCGACGCGGTCAGCCGGAACCAAAGGTACTGTTTATGAGTGTGCTGACACTACGCCGGTCCGCACCGATGCAGCTGGCCTGAACAGTTGGATTCTGTTGTTTTCAGCACCGCAGTAGTCCCAGACGGAGCTACCGGCTTCAAGGAACTGCATTTTAAAGTTATTCTTGCAAAGTGCATATTTTTGATTACTGTATGTTGGTCTTTTATCGTTTTGGTCTTGTTTGCGCAGAAAAATGTTTGTGATTTTTCAAAAACTGATGTGGTGTCCATTTGTAGTGCTTTCATTGTATTACTGTATGTTATGTGCAAATCCTTTTCATACAGCCTCTGAGATAAGCCTGACTTCTCGTGCCAAGCTACCAATGGGGGTGAGCAGGGGTTATTTCAGTAGTGTATCCCCCTTATCCTGACTAGAAGGAAGGGTCCCTATTTGGACAAAGGTGCAAACCATTGCTAAATAGAGACAATTTGACACAAAGTAAAAATTCACATTAAACTCACATTTGAGCTCAGAACATGTTGAATCATTGATTTATTTTTACTGAATTAGTGTTTCTAAATTTGCTTTTAAAGATTTGTCTGTGAATATGTTTTGCAGGAATACATTTTGCGGATTTTAATGTGTAATACTATTTAGGCTACATCTGTACTCTAAAAGCATTTGTAAATTTAAATAAACATGTGGGTGGTGGTTTAGTAATTACGTGTTGCTCGGATACGAATTTTCCTTGAAAAAATGAAAAGATAAGAGGCATTTGGCAAAACAGGAACAAGTTGGTTTAATTAAACGCAGGGATCAGGAGAGCAGCAATGGAGTCATGTCTGAAGACTGTCTTGATGTACAGAGATTTTGGCCGATGTTATATACAGTTCTTGGAGTACAATAAACTGATTACACATTTTTGTACAACACGTAAATCCAGGCCTAGTTATGAACCATGGGGCCGATTCACAGAAGTAATCTGAGATAAAATCCTAAACTTACTACTTTTGGTATTTACAGAAGGCATTTAGTAGTAGTAAAGTTAGGACTCCTAACTTTACTACTACTAAAATCCTTCTGTGAATACCGAGAGTTGTAAAGTTAGGATTTTGTCTCAGTTTAGTAGTAGTAAAGTTAGGAGTCCTAACTTTACTACTACTAAATGCCTTCTGTGAATACCAAAAGTAGTAAGTTTAGGATTTTATCTCAGATTAGTTCTGTGAATCGGCCCCCATAAATTCAACCATCTGATTAAGGGCACATGTGGTTATCAACTCTGTGGAGACCTGGCGTGGGCCAGCGTGTATGTGTCCAGGTGTTCGGCATGGGGAGCGCGTGATCTCTGCGTGTAGTGTGCATGCTGTGTTCTGATTGGCTGAGTGGTCCTAACAACATGTGCCATCTGACTTTGTGGTATTTTGGTAGCGCGCGCCCCTTTGGCCAAACGTGTTTTATTAGGGCCAATCTCCTCTGACCTTTTGTGGTATAGCTGTCTATCTGTGGGATGAATCTGCGTTTTTCTTGTTCATGTGTTTGTCTTCTGGCTAAGTGTGACCCCACCTGAGCCCTATCAATTGATAGGCTTGGGTTTGTGTCACAGGGCCTCTCTGACCACATATTTCTGACTCTGGGTTGATAGGGAGGTCATCTTGGGTGGATTCGAAAGCAATGATACAAGTTTGTTATTACATGTACATATAACATGGTGGTCATTGACATCGCATTTACCGACATTCTCATTATTACGCGTACATTTGTCATGGCGCACATCAACATCGTATTTACCTGTACTGACATTGTTATGTGTACATATATCATGGCGTACATTGACATCGTATTCATCGATATTAACATTCCCCCCTATAGTTGAATATTCAACTACATCATTTTTCTCATATGTCATGACAGTCACATTATTTGAGGCTGGATGTGTTTCTGTTGTGTCTACTATCCTTTCTCTAGCTATTTGCATACTACCTTATTTGAGGACTGCGTTTTTACAGCAGGAAACCCACTTGTAGGAAACCACACAATAGTAGTACAAAAATGATAACTGGAAGCAATGACATGCACAGTTTGGTCATCCACAGGGGGTGCCAGGAAAAAGTACCATGAAACCTGTCCTGCTCAGGGACAGCTCCCTCCCTCTTCATGTCAGCTTGTAGAAGATGCAGTGCTTGTATGGCAAAAGCAAGAGTTTTATTTTCGAGATAATTTCCAGGAATATACGTGCAACGGGAAGCACCAATCTTGGCACACATTCCATCCTCCATCACGGGCATCAAGTCCAACACCTACCAAAGTTTCATCACCATGAGGCGAATGGCTCTTAGTTCTTCGCTGATAGCATTTAAGCTGAGCTCAGTGTCCTTAATCATCTTCATAAACCTCCACCTGGTTATCTGTAACCAGCAGGCATTTGCCTTGTTTGTAATGTGAAAAAAGGTATGGACCCTCCTGCGTTCACCTGAGTGTCAGAGAACAGTCTGAATTCTTCCATAATGTCCTTGTAATGAGCCCAGCCAAAATAGTCAGCAATTCTTCTTCTTTGATCCTGATGCAATGGAGTTGTTTTCTTCTGTAGCGGATGTTGGGACAACTCTGACAGATCTTCTCCAGGGACGATCAGGGTTGGGGTGTGTCTGGTCACATGGGTGCAGAGTCCCCGCCATCCGGGGACGAGCTGTGCATAAGGCAAAGTCAAGGTATTGCCAGTTGTAATCCATCAATGTGGAGATGCCCCATTGCAGGTCCGGTATGTGCAGTATTGTTTAACAGTTTACATTTGTACCAAGTGGTATTGTTCCTTTGTTTCTGGAACAAAAAGAATACAGTGTAAGTTTCTGTATAATTAGGGGTTGCCCCTTACCTTCCAACCATGTGTACCTATTTATCTTGGTATCCCACGTTTCCTGGCATGGGGTGTCTATTCTAGAGTTTGACCCCCACCCATGGGACTAATTTCACCTAGCGTCATCGAGGTGAATGGCCCTGCACTGGAATTCCATGTTCAGAGTCCATTTGTCATTAAGGAAGGCTGCCCCAAACATGTTAAGGGCCACCCTGGGACCACATTTGATGCGGGAGAGGATGTATTTGTGCACTGGTGCAGTGGTTTTGCTACCCCCAAGAACCTCTTTTCCACAAAGTCTCGGGGCCAAACAATATCCTCCCCTATATTGCCCCTTCTGCGCATCTTGTCTAGTAGTGTTTGAATAGCACTAGGTTTGGTAAATAGGTATAGTGCTGTGGGGTTGATCTCATACCGGGTTATGTTAACTACTGCTCTATGGAGTTCTATTCTATTGGGTTGTATGACATATCAGAATGGAAAAAAAGTGAAATATAAACACATTTTAAGGCATATCATATCAACATCAGAATCACACCGTAATGAAAGCACAAGTCAAATTCAATGCAAGTCCCGGATAAATTACCCAGTAGACACAGTACAAAAAGCCCTCAGCTGAATCTGCTTGGAGCCCTGAGAACAATCAAATTAATCGATATACAAATCATATGCTTACATGCATGCTACCCACGACCTTCATATTACTCCCATGTAGCCCGCAGTGGGCCACAGGGCAAATGCGCTACAAATCCAATTAGGCACAGTTATATTGCTCCTTCAACAATTCTTGACAGAGTAACATGATAGTAAATAGAGTCCTAGTAAGCTAAAAAATATGGCAATGCAACATTGCAAGTGTCTAATTGCAACCTGGTACAGAAATAGAGCCCAAGTGGGCTAAAGTGCATAGAAATGAAGCATTGGCAATCAAACATAGTCCAAGAAAAAATATTCTCAATTATACCATTCAAGCTAACCCAGATTCAAATATAAGAATTAAAGAAGAAAAAAATGAAAGTGCAAATCATATCACCCAATGTATTCCAAGTGCTCCAAAAGAAAAGGGTAGGGTGCCCCAGCCGGGGACTCCTCTCGAACCCAGCACGCCAGGTGAGAGTCCCTTCCTCTCCTCGCTGTAAAGATATAAAAAATGGGTATCGCACAGTGTCAAAAGAGACAGCACACAAAGAATGGTCTGCTTTAAAAAAAGTTATGTTAAAAGCATTTTATATAGAATTAGCATATCACGCTAAGTACATTAAGGGCAATATTTCAGCACTTTCAGTCCAGATGGATATATAATGCTTCATCCTAGTTTAGACTGTGAGTTGTCTTGGTGTTGAGCTCAATAATGGGTTTAGATTCCGGTTTACTCAGTGTGGCAGTGCGATCACCACCACTGGGATCTATCTTGACATGCTCAATCCTAGTGAATTTGAGTCGTTTTCTGTCGCTATAATGGTGAGTCGAATTGCCTAGCTATTGAGTAGTGTTTTTCTCAATTTGTGATAGTCTGGCCTGTTTTAAAATTATTTTGTGCATCGGTTGGATGGTGCTGCCCACATACCTAAGTCTACTAGGGTATTCCAAAGCATAAACAACAAAGGTAGTGCTACACATAATAAACTGAGTTATAGGCTTATGCTTTGTGGTGCACGGGATTGAACTTTCTTTACAGTTGGTAGAGTGCTCACAAGCTTTAGTGTAAAAGCCTCTAAGGGGGTTACATAGTGCATTGTGTGTTGTCTGTTGTGCAGATATCTGTTTTCACAAGCATGTCTCGTAATGATCTTGTTCTATGGTAAATGAAATGATTTTGGATTTCCCACTGATACTTTCCCGTGTAACTGGATCACGCCTGATGAGACCCAAAGTCTTTGCCAGAATGCCTCATACAGTACCGGATTTAGCATTGAATGTGGAAATGAGCCTAGTTTCGTTCTCAGTGGAGTCTGTATTATCACCAGTGGAACCTCTGTTGGAGCCAAACAAAATCTCATTCCTAGATTGAGTTTCCACCTTCCTGACAGCTTTGTCAAGCACCCATCTTGGTTAGATTTGTTGTATGAAGAGCTGAACAATATTTTTCTGTTCCCTTTGAAAAGTACCCTCATTAGTGTAGTTTCTTTTATCTTGTATCAATTCCCCATAGGGGATGCTCCACTTAAACTGACTCGGATGGCTGCTTAGGGATTGGAGCAGGCTGTTACCTGCAGTAGGCTTTCTGTGTAATTTTGAGATAACCCTGTTGTTGACTATTTCTACCTCAAGATCAAGAAAGATAATGTATTTCCTACTCAGACTTGAGGTGAATTCTAGGTTGAGATTTTTGTCATTAAGGCGGGTAACAAATCTGTTCGCCTCTTGTTCACTGTCTTGCCAGATCAAAAAGAGATCATCAATAAATCTCACCCAGAGTATGATCTTCTCCATATCCTCACTGTTTTTCGGTGAGAAGATCATACTTCTTGCCATATGTGTAGGCTTACGTGGGTGGCTTGGTGCAGTGTCTGTCTTAAGGACAGGCCCTGTGGCTAACCCCTGCTGCACAATGTCACAAATGAATATTGTTATTTAGATATAAACATTCCTCATAACTAGCATCATAAATTGTACTAATAATTCCAATCAGTTTTAAAGATGTTGGTGTGTTATGCCTGATTTAAAAATCAATTTGTTAAAGAATGTCAGTTTATCCTCTCTCATTTGAATGCATTTTAAAAAACCGTCATGCACAATTACAATGTTACGATTGATGATGGTACTGCCATCCATGGCGATATCATATGTCAGCCTGTGTCTTTGCCCACGTGGGCCAATCACATAATACATGTAAAGATCTACACCAAATCGATATGTAATCCACCATCTTAAATGTCATACACATTTCAATAAATCATATATGTAGGCCATTGAACAGCAGTCATTGTGTAACAGTTGTTTTTTGACAAAAAATCTTTTTATTGCATTTTCAAACAACAGAGATAGAGCAGCAGTACATCGTATAACAATTGTGTGTGTCAACTCTGGGGTGGGGTCCCCTATAAGTGAGATATGTACAGCATCCTGGCATAATGAAATTGAGTGGAGTTCATACCTTAAATGAATTTTCCCAGTGTTAAGGGGAATCCTCATCATGGTCACCATGGCCCTAGTTGGAGTCAGTGTTCAGGCCTCTGTGGGAGTGCCATCTGGCCCAGACCTGCTCCCATTTGCGTGGACAACCATTTCCCAGAAAAATCGACTTTTCATTTGTCATACACCAGTCGATGTCCCGTTCCCACCCCACCACCATTGGAGCCTCTCTAACACCCCATAAACGTGCAATGTTTCATTTGGCGACCCAGTGAGAGCCAAAACTTGCTATATCTTGGCGGTGGATCATCCCCCCATATGTGTAGAAGGCATCTTCCCTTGTGTGACAGTTGATCCATCTTAATCATTCAAAAAACATCAGCACCCACCACCACAGCATAATCAGCATCATAGTTTGAGGTAAATTATAACCCTGGGCGTAAAACTCTGCTCCCCTTGCGGAGTTTGCAGAGTTTTGGCAACTCCGCGTTGCGCGTACAATGCGGAGTTGCCGAAAAACTCCACACTCCGCAACAGAGCAGAGTTTTTTTTGTGTTCGCGTGCCTGAAATGTGTTTTTGCACGAGCGGGAGCTACTTACCAGGTGCCTGCGATCGCCGACGAGATTTCCCGAGTCATTCGCAAGCGCCACAAGATTTTTCTATGCAGCCGCATGGTCCCGCAAGAGTTTGCGATCGCGAACACGTCATTAGAGCCCGCCAGAGGACTTCGGGCGGGGGTTTTGTGAAGATCGCCATCCCAAAGGTGCAGAATCTACCGCAACTACAATCTGGAGAAGGTTCTCTCCTCGAGCAGCATCAAAACCTTCTCGAAATGATGGTTTGGAGTAAGCAACACCTCTAATTGACATTTGGCTATACTTTTTTGTGCGAGGAGTCCTTTTTCTTTTTTTTTTCAAGAGGAAGGAAGTGCCCCAGAGTTTCCAACTTCCTGTTCCTGTCCAGCAGGCTCCTCCCAGTGCTTTGTCCATCTCCTGGTCACTTTTCATTTGGATTTGGAGCTGGAAGGATCACTCTTTTTGTCTGCTGCATGATATATTTCATTGGATTTGAGGACTTTGAATTTGAGATTTCACAAGTAAGTTGAAAAATTGGTGTTTGTTTCATTGGGACCATGTACCTAGATTTATTTGTACTTTTCATCATTTTTTTTACATTTATTGTGGTAGGTGGCCTGTAGTTTCAGTAGGGGCCTAGTTGTTTCTTTGTAAGTAATTTTTCTTCTTTTATAAAGGAAACATATTACACAGTTCACTACATTTTCTCCAACTTTTGAAATCAATTTGCAATATTTATTTAATTCACCCAGAGCCACTCATGGGTGAGTGAAACAACTGTTTCTGTGGTGTCTGTTGAATTTAAACATCATTTAGGGCATGGATGGCATTGGATTAAAATACAAAATGTGTTTATTCTTTTGAGGTATTTCACTTTTTTTTCTTGTGTATTAAAAAATGCCTTTGTTGGATGTGCGTGGTTGTAAGTTGTAACTTGCAAACCCTTTATCCCTGTGGATTTTACTTTTTGGCATTATTGCTTTAAAGATGTGTTGTTTAGCATGCCTCCTTTGTCTGGCCAGTGTGTGAGTGTGTTTGTAATAGTGGGCCAGCATTTTCCTTGGCTGAGCCTCCCCATGTGGCCAGGTGCCATTTTGCAAAGTCTGTGTCCATATAGGCCTGCTTGAGTTCATTGTTTTCCTGGCCTCCTGCTTGTTGTGACCATGTGGCTGGCGGCCATTTTGTGGAGGCAGTTAGTGTGCTTTTGCCATAGGCATGCATGTCTTTCAGTTGTTCCTCTTGGCTTATTGCTTCTTGTTGTGGTGGCCTGGCCATGTGGCTGGCGGCCATTTTGTGAAGTGAGCCAGTGTGCTTTTGCCATAGGCCTGCATTGTCTTCCCTTTGTAGGCTTATTAATGCTTGTTGTTGTGGCCTGGACATGTGGCTGCCGGCCATTTTGTGAAGGCAGCCAGTGTGCTTTTGCCAAGGCCTGCATTGCTTTCCATTTGTAGGCTTATTATTGCTTGTTGTTGTGGCCTGGCCATGTGGCTGGTGGCCATTTTGTGAAGGCAGCCAGTGTGCTTTTGCCAAGGCCTGCATTGCTTTCCCTTTGTAGGCTTATTATTGCTTGTTGTTGTGGCCTGGCCATGTGGCTGGTGGCCATTTTGTGAAGGCAGCCAGTGTGCTTCTGCCATAGGCCTGCATGCCTTCTTTGTGGTGGCCATGTCTTCTTGCTGGTTGTTGTTTTGCATGCATTTATTCTTTTATTCAGCAAAAAATGAAGCACAGTTCACTATATTTTCTCCATGTTTTTAATAAATTTGCAATATTGATTTGAATTGATTCACTATGTGGTCTTTTTAAAAAAAAAAAATGTATTTGGGTAAAACAAACATTACAGATTAAGCATTTGTAAGACACAGTAGTATGGAATAGCAATAGCATGAGTACATGAACATTGCCACGCAATGGTAGCCACTGAGGTTACATTACACATATTCTAGTTTGCAGAACAATCCGAAATTTAGTGCATACTGATGGAGCAGGGAAAATAAAAATTTTAACCCCTATACAAATTATATAATTAATTAATTAAAATGTTCGTTTAAATGTATTAATCAACATTGTATGTGTGGGAATGGTAATATGCCAATGTATGTGCTAAATAATCTATTTAACGAATGTCCGTGTGTCTAATCATAACGTAAAAATAAAAGCGTACTAAATAAAAATAAATGCATGTTTGTGCTTCATAGAAATAAAATGTGTTGTTGCAAAAACAATAGTGATGGTAAGTAAGGAACGGCTTAAATGTTGCTTTCTGCTAGGTAACAACTAATTGGGGTACGTAGACGGGAGGGAAACGAAAGGGATATTTTTCTCTATTTTAATTATGTTTTGTTTGCCTCAAATTAGTGCTTCTAAAAGTATAACCGAGTGGCGATATAAAATGGCCGCCAGTGGGAAGATGTGCGCAGGCGCAAGGGGACACGTGATACGGGATGAAATTGGAGAAATCCGGAACCTCGTGATGTCTCTGAGAGGCTAGGATGCAAGAAATGGTCAAGGCTGGTGTGACCTAATTGAACTGATAGTGTGCCATGATGATCAGCAGAGAGTCCGTGGGAAAGAAGTCTAAGAGAAAGGACAATGACTGCGGAGTTCTCGAATGTGTCGAAAGAAGTTACAAATGAACTGATCAAATCGGATGGAAAGGTTTAAGCGTATGGGAAAGGAAATGATCCAAGGACCCTTGAATCCAAGAGAACTTGATTAAAGAATGAATAAGCTGACATGCATGGACCAATGAAAGAAAAGCGTGATATTAATGTTGCAACAGTTAGTTAGCAAAGTTAGAATTAGGGTATAAGAGGGCCTACTCTTAGTGGGAGGGGGTCAGTTGATGTCAGTCGTGGTTGCAGTCACAGTCAGGAGAGGAGTTGAAGAATCGTGTTGGTGGCTTCCAGTGCTGGGTGGTCCTGATCGATCCCTTACTGAGTGGGAGATGCTGAAAAGCTGTTAGAGGAGACGGGTCGCAGGTAGCTGATGCTGACGAGCTGAAGTTGCTGTTGCTGTCTTAACTTTACAGTTGAGTATGAGAAACAGGCTATTTCTAATCCCTAACTTAGGTTAGAAATCATTAGGCTAAATTAGGAAGCTAGGCAGGTAACTAGGGTTTTGGCTTCATGACAAAATTTCCTTTCTGCAATAAATTGATTATGCTTAATAAAAATTGTGAATTTAAGAATGAATAATTGAATAAAGTATTAAAATTCTTTTCATGCTTTTAAAATTATATAAAATTTAAGATTCTTTAAACCCAAAAATGACTCAGTGGTTATTTTCCTAAATGATTGTGACATAAGTAATTGGTTATTGTGATTCAGCTGGTCTTAATCACTATGAACTAATTTCTTAAATGAATGATTCATCGACAAACAAATGAGCAGGAATATCTTAAGAAATAACTAAAAGAAAGGGACAAAATAAAGTAATAAGATATCCTGGCTCTTCCAGCGGTACATAAAATGGTGTTCTCCATTTAGTTCTCATGCTTCTCCTAGGAGTACAGAATTTCATAAAGGTGTAAAGGAAATCCAGGAGTGTGCGTGTGTGTGTTAGGCGATGTTTATGGGCCCCATCGTCATGTGGATATGAGAAATATAGTTTGCCCCTGGATGACCTATAAGTAACCTGGGAGGAGAATAGTTTTTATTGTACGCGCTGCATCAGATTTCTTGGTAGCAGAGTTATGGTTTTCTATAGATTAGTTTAGTGATTATTGTTTATTGATTATTGATTATTTTATGACTAACACTATATGTTGAGTCACGTTATGTTATATGTAAGTTTTCACGCTTCTGGGATGTAGGAAGTGGAACACGTGTGGCAAGAGAAGTCACATGGAATTTGGTACATGGTCTGAATTCATTTTGGTTATAACGCAGGTTGTGTTATGTTAGGGATTTCGGAGTGAAAAGTGTGTAAATGAAATAGCAAATCACGTTTACTTGTGAAACTTTGGCCTTAATTCTCAGGAGCCTAGTCTCCACATGTGTCTTATCCCCAGAGAAACGAGTAAATTGTTTGTTTGAAAGAAGGGTAAGGTAGAGGGAAGTGCTACTTTACTGGCAAGAGTAAAATAATTCTGTGGTAGGGTAGAGGTAAGCGCTGCCTACTGGAAAAACAGGATTCTTGTGTAAAAGGACAAAGCTGTCACTTTGTTTAGCGAATCAGACTATGGAATTGTTTATTTGTTGTAACTAACGGAGAAAACAGCGAAAAGAAAATTGCCGATAAATTTTGTAAAGGAGGGGTAAAGAGTAGAAGTGACGTGGAAAAGTGCCGCGCTAGGATTGGATAGTGCGCTAGTCACGTGAACACAGAGCAGGAGTGACGTAGAAAAGTGCCGCGCTAGGATTGGTTGGTTCGCGGTCAGTGGAAATTGTTCTGATTGGTACGTTAGTGTGAGTCGCGCTGTAATTGGTCGAAGTTCCGTACACAGAAACAGCGTTAGAGTAGAGAGAAAACGAATAGAAAACATGCCGTATTACGAGTATGAAAGGGAGAGAACGTCATGGACGACGAAATTAAAGAATTTCTTTAAGAAAGACAAAAAGGTTGTGACTAGAGAGGGACAAGTAATTCCTCCGCCGAAATCAGCAGCTTCACATATGATGCTGAAATATGGATATCATACGTGCATATGGTTGGACAATTGGGTAAAATATACCAAGAATGATGGAGCATTGGCTTTCCCTGAAAATGGTTCCTTTAATGTAGCGGTTTTACGGAATTTAAGAGAAAAGATGTTTAAATTGGAACCTAGACCTAGACCGACACAGTTTGAGGCTTTAACAGAATGGGAAGATGAGATGTACGAAAAAGAAAGATTCAGAGGTATGAAAGGTTATGAGTTCGTGCCCGGAAGATTGTGGGGAATGAATCATGAGGACAGAATAAAACGATGGAGATGTGCTAACATGACAGGAGGTTTGTTTCCAGCTTTACAGTTGAGGAAGGGACTAAGAAAAAACGGACTGAGAAAAAGAAACATTTAGAGAGAGAAAAGTATATGCATGAGAGCGAAACGGATGACGAGTTGCTGGAAGATATATTAAATAAAAATCCACCTCCGTATCAGCAGAGTTCTACAGTGGTGACACCAAATGCGCCACCAATAGAAACTATGCGAAATAAAAGTCCAGAAAAAAGAAAAGAAGTAAATAGGTCACAAGAACAAATAAGAACTTCTCAAAATGAGGGAATAGAAAACAACAATGCAAGTGAATTGGCAAGGACAACAAAAGAACTAACTGAGAAAATTAGAGAATTAACAAAGAATATGGAAGCAGTTACCGTGCCCGTAACAATAGGTCCAGTAATACCAGTTTTGAGAATCAGAAAATTGATGAACGATCTTTGGTGATTCCCTTGAGTTCGCAATTCCAGAGAGAGAAGGAAAGAATGGAAACAAGTCCAGGTACAAGCAATTTGACTAGTGCTTACAGACCAAGTCCACCTGAAAATTTGACAGTAAATGAGTGTAGCGGTAGGAAAATACCTATGGTAACTGAATCTGCAACAGTGACACCTGAAAAGAGTGGAAATTGGACAGAAATAAATAGTACTCCCATAGGTCCGACTCCTGATGAGTTAAATGAGTGGATAAAAGCTTTTAAAATAAAAGAAACAGAAGAAAAACCATTAGATGTGATCAGATTGAAAATTGACATGGAAGAATTAATTCTAGGAACGATTGGTACAGAAAAGATAAAAAATTATCAGGATGATGAAATAATGTTTCTGTGCAAAAGTATAACATGGAGGGCAAAGAATTTACATGACAAACTAGAAGAAGTGGCCAGTGAGATTGGAATAGATTTTGCAAAAGTAAAAACGTTGCAGAAACCATACAGAGTAGATTTTTGTGAAAAAGATATTGAAAATTTGAATACAGCAGGAAGGCTGACACAGATAAAAGAGTTGATTGTTTTGTTGAGAAAATGGGGTGATGTGGACAGATGGAAGGTTAGATGGACAAAGAAGAATGAGAAAAGTATAGACAAAGGTTCATTGGCTTTTAAGATAACAGAAAAAGAACATGTTGTTAAAGAATACCCTATGAGAGAAACTCCAGGTGGTAGTTACGTGCATGTTCCCTGGACTAGGCAGGACATCCTGTCATTTACAAATGACTTTCCAAAGTTAAGAGAGAAGCCAGTTGAGTGGTACCGACAGGTAGAAAGGTTTGTAAAGGTCTCGAAGGTGTTGTGGATAGATTTGGATGGATTGTTTGACATAGTGGTACCAACGGATCTGTGGTCAGAATGTAAGATTACAGTTGACTGGCCAACTACAGAATATCCAAGAGATCCTAAGACAGGAGCTCCAGGACCAGATGTGATGAAGAAATACGACAAGGTGATTACCTTTTTGAAGAATAAGATTCCTCCCAAAGAGACAGATTGGGTTAAGATTGATAGAACTACACAGGAAAGTAAGGAGTCTGTACATGCATATTATGAGCGCTTGTTGTTGGTTTTCAAACAGTATAGTGGTTATGAGGAATTAAGTGAAAAGGATATGAGTCATTTTGTATACCGATTTGTATTTGGCCTGAAACAAGAAATAAGCGATATGATTAAGCAACATATGATAAACTGGCAGAATGCAAGTGTAGATGAGGTGCTGAGGTATGCTAAGTATTGTAGTGATGAAATAGAGAGTAAACAGCGTAAGTTGAAAGAAAAGGCAATGTGGGCACAAGTGAAAGTGGCAGAAAAACAAGAAGCCCAATTGGACAATAATAATGGAAACAAATCAGGACAGAATAAGATGCGACCAAACATAGGTAAAGGAAAAGGACAAGTGAGTCTAGAAGAGGCAAAGAAGAAATGGCCATGTCATAATTGCGGAAAATTAGGGCATTGGAGAAATGAGTGTAAGTTCCCACCTAAACCTAATCCGGAACATCAATCATTAACTCCACAGGTGCAGAATGAGGTAGTTGTTCAACAAAGTCAGGTGCCACAACCACCACTTCCCAACACTGTTAACCAGCAAAGATACAGTACAGAAACAGGATTCTACGGAGGAGAGCAGGTAACACAGTTGCCGCGAGCAGCTAACATTTCTCAGTATTGGTTGCATCAGAGTGAGGATGACCCGGATGAAAGTTTCTGACGGTGCGCAAGAGAGGGGAAAGAGTGCGTGCTTGGCGCAACTCTAGAGGTAGATCAGTCTGGTCCCTTTGTGGATGGAGAAGTGAATGGTGCAAACGTAACATTCCTTGTCGATACTGGAGCTACCCGTTCTACTGTTAGATCAGTGGAAATTCCGAACCTTCCTCTCTCAGGTGAATACATCCAAGTGGTAGGAGTAGCCAATCAGCAGATTAAAACCCCACTTACTGAATTGGTGGAAGTAAAAATTGGTTCTTTTAGCAAAATGCATAAATTTGTAGTGTGTGATTGTAGTCCTGTAAATCTTCTAGGTCGTGACCTTTTGTGTAAAATGAATTGCACAATTTATTGTACACCAGAAGGAATAGGTTTCCAGACTTCGGATGAAGATGTTCTGTATAAAGTAACTTTGATGAATCAAGAACCTGAAACGAATGGTTTATTTCCTGCATTTGATGCAGAAAAACTTCCAGAAGAGCTAAAAGGTGCAGTAAAAGAAAGTGTGTGGGATTCTACAGGAGAGGACATTGGATTAATGAGAGAAGTTGATCCCGTAAAAGTGACAGTGAAAGAAGGGATAATTTATCCAAACACGCCACAGTACAAATTAACTCCAGAAATAATTGAAGGAATAACTCCTGTGATAAATAAGATGATTGAACAGGGAATTCTGAAAGAAATCATGAGCAGTCCATGTAATTCACCTATTATGGGACTGAAAAAGTCAAATGGAACATACAGAATAGTACAGGATTTGAGAAAGATCAACAAAATAGTGGTACCATGTTGTCCAATAGTGCCAAACCCTGCAGTAATTCTATATCAAATCCCGCATGAAGCTGAGTGGTACACTGTGATAGATTTATGTCACGCATTTTTCTCTATTCCTTTGCACCCAGATAGCCAGCCATTATTTGCATTCCGGTTTGGAGAGCGTATTTTGGCATGGTGCCGAATTCCACAGGGGTATACAGAAAGCCCCTCAATTTTTAATCAGATTCTAAAGAAATCTTTGGAAGATTTAAAAATGCCAGAAAAATCAGTGATGGTGCAGTATATCGATGACCTATTGGTGGCATCGAAAACCAAAGAGGCATGTGTAAGTGACACAATTGCTTTACTGAACCATTTGGAGAAAAGAGGACATAAAGTGTCTCCATCAAAATTACAGTTTTGTCAGAAAGAAGTCCAGTATTTAGGGCATAAAATTGAGAAAGGAGTGCGGAAAATAGCGACAGAAAGAGTAAGAATGATTCAAGGAATGAGAGCACCAATGACTCAAAGAGAGGTAAGAATGTTTTTGGGAATGGTTGGATATTGTCGACAATGGATAAGTGGATTTTCTTTGATTGCAAAACCCTTACAAAAATTGACAAAGAAAGATGTAAAAGACCCTTTTGAGTTAAACAAAGAAGAAATGAAATCTTTCAAAGAATTGAAAAAGAAACTGTGTGAGGCCCCTGCTTTAGGCATGCCAGATTATGAGAAAGATTTTGAGTTGTACTGCAGTGAAAGAGATGGATGTGCATTTTCAGTACTGGTACAAAAACACGGGACCATGAAGAGGCCGATAGCTTACTTTTCAGCTGTTTTAGATCCTATAGCGAAAGCATTGCCTGGATGTCTGAAAGCAGTTGCAGCTACTTGTGTAAGTCTGGAACAAAGTGAAGGTATAGTGATGGGGTATCCACTGAGAGTATATGTTCCCCATTCAGTAGAAATTCTTTTGACAAGAACAAAAACACAGTACATGACACATAGTCGGCTGACTAAGTACGAAAAGGTCATCTTGAGTGCTGAAAATGTGACCATAGATAGATGCATAAATGTAAATCCTTCTACATCATTGCCAGATGAAGAGAGTATAATTGAACAAGACGAAGTAGATCATGATTGTCTGAATGTGCTAGAATATTGCACAAAACCAAGAGCTGACATAAAAGATGAACCGTTAAAGGAATCGGATTATGTCATGTTTGTAGATGGGTCATGTTTACGCACAAAAGAAGGGGTGTTAAGCGCAGCTTACGCAGTATGCACAGTGGCAACTGTGATGGAAGCGTCTTGTCTGAAAGGAGTTAGGTCCGCCCAAGTTGCGGAACTAATTGCTTTGATTCAAGCATGTAAATTGGGGAAAAATGTACGAATCACGATTGTGACCGATAGCCAATATGGTTTCGGCATCGTACATGATTTTGGCCAGATTTGGTCACAAAGAGGATTTTTGACATCTGCAGGAACACCTATCAGAAATGGAGATTATGTTAAAAAACTGCTTGAGGCGATACAGTTGCCTAAACAAATAGCTGTAGTGAAGTGCAAGGCGCATAAGAAAAACGAAGACTACATAGCGGTCAGCAATAATTATGCTGATGAGATCGCTAGATATTGTGCGGAAAACATGGCGACCCTGAACAAAAATAGAGAAAGGGAGCATGTCTCTTGTCCTTTACTTTTCACTAATACAGTCGAAACATGGGATGAAGTAAGGCAGTTACAAGAAACAGCAAGAGATGAGGAAAAAGATTACTGGATTAAAGCAGGATGTAGAAGACAGGAAGATAATGGAGTGTGGGTATACAGAGATGAAAGACCAGTTATGCCTGATAGCATGATTGCAGACATGGCACGGATGTACCATGGACAAGCTCATATTGGGAGAGATGCAATGATTAGACTTTTTAGACAAACCTGGTATAACCCAAAATTCAGAGCCATTGCTGAAAGTCTTTGTCAAAGATGTCTTATTTGTCAACAGTTTAACCCAGGAAGAAAAACAGTAGTGAGTCTAGGAACAATAGGACGAGAAGGAGGTCCATTCACAAGAATACAGATGGACTTTATTGAGATGCCCCCTAGTAACAGATTAAGATATGTTCTAGTGGTCGTCTGTTTGTTCTCTCGTTGGGTGGAGGCATACCCCACAAGAAGGAATGATGGAACAACAGTAGCAAAACTTATGCTGCGAGAGTTCATTCCGAGGTATGGTTTTCCAGTCACGGTTGAGACGGATAGAGGAACACATTTTCAAAATGAGTTGATCCAATTGATTTGTGAAGCATTGAGTATTAAACAAAAACTACATTGTGCTTACAGACCCGAGGCTTCTGGGGTAGTAGAGCAGATAAATGGAACAATTAAAAACAGATTAGGAAAAATGTGTCAAGCTACAGGACTCAAATGGCCAGATGCACTGCCTCTTGTTCTGATGACCATCAGAAGCATCCCTGAAAAGAAAACGGGACTCAGTCCGCATGAGATGATCATGGGACGAGCAATGAGACAAGCCCACGTACCCGTCAACAAGTTATTAACCATAACTGATGATCTAGTACTGGATTATTGCAAGGGACTGGCTGATGTGGTGCGTTCTGTGTTTCATCAGGTTGGACCGGATGCGACCACTCTTGAAAGAAAACCAGCCCACGACTTGAATCCAGGAGACTGGGTCCGCATAAAAGTCCACAAGAGAAGAAACTGTCTAGTTCCGCGTTGGGATGAGCCAAGACAGGTAATCCTAGTGACAACGACTGCTGTCAAGTGTGCAGGAGTGAAGAACTGGAGTTCACGCCAGCCACACAATCAGAATTCCAGAACCTACAGATCAACATGTGAGTCGGCGTCTGGAAGTGTGGGATAAAAGCTTAACGGCTGGGACAACCAAAATAAAAGAAAGGGTGCCAGAACTTGAAGATCGACCTGAAAGTCGACATCTGGAAACCCCAACTGCAAGTACCTCTAGAGAAGAGGAAGAAGAAGGAGAAGAAGAAGAAGAAGAGAGAAGTTCAGAAATTCCAGAACTTGAAGATCGACCTGTAAGTCGACATCTGGAAATATCTGACACAACTTCAGACTCTGATGATTCAATTGAAAACCGTAAAGAATTCCTAAGAAAAACTTGGGGTTATAAACCAATTAGAGAAGAAACTGAGCAAGAAATTGAGTTAGATGAACAACCAGGTACAAGTTATGGTGGAACTCCTTCAGAAACAATATTAATAGATGAAGTAGGGAAAGAAGTACACAAAAAGTTAGAAAATCGAGAAGAACCCCGAGGAGTAATAGGGATAGATAGAGAAACAGGAGAACAGGGAAATTTAGAAACAGAAAAGGAGAAAAACACCAAATCGGAAGAACCCCGAGGAGGGACAGTAATAAGGGAAAACAAAAGGAGAAGACAGATCCACCAGTAGGAGATGACGAGATTATAAGTTTTAAAATAAGAGACAATAGTGAAACAGTTGAGACAGAAACAGAAGAAAGTGGAGGAGAGGAAAAAGCAAAGACTGAATCAAGAAAAAGAAATTGGAAATCAGAAAGAGAAGAAAGAGAAGGTGAGGTCAAAAGGCCAAGAAAAGGAGATAATTGGCCCAACAGCTATGTAAGAAAATTGAGATATAGAATAATAAGAGCGGAAGACGAAGGTGCTGAACAAGTAAATGAAGTAACAAGTCAAAAGGGACAAGAAAAACCAAGTGGAAAAAGATTACAAAAGTCCAAAAGGACAAAGAAAGTGAATTCAAAGTTTAAGTCACCTGAGTGGCTGTATATTGCACTAACTGATTACAAAGAAGAAGAAGAAAACACTCACGGAAACCAGAGACTGAGAAGTCGGATGGGAAAAGGTGAGATGCAACAAAACTGAAATGGAGACTTATAGTGCTTCTACCGGACGTGACAATTTTACTGGATGTGACAAATCACCGGATGTGACAACGAAAGAATTCTGGAAAGAATTAAAGAAAGTACCAAGCAAAGACTTTTGAAAGCAGAGTGGCATCTAAGTCATTTTGAGGTGTAGTGACACAATTTTCTGAAAACTTAACAAATAGAAAAAGAAAAATGGAAAATAATGAGAATAGAAGAGATAAATGTGAATTTATAAAGAGATGGTGCAAAATGTGCTGCTTTTGTACAGGGTTATTAATGACCATATGGATAGTTTTAGCAATCACAATTCCTATTAGTGTAGCTGTGATAGAAGCAAAAAATGATACTAAACTAGAAAAAGAAACTAGTATTAAAGAACCAGTTATTTTAAGAAGTAGTGCAGAGTTGCATAAGGATAAGTCAGTAACAGATTTTTCAAAGAATGTTTTTACAAAATTATTGTATGAGTACGTAGAAACAATGGACGTGAGAGATTGTTATGTTTGTATGCAGTTGCCTGCATCAGTATCAGAAGGTGTGACTTATCATCACTTACCTCTGACTTATGGAATAACATGTAGTGTAATAGCAAGTTTATTTTATAAAACAGGTAGATTAGAATCTTATTATACTGATATGGATAAGATATTTGCAAACATTCCAGTAGTACCAGAACTTAACAAAGTAAAACCAGCAAAGGTTTTAGGAGAATTCTTTTAGAACATAGAAAATTAACGTTAGAAGAAATAATTAGTAACAACCTTACCTGTGAGTTAAAGAAAGAAGAAAAAGTATTTTTAGATATGGTTGAAGAAAGAAGAATGAAATTTCAAAAAGAAGCAATAAAAGAGGAAGGAAAACGCTTATGGACGTTTGAGGAAGGAAATCATGAAGGGAAAAAGATAAATGCAGCAATGACTTTAGACTGGCCATAAACAGGAAAGTTGTGCATTAGGAGAAATAAGACAGTCTATGACAATTACTTTGTAGGTTCCAGTATCTGCCATGACAATTATCAAATTCTGGGAGGTTGGGGATTCAAAGGTGGAAAGGACCCAATATTTCCAGGTATCTATTATGTTTGTGGGAATAGAGCTTATTACATGTTACTGGACCATTGGTATGGAACTTGTTATGTAGGCCTGGTCTTTCCCAAAAAATTTCACATGGACAGAGAAGAAAAGGGAACATACAAGATGATTAATAGATTTACACGTAGAAAGAGGGAAAGTTTTTCAGAAATTGTAGGTGATATTTTTGGAGCATTGATACCAGCAGTGGGAATATCTTTGAATGCATTTAAAATTCGGAAGTTATCCACAGTAGTAGATCGTTTGTCTACAGATACTGCGGGAGGGTTCTTAATGGTAAATACAGAAATGGTTGCCATGAGAGCTATGGTGATGCAAAATCGGCTTGCCCTTGATATTCTTTTGGCAAAAGAGGGTGGAGTCTGTGGAATGTTGAAAGTCCAACATTGTTGTACTTACATTCCTGATAACAGTGAAAATATACAGAAGTATATTACAAATATTACAAGTTTGCACAAAGAATTAGTTCCACTGGAGGTTGAAAGTGTTTTGGGAAAACTTGGTAGAGGGTTTTCCTCAGTAGCGAATTGGTTAACTAGGATGAGTAAACTAGTAATAGGGAAAGTTATAATAGTAGCAACTATAGTAATATTGTTAGCCATGATATTGAAAATAGTAATAACATGTATAAAGAGAAAAGTAAGACAGAATAAGATAAGAAGAAATAACAGAATAATGAGAGAAAGAGAGAGAGAAATGGGTGAAATTGAATTGGAGAAAATGAAAGAAAGCATGTATAAAGAGACTAAAAGGCAAGATGAAGAAGAAACAGAGATATAAATAACAGAAAGCGAAGGATGAAAGACATGCTGCCTGAAAAGAAGTATGACTTGGGTTTTATGTGGTGATTTAAAAATCACCAAAGGGGGAGTTGATGGAGCAGGAAAATAAAAAATTTAACCCCTAACAAATTATATAATTAATTAATTAAAATGTTCGTTTAAATGTATTAATCAACATTGTATGTGTGGGAATGGTAATATGCCAATGTATGTGCTAAATAATCTATTTAACGAATGTCCGTGTGTCTAATCATAACGTAAAAATAAAAGCGTACTAAATAAAAATAAATGCATGTTTGTGCTTCATAGAAATAAAATGTGTCGTTGCAAAAACAATAGTGATGGTAAGTAAGGAACGGCTTAAATGTTGCTTTCTGCTAGGTAACAACTAATTGGGGTACGTAGACGGGAGGGAAACGAAAGGGATATTTTTCTCTATTTTAATTATGTTTTGTTTGCCTCAAATTAGTGCTTCTAAAAGTATAACCGAGTGGAGATATAAAATGGCCGCCAGTGGGAAGATGTGCGCAGGCGCAAGGGGACACGTGATACGGGATGAAATTGGAGAAATCCGGAACCTCGTGATGTCTCTGAGAGGCTAGGATGCAAGAAATGGTCAAGGCTGGTGTGACCTAATTGAACTGATAGTGTGCCATGATGATCAGCAGAGAGTCCGTGGGAAAGAAGTCTAAGAGAAAGGACAATGACTGCGGAGTTCTCGAATGTGTCGAAAGAAGTTACAAATGAACTGATCAAATCGGATGGAAAGGTTTAAGCGTATGGGAAAGGAAATGATCCAAGGACCCTTGAATCCAAGAGAACTTGATTAAAGAATGAATAAGCTGACATGCATGGACCAATGAAAGAAAAGCGTGATATTAATGTTGCAACAGTTAGTTAGCAAAGTTAGAATTAGGGTATAAGAGGGCCTACTCTTAGTGGGAGGGGGTCAGTTGATGTCAGTCGTGGTTGCAGTCACAGTCAGGAGAGGAGTTGAAGAATCGTGTTGGTGGCTTCCAGTGCTGGGTGGTCCTGATCGATCCCTTACTGAGTGGGAGATGCTGAAAAGCTGTTAGAGGAGACGGGTCGCAGGTAGCTGATGCTGACGAGCTGAAGTTGCTGTTGCTGTCTTAACTTTACAGTTGAGTATGAGAAACAGGCTATTTCTAATCCCTAACTTAGGTTAGAAATCATTAGGCTAAATTAGGAAGCTAGGCAGGTAACTAGGGTTTTGGCTTCATGACAAAATTTCCTTTCTGCAATAAATTGATTATGCTTAATAAAAATTGTGAATTTAAGAATGAATAATTGAATAAAGTATTAAAATTCTTTTCATGCTTTTAAAATTATATAAAATTTAAGATTCTTTAAACCCAAAAATGACTCAGTGGTTATTTTCCTAAATGATTGTGACATAAGTAATTGGTTATTGTGATTCAGCTGGTCTTAATCACTATGAACTAATTTCTTAAATGAATGATTCATCGACAAACAAATGAGCAGGAATATCTTAAGAAATAACTAAAAGAAAGGGACAAAATAAAGTAATAAGATATCCTGGCTCTTCCAGCGGTACATAAAATGGTGTTCTCCATTTAGTTCTCATGCTTCTCCTAGGAGTACAGAATTTCATAAAGGTGTAAAGGAAATCCAGGAGTGTGTGTGTGTGTGTTAGGCGATGTTTATGGGCCCCATCGTCATGTGGATATGAGAAATATAGTTTGCCCCTGGATGACCTATAAGTAACCTGGGAGGAGAATAGTTTTTATTGTACGCGCTGCATCAATACAAAATCACTGCGTCATGCTAATGTGAGAGTCCGCAACGTCGTTTTCGACCATGACTCTCAAGGGCACATCTAGGTCTGCTCTTGCATGATCTGGGGAGGGAGAGTTACTGCCTGATCGCTGTAGGTACGCTACCAGGGGGGCCCATTGTCATGCAGTCGACTGGCTGGGGGCATGATGTTCCAGTATTCAGTTAAATGAGTCTGGCAATATGCTGCGTCTGCCAACCAGGCCTTAGGAGTTGGTGCAGGTTTCCGACCCCAATGGATCGCCACACGGCGTCGAGCCAGTATTAGCAGCATGGTGGACAAACGCCTACTGGCATCCGGAATATCTTTGACATAGCCCAACAGACAGGTCATGGGGTCTGGAGCTAGGGTGTCCGAGGTGATGTCACTTATGATGCAGCATACGTCATGCCAGAAGGCCGTAACCTTAGGGCACGTCCAGGCTAAGTGTATAAATGTGGCGACGGGAGCAGCACATCTAATGCAGTTAAAGTCTGCAATCAGTCACCATTTTATGAAGCCCAATGGGTGTGCGGTAAAGCCTGTGTAGGTACTTAAAATGAATGAGGTGTAAACGGTAATTCAGCGAAAGTTTTTGGGACTGATTGCAGCAGTACGTCCATTGTGCAGGTGTGGGAACATCCCCGAGGTCAGACATCCAGGCTAGTCGCGTCCGCTCAGTGTCGACTGGGGAAGCTGCGAGCGTCAGCGCATAGAGTCTAGTGATCAGTTTACGTGGAGAAGCGGTAGTGTGAATATATTCTAGCGCAGTGCATTGGGCCGGGGGGGCGGGAAATGAGGCATTAGTATCTTTACAAGTGGCATGGATTTGAAAGTACAGCAGGTTATCTAGGGGAGTAGTATACTCCGGAAGAGTAAGGAATTGATCATTAGGGTACAGATCGGCATTTGTGGTAATGCCAAGTGAAGCAGCGCGTCGCGCCATACCGGATGTCTGGAGTGGAGGGAATGATGGGTTATTCACCAGCGTCATAGCTGGGGTATAGAGTGTCGGGATTTTAGTGTGTTTGCGTATTCCCTCCCAGGCCCAGCGCATGCATTCAACAGTGTCAATTTTGCACTTAGGGGCAGTATAGGGAAGGAATATAGCGGTCTGTATAGGCCACGGGGCGGCAAGGTCGGTTTCTACAGCGACGTGCGGTTGGGATGGCGTGGGGTGTAGCCAAAAGTGAAGAAAACTATCCTGGGCTGAGTAAGCATATAGTTTAAAGTCGGGTGCCCCCAGCCCTCCGCGTGTGAAGGGCAGGGTTAGGGTATCATATGCAATACGCGGTTGGCGGCCCGCCCAGTAAAGTGTAATCATGTTGGAGCGTAATCTCCGGAAAAATTGGGATGAAAGTGGCAGCAGAATATTTAAAATTAGATACAAGAACTTGGGCAGGACTACCATCTTAGCAATGGCAACTCTACCGGCAAGGGATAGCGGTAGGGTTTTCCAGATAAGAATTCTGGACTCAAGCCAATCGATCGCTCTGCCATAGTTCTCTTTCCACAGCTCGTCAACATTCCTAGTGAGCCAAATTCCCAGATATTTAATCGGGCCGGAGGCCCATGTAATCGGATATTCTGTATCGAAGGGGCAGGTTGCGTCAGTTAACGGAAATAAAATTGATTTCCCCCAGTTTATCTGCACCCCGGAGTAAACGCTGAATCGGATGACCTCTCTGGTCATAGGGCCTAGGTTCTCTTGGGGCTCTCGAATAAAAAGGGCGACATCATCCGCATACATTGATGTGACTAAGCTGCGTGATGAGAAGCCAATGCCCCTTTGTGTGTGATGTTGCCTTAGCCGCGCCGCCAGTGGCTCCATAGCTATGGCAAAAAGTATGGGAGACAAGGGCAACCCTGCCTGGTGCCACGGGAGATGTGTATTGGTTCAGTGATTTGGCCGTTGATACGGATACGTGCCGCAGGTAGTGTATATAGTAACTTTATTTTGTTAATGAAAAGGGGGCTAAGTCCAGCAAGGCGAAGAGGAAGGGCCACTCTAGCGAGTCAAATGCCTTAGTGGCATCCAACAGGGCAGCCACTGCGGGCAGGTTCGGGTTGATTTGATGTATGATGGAGAAGATGGTTCGTAAGTTATGAGAGGTGGCACGGCCCGGTATAAAACCGGATTGATCCGGGCGAGCAATAAGCGACATGAGGGGAAGGAGGCAGTTGGCGAGGAGTTTCGCATAGATTTTATTATCCGTATTGATTAATGAAAGCGGGCGATACGAGTCACAGGAGTCAGGGGGTTTGCCAGGTTTAAGCAGAAGAGTGATTAGCGCCTCGCGGAGCATGGTGGGAAAGTGACCTCTCTCGACCGACTCATTATACATTGCGGCTAGATGGGGAATGAGGACAGTAGCCTATTCCTTATAAAAGGCCGCTGTTAGCCCGGGCGCCTTCTCGCTAGGAAGGCTAGAAATCACCTGGGCGATTTCCTCAAGAGTGAAGGGCTCATCCAGGTACTCTCGATGCGCATTACTGAGCCATAATAGCTCGATAGTGTCAAAATATTGTGTGAAAACGTCCGGAGGAGTTTCGATGCCGGCAGTATATAAACTGGCATAGAATTGGGAGATTCTGTCGAGTATACCCTGTTGGGTGACGATTCTGGTACCATTTTCTTCCCATAACTTTCGCAATAGGTGAGCAAGGGTTTTACCAGGGCGGTCGCCCTCCCCATAACGGCGAGCTTGCGCTTCACGGACTAAGTGTGCAACCTCGCGCTCAGCTTCGGATTGGTATTCAGACATTTTTAGGCGCATGTCCGCCAGGAGGGAGGGGGATGGTGCGCTGATATAGGTCAGATCAAGTTGTTTAATTTCTGATTCTAAGCGCTCCAGAGTGCCTCGAAGAGATTTAAGGACCCCGGATTGTCTGGCAATACACTCGCCTCTTATCATGACTTTAAATGTCTCCCATAAAATGGAGGGGGAGTCCACCGAGCCCACATTCAATTCAAAGAATTCGACCATGGCCGTGCGGAGTTCCTCACGAAACGCTGTCATGAAGCGCGTGTGGGGGGAGGCGCCAGGCGAACATATTTCTAGACGAGCTGGGTAGTCGAATGGTGAGGAGCACTGGTGAGTGGTCTGATAATGTGCGCGCGAGATGAGAAGAAGACGTGGACCAGCCAAGCACATCACGGGTGACAAGCCACAGGTCGATGCGGGACCAGGAGTTGTGTGAGTTGGAAATACAAGTACCCTCGCGCTCGTCAGGGTGGTGATGTCTCCACCCGTCTGTTAGGAAATTATCACGGATTATGGAGTTCAGCATGACAGTGGCCTGGGGATGTAGTGTGCAGGAGCCAGAGCAGTCGAGGGCGCTGTGCGGGGCAATATTGAAGTCCCCTCCCCACAGCAATGGGAGCGGGCCAAGAGAGGAGAAGAGCTTCCAGACATGGGCAAGAAATTCCGGGTTGTCAGTGTTTGGACCGTAAACGGTGGCTAGAATCACGGGTTGGGTATATAAAATGCCTGTGAGAATCACATAGCGGCCTTCAGGGTCAGTAATGGTGTGAGTGGCTCTCCATGGCAATCCCCTCCTGATCAAGGTTGTGACCCCCCTGGTGTAATTAGAGTAAAAGGAGGAATACTTATCGCCCCAATGTTTAGAGTTGAGCCTAGCTGCAGTGTGAGTGGTTAAATGGGTCTCTTGAAGAAAACAGATATCTGTCTTGTGTCTAGTAAAATACGCATGCATAAGTTGGGCTTTTTCGGAAATCGTTCATGCCTCTAATATTCCAAGTCACAAGTTGTAGCTCAGCCATGAAGTCGGTGTATGGTAGTAATGTGTGGCTCCGTGCTAGCAATTTGGTGGGTACAATATGTCGTTGCAGAGCAAGTTACAGTATGTGTGGTTGCCAATGTGCTTCCAAAGAAAAAAGAGCAGGGAGAAGTGTAGTCATCTAGCATATTACATAACAGTGAAGAAAGAACATCACACCATCTTACCCCCAAGCCCC
This sequence comes from Calotriton arnoldi, assembly GCA_963921515.1. Lineage (NCBI taxonomy): Eukaryota > Metazoa > Chordata > Amphibia > Caudata > Salamandridae > Calotriton > Calotriton arnoldi. The sequence continues at coordinate 255,474 of CAWUFW010013852.1, forward strand.
ACACTCCCCCTCCCACTCCAACTCCCCAACATGGTTGAGACATTACCCTCCCGCCCTCCCAGGAACCCCAACTTGGCAAAAAAAATCTGACATCGGGATTCATCACCTGAGGGGTACGCGGGCTCATCTGGACAACCCCCAGGCCAAAAGGCCGGGTGGCCGAGCTTAATAGTACAAGCAAGGGGAGAAATTAAGAAACCTAACAGCACGATTATGGGGATAAATTGAGGCACAGCATTTGTAATTTAGCATTGACATCTAAAGGGTATGGGCAGCAGATATTAATATAACCCGACACTGAGTGAGTTACAAAGCTAGAGGAAACTCAATCATTGTCACTGGTTCGACCCTCGTCGACGGGTGATTGTCGGTCATTTGAGCGCGGCTTCTGTAGTTGTTTAGCGAACGTCAGGGCAGCCTTCGGATCGGTGAAGTAGCGAGGCTTGTTTCCGAAATCGATGCACAGCTTGGCGGGGTACATAAGAGCGTAGGGAAAATGTATTTGCTGGAGGGCACGCTTAGCTGGGAGAAAGTCTCTGTGGGCAGATTGCACCGTGATGGTAAAATCCGGGTAGAAAGAAAGGGTGTTGCCCTGATGCCGGACCTCTCCCATTTCTCTCGCCCTGCGTAATATGGCGTCTCGATCTCGGTAGTTCAATAAGCGAGCCACAATAGGCCTGGCCAGGGCCCCAGAAGGGGGACGCGGTCCCAGTGACCTATGAGCTCGTTCGACGATGAATACACTTGAGAGGACTTCACCAAACAGTTCCTTGAAAAGAGCTTCCAGGTAGGTTTCCATTTTATCAATGGCGGTGGATTCAGGGAGGCCCACAACACAAACGTTGTTCCTGTGGGAGTGGGATTCTAGGTCTTCATTTTTGGCGCGGATCAGCTCGAGCACCTTGTCCATTTTTAAAAGTTGCTGTTTTCCCGATGTCTCCGCATCCTCCTGGTCCGAAACCCTGGCCTCCAACTTTTCGATACGAGTGTCGTGTGAGTCCACGCGTTGTTTTACCTGATCGAGGTGGGAGGTGAGGTTGTCAATTTTAGCGTCAATGGTTTTGAGACTTGATTTAACTTCTAAGAGCAAAGAACGTATGCTGTCATCTTGGGGCTCTTGGTTTTCAGTCTGCGTAGTGCGCTCTCCGGCTTCCTGAGATGTTTCGTCCAATTTACCAGCTCCGCGGATCCCGAAGGTGAGTCTAGTTTGTTTTGCGTCAGCCTTCCCCATCTTGGCGAATGGAACTGTGAAGCCAGAGGGCCGCGGCGCAGTCTTGTGGCTGGAGGCTTCCAAGTAAAATCGATGCGTGTAATAATAGTGGATGGGTGGTAGAGGCACTAGTAAGGATCAAAGTAGGTCGATAGAGCACCCAGGGCAGGGTGAGCAAGGTGGATCTCACGCCTCACTTTCCCCTGAGGGCGGACCATGGAAAGGAGGAGGCGCAGCATGCCGTTCGATCCTGGGGAACTGCAGCAGTGACTTCCCCAGTGCTCCAGCACCCCACAGCAGGCACAGATAGGAAGGGATCAGTACTGCATGGGGTAGTGTAACAGTGTGCAGCTAGGTCAGAGTCAAGCGCCACGCAGCCTCACCAAAGCCGGCACCTGGCAAGGAAGGACAGAAACCGGTGGCCAGTCACTCAGCCACCAGACTGTGCAGTTCTAATGAGGCATGACGGTAGGGCGGCAAGTTGGGGGAATCAGTGGTGATGCGGACACTTGCAGGCCTTATATGTAGCTTGAGTATATAACCCACTGGTGCGTAGAGTCTATTTAAATCGGAGCTGGGCCCCAACCACCTCCGCTCCCTGCTGGCCACCTTGATGAGTTTGGGAGCGAGGGACCGTGCCCGGGGTTAACGTAGTATTCCGCCAGCCGGGGCATCCAGGGCCGAAGGCAGTATATGGTGGAGCCCGCGCTCTTACCTTGTGGGAGTCTCGTCGTCCACCAGGCGGCCCGCCCAGTCCCACAGCCACACACAGGTGAATAAAGCAAATTAGGGGAGCACGGCCCCGTCGCAGACAGCCCCCGCAGTCGATAATCAGCAGGACAGCAGTGTGGGGGGGAACGCCGATGAAGCGAACCCAGCACGGGCCTCAATTGAAGCCTGAAGGGTAGGAGCTCTGGGCGCGCAGAGCCACCGCCAGCCGAGTCTGGGCCCCACCTCCTCCACTCCTTACCGGGTGTTATGTACAGTCCAAGTGCCGACGTCCGCGCTCAGGGCCGGCACCGCTCACCGCCCGCCCGGGCACTCAGTGTGGATGGTGAGGCCCGCTGCGCAAGGCTGTGCAGTCGAGCGGGGTCCCCCAGCGACGAGCAGCAGGATACAGTGGGGTCCACAGCCGCACCTCGTGGGGGCCGCGCAACCCCCAGGCAGCCCTGGTTAGCCTAGCAACAGCGGTCACAGCAGGTCCAGGGAGTACGGCCTCGCCACGCCGCAGCGTCCGCTGCCGACAATCTGCTCAGGCCAGGCAGGAAGGCAGAGTGAAGCGGAGCAAAATGCCGGACTGCCAGGTCCCAGGACGAGGAGAGTTCACCGCTGCAATGAGCCCAAAACGCAAGGTAATCGGCTCGCTGGAGTCCCCAGGTGACACGGAAGCAGGGAGCACTTGTCGGGTAGGTGGAATTCCCCTTGCCAAGGAAGGATGCTGCAGGATTAGTCGCTCGGCTGGCAGAGCTTGCCTAAGGCGCAGCCATCTTGCCGCTGGCGAACCACGCCCCCCACTATGTGGTCTAGTCTGCCAATGGGTTTTCCAACCAATAGGCCCAGAGCTACTCATCATGGGTGCATGAAATGAAACAACTGTTTCTGTGGTGTCTGTTGAATTTAAACATCATTTGTGCCATAGATGGCATTGGATTAAAATTTAAAAATACAAAATGTTTTTTTTGTGGTATTTATTTCGCCAAGTTTTTTTTCCATGTTTGTTGTTAAATTAAATGCCTTTGTTGGATGTGTGTGGCTGTAACTTGCAAACCTTTGTTTTTAGCCCTGTGGATTTTCATTTTTGGCATTATTGTATTAAGATGTGTTGTATGCCTCCTTTGTCTGGCCAGTGTGTGAGTGTGTTTGTAATAGTGGGCCATCATTTGCCTTGGCTGAGCCTCCCCATGTGGCCAGGGGGCATTTTGAAACGTCTGTGTCCCTACTAGTCCATAGTCCACTCCATACTCCATATATACGCCTGCTTGAGTTCATTGTTTTTGCTTTCCAGGCCTCCTGCTTGTTGTTGTTGTGTGATCATGTGGTTGGCGGCCATTTTGTGGAGGCAGTTAGAGTGCTTTTGCCATATAGGCCTGCATGTCTGTCTTCCCTTTGTTCCCCTTGGCTTATTGCTTCCATTTTTGTCATTTGTCAGCTGCAGCTCCCTGAGTGCTGCATCCCACATGATGCACATTGCCAAACCGTAACATTTGTATTTTTGTTGTTGTTCTTCTTCTTTCCTATCCTTCCTGAGTGTAGTGTACACAGTACAACATGAAAGCCCTTGTTGTTGTCAAAGTCTATCAAATGGTTACACTGTATTGTTAATTGTTTTACTAACTGAGGTAATAATTAATAACACTAACAAGTGTGACCACACACACACTAAATTATATTATATTTGTTTGTGCTAGTAATTGAACCACAACAATGCCACGTTTCACTGATGTTCTTCTTGCTTCTTTGCTTTTTAGGTGCGCAAGGAGAACGAGACAACATCACCCATTGTACTACCAGACAGAAGGCCTGCGCACTTGCGCACGCCGTCACGTGACGTGTGACCACAGACAGACATCTCTTCAACTTGTGCCACTGCGTGCTAACTGACATCTTCATGATGGCCCCAAAGAAAGGTACCAGGTCCAGTACCAAGAAAGTTGCCAGTGAGAAGAAGAAGGCACTGCCACTTACCACCACCGGTATGTCGCCCAAGACCTTTTTTGGGAAACCAAAAATTGTGCCTGCAGCAGCGGTGTCCGGGGAGCAAGCTGGGAGCAGCACCCCCGCATCAGTGGACCCACCCCACCAACCTAGGCCCAAGCCCATGTCTGTCGCAGAGGCAGCCAGTCTAATCACGACAACGCCGACGAGCAGTGATGTTGACATTTACTTATCGCAAAGTAGTACCCAATCAATGCAGGAATCTCAGATAAGTGGGCAACAACAGCAGCAACCACCCCTAATAGTTGTTGTTCCTCCCGAAGTAGGGGCAGTTCAGGAGATCGAGCTTCCTGCTGCGGAAGAAGAGCAAGCCACTCTTTCAGAAGATCAATTGTCTTCCAGATCCCCAGCAAGGAAAAGGAGGGTTAGTCCATCGACTTCTTCTGCAAGCCCCCCTTCTGATTACCTAGAAGCCACTTGGGTCCCACCTCAGTCTGAGAGTGAGACACGCCACAAGACAAGGCTAAGGAAAAGGAAGGTTCCAGAAAGCCTTAGAGTTATGGAGGTAGATGTAGAAGAGGAGGATGATGATGACGAGTCAGTCATCATTGACATTAGTCCTGCCCCAGTGGAGACCGACATTACCCCATCCCAAATTGCTGTGAGGGATGTGGCACGGATACCAGCAACACAGATACTACCAACACCACCTCCAGTTGCCATATTTACAAAGTCCCAGCAACGACCTACATCCACCACAACCACCTTAGTAGAAGTAGGTACTGCAGAGAGTCAAACAGCTCGCCCACCTACCAGTTCATCCGACATTGCAAGTGGCACCAGCAGCGTCAGGAAGTTGACCTCCCCAGTTTGGGACTTCTTTGTGGTTAGCAGGAAGGAGGTGAACATTGCTATATGCTCCATTTGCGGAGTAGGTGTTAGTCGGGGTAAGCTTGGTACAAACTATGGTACCGGAGGCCAAACAACCCGTCTGAGAAAACACCACTTGATCCAGTGAGTGGGAGGCGCACCTTAGCGGCCAAAAAACTACAAGTGTTGTTGGTGGAGGGGATGAAGAAGAAGATCCAATCATGGTGGAAGGTGAACAAGAGGGAGACATTTTCTCTGGTACACAAAGCAGCCCTGTCCCCAGCAGTGCAGTGGTACTGTCCACATTATCATCAGCAACATCGCAATGGCACAAGAGTCAGGCTGAGACACCAAGGGGTCCAAGGCAAGAGAGTACTTCAACGAAAAAACACGCATGGTCCTGACATCTGGTGTCAAAAAGTCACCTGCATCAGTGGCACCAGAAAAGAAAAAAATCCAGGCTACCATTCTCAGCATGTTTAGGTCAGAGGGGCAGTAGGAACGCAACCACTTAATGGCACGTTTGTACAACGAAAAGCTGGCTAAAATGTTAGCGCTGGACCTCCTCCCTTTTTCTTTTGTGAAAGATGTGGGTTTTCTTGAATTTGTGGCAGCCATCTGCCCAAAATGGAAGGTTCCCAGCCAGTCCTATTTCACCAAAGTTGCTGTTCCAGCATTACATCACGACGTGCTGGAATTGCTTGGACAAGCTTTGCAGCAGAGTGCTGCTCACACTATCCACCTGACAACAGACATGTGGACCAGTTGCCAAGCCACTGATTACATGTGCATCACTGCACACTGGATCTCTTTTGTGGGGGTTAGAGAAAAGATATCTGCAGGTGTTGACACTGCTGAGATTTTTAACGCCACTCGGAAACATGCTACAGTAGCCATGTTCGCCATGGAGAAATCTCATACTGCTGCAAACATTTTGGAAGACTTTGACAACAAGGTCTTTGAATGGCTGCGACCAAGAGGGCTTAGCATTGGTTTTGTTGCCACGGACAATGGCAGTAATATAGTTAAGGCCATGGCCGATGGTGGCTATTTCAGGGTCCTGTGTTTGGCGCACTGCATTAACATCATTGTTCAAGACTTTCTGAAAAAAGAAGACCGAGTCAGCAACTTACTGGCCACCTGCAGAAGAATCTGCACAGATTTTAGCCATTCTTTTAAGGCCCGGAAGCAGCTGAGGATCATTCAACGTGATAATAGAATGCCAGTTAAAGCACTCCTCCAGGAGGTCACGTTGGAACTCAACTTATTAGATGCTTGAACGTCTGTTTGAGCAGTACAGACCAATCAATGAATATGTCATGCAAAGAGGGGATGCTACTGTGAAAGACATGATCATTGAGATGGACCCACGGGGCCTAGTTAAATGCCTGACAGAGATGCTGCTTCCTTTCGAGGTGTTCACACGTGAAGTCAGCAAGGAGAACTGTACCATGGGCCAAGCTATCCCATTGTTGCACATGCTACAGCAACAGCTGAAGGAGGTGTCTGCAATGTACGCAGGTGTGGAGGAAAAAAAGAAGCATAAGAGTTGGTGGAGAGCATAACCCTTCGCTTACCTGAAAATACAAGGGTGCAAAGATGCAGTGTGTCATCCAACCATTACATTTGTGCCACAATTCTTGATCCACGGTACAAACCATTACTGCACACTTTCATTCCTTTTTCAGACGGGGATGTTGGCAGCTACAAAACTTGGATAGCTGTGCAAGCCAGTTAGCTAGAAAAAGAACAGCCAGGAATTAGAGGCCCGTTCCTCCAGGGCACAACAATTACTGTAGGGCAGCCTTCAAGTTCAACTTCAGAGCCTGAGGGCAGTGCAGTTGGCTCACAGCAGCCAAAACCACCAACAACACCAACAACAACAATATCAGTAGCCTCAGCCCCAAAATCGGCACAGGAATGGTTTCTACAGGCAGGGCTTAAGTCCAGTGCTAAGGCAAAGGCAAAAGAGGCCGAGCAAAGCGGAGCACCCATGAGCATTGAGCGGATGGTCCAGGCCTATCTGGATGACCCAACCGAGGTCTACTTTGATCAAAACCCATTGCTGTGTTGCTATGGGAAAAGGCGCCAATGGCCAGTGCTCAGCAGGCTGGCGATAATCTATCTGGCTTGCCCCGTCACAAGTGTCTCTGCTGAGTGTGTTTTCAGTGCTGCTGGTACCGTTCTGACAGTGAGAAGGACCAGTCTCTCGCCCCAAAATGTGGAGAGGTCAACCATGATCAAAATGAATCAGCACTTTATACCACCGAATTACACCATACTTGAAGTAGCACAGCAGGAAGATGATGACGGCAACTCAGGTCATGGAAGTAGTGTGTTAGGTGACCTACTTCTGGGTGAACCACCAGAGTTTGAGGACGAGCTCTACTTCCCTGACAACTAGGCTTTCAAGTTACTTTCTTTCTTCCTTTGACGCCCCAAAAAAAAGCCCCCAAAAAATATATAGCTAAGGAATATTATTATTTACTTTATTATTTGTGTGTGTCACTGTCTTTCTGGTTCGAATCACAACAAATCCATCCCCACCGTCTTACTCTTTTATTGCCGGATTGGAGTTGCAACTGTGTGCAGTCAGTGAAGAAGTAAGTCCACTCCTCCTGACTTGCCCTAAATCCATTTCCCTCAAGCCAGACATTGGATGGAGAATACATACAACAAATGTGAAATGTGTGCCTGCCTCTAAACCTGGGCTCTGACTATATATCTATCCTTTCCGAGCCTAGAGGGACTGCCCCGGAAGGACAGGTAAATGATGGCATGCATTGCACGCTGAGTGATTGGTGTTTGTTGTGCATGATGTCAACTAGTATTGTACACACAAAAAAGTGACTCAAGTTAATCTTTCCCTTCTTGTTGTTCAATAACAAAATTGTACTGTTATGTCCCGTATAGAGGCCCTAATGTAGACCCGTTCATACATGCCCTAAAATGGACGTATTCGTATTTTCCCTAATACGGTCATATTCGTACTTGTCCTATTATGGTCAAAGCCGCATATGCCCTATTACGGTCATAACTGTACATGTCCTATTATAGTCATGATTCCTTATATAGCCATGATCTTTCACTTACATTGGTCCTCGCTAGTACACAACGAGCTCTGAGGGCTGAACGTTATCTAGTCTGTGGTTTTGAATACAGCAGGGTTTTTCCCAAACACAGGCCCACAGTGTACTCATCAATTATGCATTGCTCTCTAGGAATACATCACCTGCATAATATGTATGTACAAAGTTCACCCCTGACGTCTTCCTCAAGTCTAACAAGGGCCAATACAAACCATACGAAGCAACTAGAGTCTTCAGGGTATAAATACACCGCATCTTACCCCGGTAAGACAGAGGGAACCGAGACTTCCATGCTGACACACTGACCAGAGACGCTGAGGCTCCTGCATGCAGTCGCTCCAGCTGACAGCGGTCTGACACAGCCCTTGCGGGGTGTCCAACTCGAGACCAGGACGGGGTCCCACACTCTCTCTATTCAGGTATGGGGTTTCGACTAAATCCTAGAAGGATTCTTGGCTCTTAGGCTTTCAGACCTACACATATGCTAGGTACATTCAGGTACATCTAGTTAGGCATCGTAGGAGTACGCACACTTGCATAATGCTTTTTATATTCATGTATGTATTCATGATTATTGCAATATGGTAGAACTGTTCTATCCTTTCACTTTGATCGTACTGCTGATAATATATCTCTGCTATTGTCTGCTGATTGCTGCAGCACATATATTTTACACTAGAATAACAACTGTTCAATAAATACTTATTGAAACGCCCAGACTGTTTATTCTGTGTAACTCTTTGAGACAAACCGAATAAGTAAGCACGAGTGACTGAGCGAAAGGTAGTACATTGTTTCCACGATTCTGAGGAATTTGGGTTGTCATGATCTAACGTTGCCAGAAACTAATCTCTCTCCAGTAAGAGGAGATTCTAGTGGCACTGTGAGCTAGCTAATGCAAATCCGGCTAACATATGCGGTGAGGGTGCACAGAGTCAGTCTAACACCAAGCCCACGGTTTATGTTATCCAAACGCGCAGGTCCTGCATGGGTGCTATAGGAACTACACGACATGGCGCCACCAAAGTTGGTTGGGTACTTATTTAACAGTAGAATCTGAGTAGTTCAGTCGTGCTATTCTCAGAGAACCTACTCACAAAACCCCAGAGACGTCTGGAGTGGGTGGGCACAAACTCCGCCACAGCTGAGTAGTACGAGAATGCTATTTATTGGCTATTGGTTAATCAAGCTTGAAGGACATTTAGTTCCTAAAATTGTGCATAACACCTTATCTTAGTTCCCCTTGGAATACTTCTTCTTCTAAACATGTCTGACAACGAGGTAAGGACAGACAGAGTTGAACTGAATTTTTCAGAAGAAGGAGAAGATCCTGAAAATGCAATACAGATTGCACTAAAATTCAGAAGGACAGTCACCCTAAGACTATTAGAAAATGGTTTAGAAGCGGGGGGTGGCATGGTAGTTTTCGTGATCGAGGCACACGAATCAAACAAAACAGAGGTGTTCTATTCATGGGTTACATTCCCAGCAGCAAATGCCATAACAAAGACATTTCACTACTATTTAAGAGAGATGCACCACATGAATATTGCTCCGTTTGAGGACATAGAGATTCCACTCACTTACCAGGAACATTATTACTGGTTTAATGGCGCCCTACCCCACGTACGAGGAAGAGTAAGATTAGGCCCGCTCGGGGGAGACGGGGCCACACGGCCAATACTAGCGGCTTACACATCCGCATCCTGACATTGGAACAATGCCACAGCCAGAATTACTCGTACAACACAGAGATTTAATAAAAAATCTACAGAAACCTGACACAATTCGTCATGAGGACTTTAACAATCCAACCTGCACCAGGTGCAGCAACTAGTACTCCAACTCAGGGTACAGGAAATAAAATTACTCCTCAAACATTACACGCAGTAATGGGCAAAATGCCCGCAAAACGCGAACAAATCCCATTCTGGATAGCTCAGAAAATAACTCAGCTTGAGGCAGTATTCCCGAATACTACCACAATGATAAACACAGAATTCTAACAATCTGCTTGCCCATGGGGATCACACCACAAGTAGAGGACTGCACCTCTTGGGGTTCAGTCTTTGTTGCCATATATACCAGAACACATGGTATCCCGTCCTTAGCAGTAGTACCTGACATATTGAGACAGATACAAAATGAGTACGGAGCAGGGCCTGCCCTAAACTTAGGGATGAAGTTACTAAACAACTTCGATCCGGTATCAGCCATAATACTAGCTAACATTAAGGGGGAAGCAGCTTCAGTGGCGATCCGCCAACGCCTAAGGGAGTTCGGTCCAGTGGATCAACAACACGAACTACCCAAAATAATTGAAACTGCATATGCAGAATTAGGCAGAGACAGTCTAGGTGGGAAGGCATTAAAACCACAACTGGGCAGTCCTGAAAAGGACACTACAAAGCAGACACCTACTTCTTCTAAAAAGAAGTGGGAAAATAAAAAACAACAAAAGTATAAAGACAACAGATCTCAATCCAGAGGCAGGTCTCCTCAACAGGAGCCCTCTGAAAGGAGGTATAACCTCAGGAATAGGGATAATATTAAAAAACCTGACAGGTATCAGGATACTGATACACGTTCCTCTCGTTCCTTTCAGGGTTCGTCAAGAAACTCCGAGAGGGAAGGACGGTCAGAACACAGACAAGAGGAGCGTACAAAGTCCAGAGACAGGCAAAGCGCTGCGGACTACGCACCTAAAAAAGAAGATAAACAAAAACAAAAACCTCAGTTCAAAAAGAAAAAGGTAGCAGGTCTCAAGATCAGACATGCCCAGAATTCTGAGGACACAGCTTCTGAACGGGGAATGGGCTCTGACGATGCTAGACAGCACAGCAGAAGTAACAATAGCTCGCCAGAACCTGAAGGAATTTCTGGTGACAGCGGAGTTGAGTGAGTATATCACGGTGGAGACACCTGATACTCGGGTAAGTGTCCCACATAAGTTACATGAGATAACACTCCGGATGGAGGGGGACAAGCCCAGAAAAGTTAAAGGTCTATTTTGGGAAAATTTGTCATCTGGATATGACATCCTATTAGCAGAGCAAGACTGGACCCAGCATTCGTCATGGAGTGCCCAAAGGGAGAAAAGGTAATTTTTCCAGCATTTTCCGACCTCGTTTTCATACATCTAAAACATGCATATGCGCAGGAGTGAGCGGTTGCCCTAGCTCCAGCATTGTACAAAAATCATGCTGGTTGGGATGAGGATTCAACCCACCACGTGATCCCGTTAAAAGTTTCCCCAAATGCTCAAAGGCAACACCCTATAAAGCAGGAAGCTAAAAAACAAGTCAGGGAGATCCTAGATCAACTTGAATACCAGGGGGTGATAGCAAATTGAACTTCACCTATGAACAACCTTTGTTCCCCGTAGCCAAACCTGACAACACATATCGTCTAGTTTTAGATTACAGACATTTAAACACTTGCACAAAGACATTTGCAGTTCAAAATGCACACAGTGCCGCATTAATGAATAACATTGTGCGACAAAAATACAAAACAACACTTGATATGTCAAATGGATTTTTCTGCCAAAATATAGCGCCTTGAAAGCAGGTATCTGACCGCATTCTCAGCGCTGGGGTCACACAGCAATTTTGTTGAGTCCCCCAAGGGTATAAGAATAGCCCAAGGTTGTTTTCAGCAAGGGTAACAGAGTTACTCCAAAATTTGGATGAAGAAGCATTGTCCTATGTGGATGATATTTATCTGACGGGCGATGACTTACCGAGGCACTTGACCAGGGGGAGCACCATTATCATGGGATTCGCCTCTGAGGGCTATAAATTTCATTTAAAAAAATCAAAATTTGCCCACCTCAATGTCTTATTTTTAGGGAATGAGCTGTCAAGTGAAGGAAAAAGCCTAGCAGCTAACTTTTTAGAAAAGTGTGCGCTGCTCCAACCTCCAAAATCATTAAAGAATTTACAATCAATTCTGGAATTCCTAAATTTTGGTTGAACATACATTTTGGATTACGCAGAAAGAGTAAAACATTTCTACGACTTAATAAAACCTGATTTTTCAATCAGACAATGGACACAGGAACATACAAATATCCTACGTTCACTACAGGAAGACATGATAGCTTCAAAACATTTACAGACATGCGTAAACGTACGCAACTTAGTGATCCGAGTAATAGCGGGTCAATGCGGGTACACTTATTTGACTTTCAATGAAGGAGAAACAGTACCAATCGCATATAAATCACACCTGTACACAAACGCAGAGATGCGTTTCACTTCAACAGAAAAAATCCTGACAGCAGTGCAGACCGCTGTAGCAAGAGAAAGAGCTCTGGCTCAGCGTAAACGCATAATTGTCGTGACCCCAGTACCAGCTTTAGAAGCTGTTACAAAAGCTAGCATTCCAAATGCGAAAGCCTTACATCCCAGATGGATACAATGGGCGAATTCTCTTACTGCAACAGATGTTGAATACAGATTTGATCCAAGTTTAAAAACACAAGCATTTCTGCAATACGAACAAGAATATCCTCTACCTAATGAGATTTTGCCTCTAGATCAGTATGAATACATTATTTACACTGACGGTTCTGCTCAACCGGCCATAGGGAGTAAGCAAGCTTACAGCACGGCGTGTGCAATCGTTAAAGGTCGCATGCGCGATGGAAAGTTCCATCCCAGTAGCACTAAAACGCAATCTCTAAGAGACTGCACGGCTCAGTTGGCAGATTTAAAAGCACTGATACTGGCACTTGTAAATACGGAACACGAATTCCCCACACTAATTGTGTGTGATTCCTTTTCCTGTGTACAGTCGTACAATGAATATTTACATCATAGGGAACAAAACGGGTTTAAAGATGCAAAAGGTGGCACAATTAAGCATAAAATGCTATGGGAACAGGTAGTGGAGTTAAGAAACGAACTACCAAGGGCTCACGTGATACATACACTGAGTCATCAGTGTAATGGCGTTCACGTTGAAGGGAATTCATTGGCTGATGAAGCCGCAAAGGGGGCTGTTCGCACGGCTTCCGTAGCTGCAGTTACTCGTTCAAAAACGAGAATAGACGTGAGATTATGGTAGCTGTCAATGCTTCACGCAAAGGCAGCACAGCAGTACCAAAGAAATTTCCACTCAAGTACTCCTACAAGTTAGATGCACAAAACATCCCATATGCTCAGATTCCTGGAGTGGGGGATAGAGTAATACCAAATATGGATCGTAGGCAAGGCTTAATTCTAGCAGCACACGAGGGTTTGGGTTATGAGCATACAGGCGTTACAGCAACTATTTCTTTATTGAAACAGCGCTACTGGTGGCCAGGGTTAACAATGCAGGCTAAAGACTATGGGGCCGATTCCGATTCCGGCCGGAAATCTCCCCGACCGAGCCGGACCCGGAGAGATTTCCGACCGGATTGGACTCCTAGCAGTCACGACCGAACGAGCACGATGCGTTCGCATGCAATCGGACTCGATTCGGTCCGGACTCCCGATTGAAGTCAATGGGAGCCGGTCGTACAACGCGTACGCGGGCTCCCATTGACTCAATTGGTGCGAGGCGAACAAGGGCGCCCCCTACAGTGGGTACGCGGCGAGCAGCGACTCGCGCCGTACACTGCACAGAGTAGTGGGGACCCATGGGTCCCCCTGTGTGCGACTCGCGCGGCTACGCGTACAGGGGGGTTCGAGACGGACCCCCAAAGTGCGGCTCCGACTGCTCTTTGGAGCCGGACTGCGTGAGTCGGTCGGACTGCTCGAGGCGCACATTGTACTTACCCGGCCGGGGAACGTCTCCATTGCGCGGTGCGAGTCATGTCCGTGCGAGTCGGTCGGAGCGGTTGGGTCCCGCGACCGAGTCGGTCGGCGATTTCGCGAGCGCTCGCATCGTACCCGCTCGCCCGGACTGCACAGTTCTAATCGGTCGGGAATGAGGGCTCCGAATCGGATCCGGTAAAGCCGAATCCAATTCGGTGCCCTACCGGCCGAGATCGGAATCGGCCCCTATGTCTTGAAATGCGACATCTGCCAGCAGATGAAAGGTTCCACCGTAACACGCCCAGCGCAGACACCATTACTGAAATCAGACACACCTCTCGCATGTGTGTATTTGGACCACTGCGGACCCCTACAATCTGATGGGTCTAAGAAATATATCATGGTTGCAGTGGATTCCTGCTCTAGATTCCTATGGGTTTGGCCTCAGCGCTCGGCTGACGCTCAAACTGTTATAAAAGATTTGCGAGTCTTTATCGGCAGATATGCAGTTGGCACGTTACATTCTGACCGTGGCCCGGCGTTTAGCTCTCGGGCTTACAAAGAGGCCATGGAAGGAATGGGCGTAGCATTGCGGTACTCCTCTCCATACCATCCCTAGGGAAATTCTGTTGTGGAGAGGAAAAACTGGGACTTAAAGCAATCTTTAACAGCTAGGGTATTAGGCAAAGGCGGTAGATGGGTCGATCATCTTTATGGGGTACAACGAGCGATTAACAATCAGCCAAGAAGCTCTCTAGGGGGTGTCACTCCTTACGAGGTCCTATTTGGGACAAGAATGTGGGTACCTGATCTTGATTGTGAAGGCTCAGTGGCAGATGAAAAACCATTTGATATCCATGATCGTTTGGCTGTTTTACAGGATCTAAATGAATCCAGGACACAACAAAGCAACGTCCACTTAAAACAGACCGCCCCTGAGGAAGTCAAGGCAGTAACGGCAAGACCTGTGTGGATCCCAAAAGTCGGGGATCTGGTCAGAGAAAAGATTGCAGACAAGAAAGAATTCGGGCCATCCTACAGAAAGCCTGTACCGGTCCTAGCAATCCAAGGCACAAGAACTGTACTTCTGCCGCCTCTTGCCGGGAAAAAAGAGAAAAGATTTGTCTCAATCGACTTAATCAAACCACACTATGTGGCCGATACTAAACAGTAGGCCTCGTGGACTCCACAGTAGCAGACGCCCTCCTCTCGCTACAATCCAAGAAGTCCAAACAGAAAGACTCATCACGTTTGAAGAGCCACCTGTACGGAATGAAGGACAAAGCAACAATGCTATGGAACTCGTTTCACTTCAACAAGAAATTCATCCTCAAAATGAAAATCAACTTAACACCCAAGTTGCAATCAGACCGACTACAGACATCTACGTCAACATGCCTCATCAAGAGCAAAATCCGATTTCAACAAATCCCGATGCAATTCCAACAGATCGAACTGCTTCTGGCTATTTCATGAACTTTGATACGTTTTCACTGGATCCAAGTGAGCCGGAAACGACGCCAGCCGAAAAATCACGCAAACATAAACTCACTGACTTTTTGAACTTTTTTAGAAAGACTTACCTGGTGTCACCTTGGATTGAACTATGGTATATCACTGTGATTTTATTTTTTATTTTCTGGCTAGGTTTAATAATAACTTTTAGTATGCTTATTAATGGACGATACCTCCAGCAAAGCTCTACAGCCCAAAGAGTCAATTTGGTTTTAAAACCACACCAGTCTTCACATCGTGAACCAAGAGACTTGTCTTCAGTGAACATCACAGCAGTTCCTATACCGGACGGTATAGTATGGGACAAGATTGATTTTGATATATTCGGTCCGACTGAACTTTTAAAGCTTAAACATGTATTTAAAATTTCTTTAAGTGATATCATTACCTCCAGTACATTATCTGATGATTGGGACACTGAAACTGTAAATGCTATGATGTCTGATTTAGAAAAAACTGCAGCATTTCCGAACAATGAAATGTTAGAAGGTACTTCAGACTATGATACATTGTACTGTTACCAACACTATGGTCATC
Organism: Calotriton arnoldi; assembly: GCA_963921515.1. Lineage (NCBI taxonomy): Eukaryota > Metazoa > Chordata > Amphibia > Caudata > Salamandridae > Calotriton > Calotriton arnoldi. Next base: position 271,094 of record CAWUFW010013852.1, read on the forward strand.
ATTTCTTGCACAAATCTATAACACCTAGAAATGTATTTGAATACCACCAGTGGGAACACTGCCCAACACCTCCAAAAGGTAGTTTGCAAACGTTTGCACAGAGATTCACATACTTTTCAGGGTTTAATACATCAGACCCAAAGTCATTTTATTACAGAGTGGCAAAAACATCAGCACAGAAAATTATGCTGACTAACACCAAACAGATTTACTCTGTTTCCTTTATGGCCCAGTTGTCTACACAGGGTTTCGACCTATGGAAGGACACTATAGATTTAAAATCAATCTGGGGTTCGAGGGACTGGCAAGTCCAGGGAACAGAAGCGCTATTTAGAGCATGCCTCATTCCACAGCAGATCATATTTCTGAATGAAACTGTGCAGCAGACATCCTGTCTTGGACTAGCCAAGAATAAGGAACTGAACTCACCCGGGTTTCCTACACTATCACAGATGGGTGGGGGCAGAATTCAACTACACAAGGGATAGGATTAGATGACATTCTCTAGTACAACAGATAAGATCCTGATTGGACGAAATGGCTGATTTGGCCCATTGACACAAACACCTGTCAACAGAGATTTATGAATACAACAAAAGGGTTTAGTATCCATAGGCCAGATACACGCTATGTACAGAGACAACACCAGGGGTAGTGACATCGTATAGTGTTGGGAAGTTGTGCCTTGATTGGCTAGAGACCTCAACACTCACAGAAGTGAAACATCACTTGACCTTACTCACACCTGATGTAGACCTTAGGGATTTTTTTACTAGGCCCAAGGAAAACACATCAGAAACGTTTCATATATGCCGGCATTTATGCCTATTATAATGAAAACTGGAAAATATCCCAACAAGAGGCCGCAGAAAGAATACGGGAAATAGACCGTATTAACCTAGAGAAGGCATTAGCTGTAGTGGATAATGGGTTAACAACTTTGACCTCCAGGATTTACTCCTTAGGCAACATTGTGTCTTCGGCAATCGACATATTAGAACAAGATCTGGCCTTGTTACAACACGGGCAATCTCAGCTACGTTCTATTATGATGCTAAGCTGGACGCTACAATCTTTGCGTGCAAGCTATGTGCCCTGGTGTTTTATAAACACTGCGTCTCTGTTCTCAGCATACAATCTAACTGATAAACAGACAGAAATGGCACAAAGGGGAGCCAAATATACAATGCTGCGTACTGAGAAACTGGAAAGGTTACCATTTACTGTAGCCGAATTACCATCAACTGAATGGCTAATTCATGGCCAAATCACTCTGCCGGTCACTACGTTTCAGTTTTAATATTGCCTTGAGCAAAGGCAGGCAGGCACATATGAAAAAATGGGTAAGGGATACATTAAGGAAACTTGGGAGTTACCATATAGATATCGATGCCGGAATGGGGATCGAGAAGTGTATCTGAGTGGTACAAACTGCAAGAATGCTTTAAGCGGTTCTCTCATGTGTCAGGATATTTCTCTGCACGGAGCCTGTGGCGGTTCAGTAGCAAACCTATCGTGTCACATGACTGGGACCCCAGCTGCCGTGATCACACCGGTTTTTGAGCTGCTCTCGATTGGGAGTTACTTGATGCTAAATGATCAAGGTTGTTGTGGGATGCTTCTGGGCGTCGCCTATCTGGTCACCGTTAACTCCAGGGTTACTTGCTGTATGCAAGTATTGTTTCCACCACTGAACACAGTCAGGGAGGTGCCGCTATGGCCTTCACTGAATGTTTCTTTCATACAATTTGATACTCTGAGCAGACTGCAAGCCATGCTTTTACAGCAACCCGTGCCCTTAACCTCCGCTCGAGAAACCTATGAACTTCAAGTTGCAAGGACCTCGACTGAGATACAGGCACTCATACGTACAAACTGCCCCATTCATTTCACAGAAATGGTGGGTCGTATCTTCAATATGTCTGATACGAGCAGTATTGTACACCTATTTAAGACCATAGGGTCAGGACTGTTAAGCACCTTTCAGACAGTCCTCGGAGTAATCCCAAATTTTATACACTCCGTATTGGGAAGCGTATTTGGAGGACTCCCGCTTATCCTATTACTGATTGCAGGGGTCCTATTTATAATACTACTGCTACGCAATGGGCGGCCCAATTCCCGAGGGAATGGCGAACATGCTCCTGGAGCTGAAATACCGTGAACGCATGGTACAACTTCTGAGCGTTTCTTGCCTGCGAGAACTCAATGCCTTCTGGTTTCTATCCTTTCGACCAGTCTGGGTAGACTGCATCTTACCTGTTCTTCGATGCCTGCTTTGCGGAGAAGAATGCACGTTGGATCTTTGTCTAACATTTCCATCAGATGCGCCTCCGGACACGGATGCAATGCTGGACCCCCTAAAGGCCTATGCTCTGCGTTGTCCCCAGCGTCTTCCGATTCTGATGAACGCATTCCTTGAGAATCCACAGGTGCTGTTTGCTCCTGCTGGGTTAGGTGACTCCTCTTCAGGCACCCAGGTAACAACTGCCGCACAAGCTGCTGCAGCACCGACTGTTGGCAGTGCTACATACCATCTATGTACGATTGACGTTCTCTGTGAGGCGGTGGATTTGTCATCTGCAGTAGCTAACACCGATAATGTTGTGCTTCCCAGCCAGGACACCTAATCTCAAATTGGCTCATCGCGTCCTGGGAAAGAATTCGGCTTCTCCACTCGTTTTCATAATAGCAGAGTAAATTTGGAACATTTCCTAAATTGACACTTTCGATTGAGAAAAGCATGGCCTTCTCCCGCTTTGAGTGAAGCAACTTATATAGAGAAACAAAATAGACATTCTTTTAGTGCCAATTAGAAATAGCTGAATTATTAACATTTTAGGAAGAATTTTTTTTTTTTAACGATTTTAAAACCATGTTTTTACTTGCTTTTAAAATGTTTTTAAATTGTCCAGATTTTAAGTATGGTCATTGTCATCCTATTCGGAAGAGGAGTGGGTGTTATGTCCCGTATAGAGGCCCTAATGTAGACCAGTTCATACATGCCGTAAATGGACGTATTCGTATTTTCCCTAATACGGTCATATTCGTACTTGCCCTATTATGGTCAAAGCCGCATATGCCCTATTACGGTCATAACTGTACATGTCCTATTATAGTCATGATTCCTTATATAGGCATGATCTTTCACCTACGTTGGTCCTCGCTAGTACACAACGAGCTTTGAGGGCTGAACGTTATCTAGTCTGTGGTTTTGAATACAGCAGGGTTTTTCCCAAACACAGGCCCACATTGTACTCATCAATTATGCATGGCTCTCTAGGAATACACCACCTGCATAATATGTATGTACAAAGTTCACCCCTGACGTCTTCCTCAAGTCTAACAAGGGCCAATACAAACCATACGAAGCAACTAGAGTCTTCAGGGTATAAATACACCACATCTTACCCCGGTAAGACAGAGGGAACCGAGACTTCCATGCTGACACACTGACCAGAGATGCTGAGGCTCCTGCATGCAGTCGCTCCAGCTGACAGCGGTCTGAGACAGCCCTTGCGGGGTGTCCAACTCGAGACCAGGACGGGGTCCCACACTCTCTCTATTCAGGTATGGGGGTTCGACTAAATCCTAGAAGGATTCTTGGCTCTTAGGCTTTTAAACCTACACATATGCTTGGTACACTCAGGTACATCTAGTTAGGCATCGTAGGAGTTTGCGCACTTGCATAATGCTTTTTATATTCATGTATGTATTCATGATTATTGCAATATGGTAGAACTGTTCTAACCTTTCACTTTGATCATACTGCTGATAATATATCTCTGCTATTGTCTGCTGATTGCTGCAGCACACATATTTTACACTAGAATAACAACTGTTCAATAAATACTTATTGAAACGCCCAGACTGTTTATTCTGTGTAACTCTCTGAGACAAACCGAATAAGTAAGCACGAATGACTGAGCGAAAGGTAGTACATTGTTTCCACGATTCTGAGGAATTTGGGTTGTCATGATCTAAGGTTGCCAGAAACTAATCTCTCCCCGATAAGAGGAGATTCTATTAGCACAGTGAGCTAGCTAATGCAAATCTGGCTAACATATGCGGTGGGGGTGCACAGAGTCAGTCTAACACCAAGCCCACGGTTTATGTTATCCAAATGCGCAGGTCCTGCATGGGTACTATAGGAACTACACAACAGTACTACTGCAGGCCGATCCATTGCATTTTGAGTCAGGAGTCGGAACGAGTCTGGACTCACTCTGGACACTTTTGGTACAGAGTTGGACACCATGAACATACCATACTCGCAGTCAGAGTCAAGAGGATTGGAGATGATTGATGGAATAACTTGGGGCGTGAAGTGGCCTAAAGGTAAACAACAACACCAGACCTACATGTCTGTGTAGTGGTGGAGGCGAGTGTGGTGTGACTGACAGCGGTGCATTGATTTTGTTACTTAATTTGGAAAATGCTATTTTGCTGTGTTTGTATGTGTGCTCAGTGCAGTGTCTGGCTCAAATTCGAAGCTAAGTGGAGGTTGGGTGGGGGGGGCCTGCTCCTGTTGTTGGAGGTAACTGCTGGAAACATACATGATTTAGCCATGCCACCTCTGAAAGTCTTCTCGTTGCACTCCTCCTTAATTATGCAGTTTAACTTTGCTCCTTGATTTTTCAATATCCTTTTTGTTTTTACATCTACAGGCCGGCCTTTACCCTGCGCTATACTGGGAAAAACAACTCACACTTACCTTACCAAACCGCATCTGCCAGGCACCCAAGATTGACAGACGGACAGTCCAAGGAAGGACCAAGAGGAATGCAGAGATGCAACTCCCAATTTGGCAATACTATAGTATCATTTCATTTGATTCATTTTTTCTCTTCAATCATTGGACTGTATGTGTTGTTTATGTTTGCTTATATTTGACTCCTACAGATATTTTTTAATTTTATTTGCTATCTTTCAAAGGAAGCCCAGTACAACAGAACATAAAATGTATGTAAGTTGGGTCTCTCTGGGGGCAGACAGACAAGGTAATTGCATAATTAATAATATACTGCCCTGTACTAGTCTAGTACCACTCATTAAGTCATCATCATGCATGCATTTCCTTTTTTTCCCTTAACAGATTTATGATGGTCGGCTGCCAAGATGAATGTGTGTTGTCCATGTGTAGTATTTGTCTTTGTCAAACCTTTTCCTCTAATCCCTCTTCCCCACCATTCATCAAACCCTAACCCTCTTTCCCCGGGCTGTGTGATTTATATTGAGGTGTGACTAAATTAAATTTATACCAATAATTGATCACACACTTGCTGGGGCGGATGTGGTGAAAGCAACACTAACTAAAGCTAGGTGAGGATCTTCTTCTGCTCTAAGTATATATACTATAGCCCACACTGACAATATAGATTAGATTGGCCACCCATGCACAGTATTCAATATTCACATTTTTTCCAGAGGAACATAATCCATCATAATATAATTGCCAGCATCGATTCATCATCCTAGTTCCAGCACTAAAGGTTACAAAGCCGCTTGTCCATTTCATAGCTCGCGTCGACTTCAGTTTGTAACTTATACTTATACATTCTGTTTTATTTTACTTTAGCATTGCTTATCATCAAGGTTTCTTGTTTGGCAGTCTTCTTCTTGTGTACTATACTTCTACTACTCTTTCCCATGTCTCCCTCAGGTGACTGACTGTCTCATTTTCTTTTTTTGCAACTTCTACTGTCAGTGTCTACTACTACTACTACCACCACCATGGCACGGCACCTTGGGAAACCAAACCATCACCATGCAGCCATTGTTTCGCATATGAAGTATAAAAATCAATCACAGGTAAGAGAAGAAGTGAGGGGAGGCATAATGTATATACTATGAAAATTAATTAATTCACACACCCACACCCTTCTGAGTCCATAGTGCTTTTAGTTGCAGACTGCATAGACTAGGCGGAGAGACTGACAGTACTAGTAGGACAAGTGAGGGTACCACATCTATCTGTTGGTGTGTTACACTATTGGCAGATTTCAATCAAAAACAGGCTGCGGCCCTGCAGCAAAGGAAACAGTGCGATGTAAAAGAGTAACCCCCCCACAAAAGATTTACATCATATCATATCCAAACTATAAATAATTTATTCCCCTAACAATAAACTAGAATGAAAAAAAACCACAGCACCTGACCCACCCCTCTCCCTAACCCCAACCAATGTCCAGCAATCAGTCCAATTGTCCATAAATCAAAAAATCAAAATGTCCATTAAAAAAACCCACGTTTTCCCCAACCCCCAATTCCCACCCACCAAAAAAAAGATTAAAAAAGGGACAAGGGTCAAGACGGAGGTCTAGCGGCGGGCTCTCCGGATCTTCCGCTCCAGGGTGTTTAATCGCTCCTCAATCCTGGCCTCTAGGCGTGCCATCCGGTGGAGCATGCAGCTCTGAAATTTCTTGCATGAACAACAGGGGTGGGCACCAGTGTTTGAAGTGCGGCGGGTGGCTGCCAGACCATGGCGCCGTACGACCGGAGGCACTGGGGGGGCCTGGCTGGGGCTCAGGGCATTGGAGGAGGCTGCAGCTGATGCCTCCTCCTCCTCTTCTGCTAGAACCACCAGCCGCCAATATTCGTCCCGGATGGCCTCCAGCTTCCATTGCGGGGCCTCGTCTGCTAACTCCTGCCTGTTGGGTTGTTGTGGTTGGGAAGGAGTAGCTATATCAAGAAAGAAAAAAGACAATTGTAACAAATACTCTTAGCAAAACAGTAACACAACATTATACACATAAAATTATAGTGGCACAGTAGCACTAGCAAGCACAGTACATAACATTTGTGGTATGTAAAATGTAAATCCATATTTGTAAAGTGCGAACTACTCACCCTTACGGGTCTCAAGGTGCTGGGGGCCGTCGTGGAAATTAAGTGAGCTATTGCCCAGAGTCACATGGTGCTGAGCTGAGCTGAGCTGATGCCAGAGCTGGGGATCGAACTGTGAGCCCTGTGCTCCGAAGTCAGCTGCGCTGGCCGCTGCACCACACCTCTCCACTTCCTCGGCCCCTAACATTTGTGTGATTAGAGTTTCAGGCATTACTAGGCACTATGGAGTAGACAAGTCTTCTTCTTCTCTCTCATGTTTAGCTAAATAAACCTTGTAGGCATGCCAGCTCAGTCAGCTTGCTCCCTAGACAGACATACTTGTGTCGCAGTCGCAGACTCACGTTACTTTACTCCTGTTTGCAGGTGGGGCAGCTGTACTACACAATTATCTATTTTTCTACTATGGCCACACTCTGTTAAATCAATGGCAACTGCTCAATTTCACTTTCACCCTGACTACTACAACAAGGCAGATGATATCTGATTACTAATATAAATGATGATATACGGGACGATGTGAGGTACTACGATTGTTTGATTGTGTAACCATGCAGCCGATAGGCCACCCATGGCTGGCATGGTCGAAATGACATAGGTAGGGAGCAGGAGTGGGCTTCAGAGTCGGAGGGAGGCGATTGATAATGGGTGGGTACATACATACACAATATATATGTTGTGCTTGCAAACTACTGTGAATCAAGGGAGTATTCTGAAATACAACCTTGAATCAAAAACCTTGGGAAAAAAAACAGTCCTTGTTTCTTCCCAGCGATTTTTCCATTTATCATTGCATTGCTCTTTTAGAATTATTTTTTTATTCTAATCTTCACCCTTGGCTTTGCTACTCTAGCACGGTTTATTTTTCTTTTACATTCTCTTCATCCAGTCTCCACATATGCTATGATTGAATACCATCCAGGCATCCATCCATTCAAAGTAAACAATAAACATGGCTATCATTCTTAACCTCAACAAACCTTTCACCAACAACATACATTTGTCATTTTAACCACCACCCATGCGTCCTTGGTTGCCTTTGAGTTTTACCCATCAAACCACCTGGAGGATTCCTTTCACCCATACAGTTTCACCCACCCAGGCAGGCATCCTTTCTTTCACCTTTTACCCATCCTTCAACCACCCATACTCACCAAGCCCACGACCACAACACCTAGCAGGTCCAGCAGGTCCTGCTCCCGGTCCACCGGTGCGTCAGTTGGTTATGGGTGCGCCGGACCTCAGAGCAGCGAAACACTGCCCGGCGCACCCTCGCCCACCGGCGGTGACGCCCCTGGATCCCGTACCCGTACCCAGGCCTACTGCCTGCTGCCAGGGTTAAGGGGAGGTGGCGTTGCACAAAAAAACGAGTGTAGCCACCTCCACCTCAAAAATAAGGCCCGGGCTGCACCCCTTCCCGGCTCCGCCTTCCACAAGGAAGGCAGCTTCTGGTCGCACTCTGTGTCGTCTTTTTACTCTTAGCCATGGTTCTGGGGGTCGGGGGGAGGAAAAGAAAATGTAGAAGTAAAAAATAAAGTCAGGAGAAGTAGTAGGTAAGTAAAAAAAATAAAAAGCAAGTAATAGAAAAAAGTAGAAAAACGCAGTAAAAGTAGAAAAAAACGCAAAATATACATTTAGGAAGAGAGATAGATAGCTAATAAATAAAAAAGATCAGGAAAAATGTTTTCGGAACAAAGGATTGAAAAGATATAGGAAGGATTCAAAACAGTCCCCAGAACCATAACAAAGAGTAGAAAAACAAGATGGCCGCGCCCATCGGTGACCGCGTGGTGAAGTTCGTGCGATATTTTCCCCCGAACACGATATCCACGTTGCCGAGCAACAGAAACGTCTCGTGAGCATGTGGAACAAGCAACTCCGCATGCTCGCGGAACTTCGCGTAGTCTCGCAGAGTTTTTTTGTGGCTTTGCGGAGTTCCGAACTCCGCCCAGGCTTAGTAAATTCTTCTCTCTTAGACACGGCTGGACTTTTGTTCCACTCCCTTAACACTACCAAGGAGACATATAAAAACCCATATCCTTGTGCAAGTGGAGTGTGGGCCAATTCTTGTTCTATTATTGGAAATATCTATCTATCTGCAGAGATAGATAGATAGATAGATAGAGTGTTTCTATACACATATATGTCTGTGTGTATATATATAAATATGTATATAGAAACACACACATATATAGTCAAAATACATATATATATGGAGATAAGTATAGTAAATCTATAATTATGTATATATTCTAACGTTTACAATATTTTGTAGCTAATATTTTGGCTACGATGTTTTTGTACCATGAAATTTCCAATTGGTTGGGGCAAGTAAAGTGGCTTCTCCTGAAATCCAACAGATGGGTGACACATGAATGGCGTTATGTAAGGGAAACAAGAATTGTTCTAGGGCAGGCTGCTTAAATTGGTAAAGTATTCGATCATGCTCTTTATTCGTTCTAAGTGGAATGGCCACACCAAGTGGCACATGGCAGTCTTCCAAGCTGTGGGTCTGAAGCCACATGCCAATGACAAGTTAATGGCTAAAGGGCATTTACTACATAGTGAAGAATGATGTAAAATATCTATGACCTTAACAGTAACCATCCCAAAGCATTAGTATTTGGACGGCGGTAGAGTGCAGTAAATGTTAATGTGTGCATTGTAGGTCTTCAAGTACCAAAATGCTTTAATTATGAACATTCAATAATAATTCAAGAGCCAGCCTAAATATACTTGCAAGGTGTTTTTTTTTTATTTCAAAAAGTATTAGGCGTTGCTTTTACCCAAATCATTGGTTAATTACATTTCACATGTAGAGATTACTATGTTTAAAAATAAGATGTTTATTAATTGTTGAAACTAAAGTTAGGAGACTGAGGAATGGATCCTATACAAGAAACTGTAGAGTAAGTGTTGCAGCTGATTGGTTAGGTGGAGACAATCATCATCATTCAGTTGTGTAGACAAAAAGAAGGTCATCTCTAATAACCCATGCTTATCAGCGCATAAACTACCCATGAGTATAAAACCTGGTAATATAGCAATTTTTGGATCTGACATCCCCATGTTAGTATTTGCCTAAAAAATACATAGCACATTACAAATGTGAGCCCTAAATGTTTAATCCCGGAAGCCAAAAATTAATGGGCTTAAAACCCTAGGAATAAGCATGAACATGTACATATTGAAGACTCAAAAGTAGACAACCTGATCTTTCACTAGCATCTCTGTCATTGGATATATAAAGGAGGTCATACATAAGAGCAGCTGAACAGCATGAAGGACCACAGTCCTGCTGGCCTTGGAAGAGGAGGTTCTATCACCACTGATCTTCCTTGCCTCCAACATTATTCGTATGTAGGTGTAGAGTATGATCAAAGCAACAATGGAAAAAGTAAAGCTGTGTTTGGCAGACAGTAAGGCGAACTGCTCTGGTGTTATTAAGAAGATCTCCAGATGACACACCATTGATGTTGAGAAGTTGCTCACTTTCCCCACAAAAAACATAATAATGTCAATGAAGACTGGTAAGAAGCTGATGGCTGAAATGGCAATGACGGCGACCTATGACCTTTCTACCTGACATATCTCAGCATGTTGGAGAGGATAACAGATTGCCATAAGCCACTCCAAAGACATTGCTGCTAGGCTATTTGGCTAATTTATAAAGGAGGTAGCAGGAATTGCCACTAACACAAAACAAGCAGAGAGTGGAATCTTATAGATGCTCGTAGCAAGCAAGAAGAGGATTCCAGAGGCAAGAAAGTAGGCAGTGTCATTTAGCAGAAGATACATGAAGAGGATGTAGCATGTTAGCTCCCGCAGATGGACAGTAGAGAAAAAAGCACTCAGCATGAGCATGACGAAGAGGAATATTACCAGAAACAAGAAGAACAAGAGGATAATCAGCAACGTTGCACTGTTGAGGCGCAACCAAGTGCTTGAGACCTGCATGGTGTTACCACTTGAAGTCATGTTGTTCATCTTCAAGCAGTTTCTGGCTCTTCTACAGAAGCTAACTTCACATATTTGGAACTGCAAGGTATAATAACAGTTGCATGATGTCCAGGATACATTATCAAGTCAAAACAGATTATATAACTACATTGACAAATAGTGCAACAAAGCTCATAGTTCCCACAATAGGACTTTGAGAGTTTCTGTTAGCTCAGGACACTCAGAGCACCCACAGCATGAAAATGTCTGTATCAGGGTAATGAGCAATGAGCAGAAAGAGGTACAATAGAGGTCAGAAATGAGCAGAAAGAGGCAGACTAAAGATGAGAAATAAGCAGACAGAATAAAGGTGAGAAACAAACAGAAAGAGGCAGAATAAAGGGTAGCAAGAAGCAGAAAGAGGCAAACTAAAGGTCAGCAATGAGCAGAAAGAGGCAAAATAGAGATCAGAAATGAACAGAAAGAGGCAAAATAATTGTGAGTATATATATATATAATACAAAAAGAGTTGCCTCTAGGTGGGATGCACTCCCAGGTGGAAATTACGCCAAAGCAAGGGCACACGCCATGAACAAAGTCCTTTTCTGGTTTACCTGCCAGACGCGTTTCGGGCCACCGCCCTCTTCAGTGGCAGACCATGTGACGTACCGGCATGCGGCAACCACCAGTAAATCCCCATAATAATTATGCTCAGGTGAACCACCTGAAGCAATGCTTCCTGGGACTGGTGGTTCAGTAAAACCCAAGTGGTGCCGCCGGCACTCACATTCAAAAATGTCTTAAAAGGATTGCCGATGTTCGCGCCGGCACCCCTGCATATAACAGGCACCTCCTGTTCCACAGTTAGCTGCCCCAATAAAGCAGCCGCGGACCCGCAAGTGTTTCGCGGTGGTGCAATCCCGCGACCAGGCAGGCCGCTGGACACCACCGCGGGTCCGCGGCTGCTTTATTGGGGCAGCTAACTGTGGAACAGGAGGTGCCTGTTATATGCAGGGGTGCCGGCGCGAACATCAGCAATCCTTTTAAAGACATTTTTGAATGTGAGTGCCGGCGGCGACCCACTTGGGTTTTACTGCACCACCAGTCCCAGGAAGCATTGCTTCAGGGGTTCACCTGAGCATAATTATTACGGGAATTACTGGTGGTTGCCGCACGCCGGCACATCACATGGTCTGCCACTGAAGAGGCGTTGGCCGAAACGCGTCTGGCAGGAAACCAGAAAAGGACTTTGTTCATGTTGTGTGCCCTTGCTTTGGCGTAATTTCCACCTGGGAGTGCATCCCACCTAGAGGCAACTCTTTTGTATTTTTGTACAGTGGCCTGCCTGGTCGCGGGATTGCACCACTGCGAAACACTTGCGGGTCCGCGGCTGCTTTATTGGGGCAGCTAACTGTGGAACAGGAGGTGCCTGTTATATGCAGGGGTGCCGGCGCGAACATCAGCAATCCTTTTAAAGACATTTTTGAATGTGAGTGCCGGCGGCGACCCACTTGGGTTTTACTGAACCACCAGTCCCAGGAAGCATTGCTTCAGGTGGTTCACCTGAGCATAATTATTACGGGGAATTACTGATGGTTGCCGCACGCCGGCATGTCACATGGTCTGCCACTGAAGAGGGCGTTGGCCCGAAACGCATCTGGCAGGAAACCAGAAAAGGACTTTGTTCATGTCGTGTGCCCTTGCTTTGTCGTAATTTCCACCTGGGAGTGCATCCCACCTAGAGGCAACTCTTTTTGTATTATATATATATATATACTCACAATATATATATAAGCTCCAAAGTTTGCCCACCTGGCAAAGACGCACTCCACATCCGTTAGCTACAAGGCTTTATTAAGGTGAAAACAGGATCAGCATGCCGATCTGCAATTACAGCTTACATGTCATTTTACGCCTGACGCGTTTCTGTGCTTCTTGCACGTCTTCAGAGGCACGACAGTCCGGTGTGCAATACTGACACACCTTCCCACTTAAAAATTAACGCCCTCCAATGGGCTGCTCCAATGAGCCCTTGTTGAATTGTGGGGCTTGTAGTGTTGTCAATGAAATTCTTCCCATATTGGTGCACTACAATACTGCTGTTGCAACATTTCATTCCAAGCCCTCAGATGGGCCTCAGCATGCAAGTCCTGCTTATAGATCGTACACAGATGTCCCACATAGAAGCTCCGTTTGATACGCGGCTCCGTGGCCCCCAAGTCTCATAGGGTGGTGCGTCTTCCGTGGCTGGGCTGCCGCGTAAAAATAAAAGCTCCAAAGTTTGCCCACCTGGCAAAGACGCACTCCACATCCGTTAGCTACAAGGTTTTATTAAGGTGAAAACAGGATCAGCATGCCGATCTGCAATTACAGCTTACATGTCGTTTTACGCCTGACACATTTTTCTGTGCCTCTTGCACGTCTTCAGAGGCGCGACAGTCAGGTGTGCAATACTGACACACCTTCCCACTTAAAAATTAACGCCCTCCAATGGCTGCTCCAATGAGCCCTTGTTGAATTGTGGGACTTGTAGTGTTGTGAATGAAATTCTTCCCATATTGGTGCACTACAAAACTGCTGTTGCAACATTTCATTCCAAGCCCTCAGATGGGCCTCAGCATGCGAGTCCTGCTTATAGATCCTACACAGATGTCCCACATAGAAGCTCCGTTTGATACGCGGCTCCGTGGCCCCCAAGTCTCATAGGGTGGTTCGTCTTCCGCAGCTGGGCTGCCGCGTGAAAATAAAAGCTCCAAAGTTTGCCCACCTGGCAAAGACGCACCCCACATCTGTTAGCTACAAGGCTTTATTAAGGTGAAAACAGGATCAGCATGCCGATCTGCAATTACAGCTTACATGTCGTCTTACGCCTGACGCGTTTCTGTGCTTCTTGCACTTGTTCAGAGGCGTGACAGTCCGGTGTGCAATACTGACACAACTTTCCACTTAAAAATTAACGCCCTCCAATGGGCTGCTCCAATGAGCCCGCGTTGAATTGTGGGACTTGTAGTGTTGTCAATGAAATTCTTCCCATATTGGTGCACTACAAAACTGCTGTTGCAACATTTCATTCCAAGCCCTCAGATGGGCCTCAGCATGCGAGTCCTGCTTATGGATCCTACACAGATGTCCCACATAGAAGCTCCGTTTGATACGCGGCTCCGTGGCCCCCAAGTCTCATAGGGTGGTTCGTCTTCCGCAGCTGGGCTGCCGCGTGAAAATAAAAGCTCCAAAGTTTGCCCACCTGGCAAAGACGCACTCCACATCTGTTAGCTACAAGGCTTTATTAAGGTGAAAACAGGATCAGCATGCCGATCTGCAATTTCAGCTTACATGTCGTTTTACGCCTGATGCGTTTCTGTGCTTCTTGCACGTCTTCAGAGGCGCGACAGTCCGGTGTGCAATACTGACACACCTTCCCACTTAAAAATTAACGCCCTCCAATGGGCTGCTCCAATGAGCCCGCGTTGAATTGTGGGGCTTGTAGTGTTGTCAATTAAATTCTTCCCATATTGGTGCACTACAATACTGCTGTTGCAACATTTCATTCCAAGCCCTCAGATGTTTTGCACTTTAAAAATGGTGGGATTAATTACAGACATTGACATTGAAAAAGCCAGAGCGGCGAAACGCGTCTGTCAGTGTTGCTTCATGGGGGGGTTTTTCTATAAATAAAAAAGGAGTTATTGATACCTCCGTGTGTGCTCCTCTATTGTGTCGGCCGGCACAATTCTGGCGGGTGGACTGTTCCTGTACGTTTACGCGGCTCACCACCGCGACGAGGAAGCACCCGGGGCGAATGATTGCGGCGGCAGTGATCTTCGTGCTACAAGTTAATATGCCCGCCTGCTCCGACACTGTTTGAAAGACATGAAAGGTTCTGTTCAACTCCATTGAACTTGGGACGAAGATTGAAGAAAAGGACTTTGAAGATCCATGTGCAGAGCGGAAGGCACGGCACGGATTGCGAGGTCCGGGAGTGCTCGGATCGGAGGACCCGCGTCTCCCGGTACGGACAATCTGGTGAGTGCTTTTCAGCTTTTTACATGATTTTCTTGATGCAACCATACAGCGCCAGCCCCGAGGAGGTGATATAAGAGTTTAAATTGTTTAGAAAAGAACCCCCCCTGCAGCCTGTGTCCCTAACAACAGGATACTTCCATTATGTCAACCATTATTGAGAGAGAGGAGGCTGCCATCGATGTCTTTAGGCAAGGAGCAACACGCGCAAGCATTAACTCCAAAGAATCGACTGACTCAGCCAACCCTGCAAGCAATTTGAAAATGCTTTACCAAACATTAGAAAAAACGATAGAAAGAGAAATTAGGAAATGGTGGGAAGGGACGTCCCTAACAAAATACCTGGAGGTTGGACGTATCCAGAGGGGATTAAGAATTTTTACTGTCCCCTCATATGAGAACCCTGATCCCCAACTTCTGCAGGACTGGTCGGATTTTACGACAGAATCAGCGAGAGGCATGATGAGGATTCTCATCAAATATGCCTGGAGCAATCGCGAGAAGCTTCTAGAAGAAATAAAAAAATTGGAAGAGATGATAGCAAAGGACAAAGACACCAAACAAAGTGATGAGCTCAGAGTATCCATGAAAAAGAGATTGACTGACTATGAAAGTGGAATAAGACGCCGTAAGCAGACAAAATTCCAATGTGATGAACAAAACTATCAGGGCGAATTTTGACCTTTGCCCGTAAGTACGATCTGCCAAGGAAACAGCTGAATCAAAAAAGAACGGGTGTACCAGCCGGTAGGGAAACCTCTGAGTCGGAGGTAGAGACCTCAGAGGGTGAGCAGGCAACAGGCGGAAATACAAAAGAAAAAAGTGCGGAACCTATCTTTTTTCAAGAATTCGAGCTGATCCGCGAAAACCGCCAAAGACCATCACAAAGAACCCACCCTCCGAACCAAAGAAGAAAAAACGCAAAACAAGACGTGGAAAAGGAGGGAAAAGAGGCATTTACACCCAGGGGCAAACGATAAGTGAGAAAAATATTATCAATCTGTCCAAACGCAACCTGAGCAAAGAGGAGAAAGAGGTACTCCAATTGGGGCTAACTTTTTGCCCTACGGCTGACTTCAACTATGTGGAAACAAGAATTGATTTGTTTAAATTCACTAGGAAGCTGAAACTCCCAAAAATTCATCTTATGCATCCACATAGAGCAAATAATACGGAGAATACAGGAATGTCTAGCGATACTGATCAATTAACGGTCAATGATTTGGACACTCTTATAATCATGCAAACGCTGGAAGAACCCTCTGGTGACCCATCTACTGGTGAAATAGATCCAACTTATGCTGGAATAGAACAGATAAGTGGAAACAGCGGACTTAAGAGGAAGTCAAGAACTATTCCCCAGACACCGTATGATGCTATAGATGTTTTTAATGATGCGGTAATCCAAGATTTGAAAAAATTGCAAGGACTCAAACACGAGAGGAGTTTCAACATCCCTTTGAAACAGTGGCGGGCCATACAGAGTCTTAAACAGGATGACTCCATTATTATCAAGCCCTCCGATAAGGGGGGAACATTGTTGTGTTCCCCAAAGAGCAATATTTGAGGGAGGCATGGAATCAACTAGAAGACACTAATTGCTACTTACCAGTTACAAGAAAAGAATATTCCACATGTGTTAAAACTTTTCACCAGCATCTAAGAAATTGGAGAGATGAAGGAATGCTGGATACCAATGAATTTGAATTTTTATTTTGTGAGTACCCTACACTACCGACCTTCTACCATCTTCCGAAGGTGCATAAGAACATTGAATGGCCCCCTGGCAGACCGATAGTGGCTTCAATAAATAGCCTGTTGGAAAACTGTTCTGTCTATTTGGACTCCTTTTTAGCACCATGGGTAAAAAATCTAAGTTCGTACATCAGAGATACGCAGGACTTCCTGAGATCTATTGAAGGAATAAACTGGGAACCTGACATGCTGCTTATTACATTAGACATCACAAGTCTGTATACGTGCATCAACCATAGACAAGGAGTTGATGCAGTAAGATGGTTTTTAGATGGGCGTTCATTGAAATATAAAAAACACAATGAAATGCTACTCGCCATGTTAATGTTCTGTTTAGAAAATAATATTATTATTTTTGCAGGACAGTTATACAGACAACAACACGGTACCGCCATGGGCACGTGCTTCGCCCCCAGTTACGCAAATCTTTTTGTGGGCTGGTGGGAGAAGCACGTGGCCTGGCGGGAGATGCCAGAGAAATGGTTGGAAAGGGTCGTATTGTGGACCCGCTACATAGATGATTTATTCATCGTGTGGAAGGGTTCTCAATCATCTGCAGAGGAGTATATTCGATTCCTCAATACTAATGACCTAAACCTGGCATTCAGCTGGGAAATCAGCAGCATATAGGTGTTCTACTTGGATCTGGAGGTCTATATTGAAGGCACTAATATTTTGACACGTTTGTACAGAAAACCCACTGCTGGGAATGCCTTGTTACATGCTCAGAGTTTCCATCCTAGGAGTATGATTAGTAACATACCCTATGGCGAGCTTCTGCAAATGAAACGTAACTGCACAACACCCAGTGATTACAATATAGCTAAAAATGAATCCTTTAAAAGGTTCAAAAATAGAGGCTATTCTAATAAGATCCTACATGCAGCAGAAGAGAAAGCCCAGAAAATCCCTAGGCTAGACTTGTTGATTCCGAAACCACTCGGAATCATCTAAGATTGTGAAAATGTTTAGAAAGAATTGGCACATCCTCAGAACAGATCATGTACTGAAGGATGTAATTTCAAACCATCCTGTCATCACTTATAGGAGATCGAAATCTATTAAAGATCATTTAGTTTCTAGCCGTTTCCAATCTAGTCCACTTAGAAAAGAACCAGTTGTGGGATTTTTCCCGTGTCTGAAATGTAAAGCCTGTAAATTTAGTGGCAAGAGAAACACCTATGAGATCCAAGGTAAAAGAGGGAAGACCATTAGAAGTATCAACCGTTTACTAAATTGTAATTCAGAGTTCACCATTTATTGTTTGGAGTGTCCCTGTCAGAAAAGATACGTTGGCAGCACCATACATCCCGTTAAGAAGCGGGTACTAGAACACATGCGAGCGATAGCCAAAAAGGACAGTTCCTACCCTGTGGCTCGCCATTACGAACAAGTCCATCAAAGTGATCGAGACAAGTTAAAATTCTACTGCTTAGACCAGATCCCCAAGGATGAGAGAGGGGGGGACAGAGTCAGAAAGCTACGCTCATTAGAGTCAAAATACATTATAGAATTAGGAACTATGGCTCCACAGGGTCTGAACATCAATGAGGAACTATGGGCACATTTAGAATAAAATGTGAGTTTATTGCAATCTGCCCTTTATGTAAACTAGTTCTTCAAATTTGCAAAGAATCTTATATATGGATCGCTAGGTGTGTTCCTGTTAGACAATTTTTGCTCTGAGTGCCATAATATCATGAGTCAGTCTATTGGGATGGATATACCTCTCTCTTATTTTAATATGTATGATTTTTTCCATTGATTTGTCCATGCCTATTCAAGGCTAAATCAGTTGTATATAATATATGTACTCATGGCGTTATATTTATTTAAATGTAGAGATGTAGAAAGTACAGAAAAAACAAAAAGGAGTGTTCCGAGGAAGTTTTGGTTTTTTATCTACACCTATTTGCACACATCAAGTACAATAAAAATTTATGATTTACTACTTGGTCTGTGAAATGAATTAAGCATGAGTACGTTTATATCATATCCAATGGAATGATAGTACATATTGTATATGAATGAAAGTATATGTTACAAGATGGCCGCTACAGAAATGCAGTAATGGATATGATTTGTGCCATCTTTTATGTTTACTATTCTGTGATGCATGTTTTGCACTTTAGAAATGGTGGGATTAATTACAGACATTGACATTGAAAAAGCCAGAGCGGCGAAACGCATCTGTCAGTGTTGCTTCATGGGGGTTTTTTCTATAAATAAAAAGGAGTTATTGATACCTCTGTGTGTGCTCCTCTATTGTGTCGGCCGGCACAATTCTGGCGGGTGGACTGTTCCTGTATATATATGTATATATATATATATATATATATATATATATATATATATATATTCAACAAAAAAACCATAGGTTTACAGAAACACACAGTCACTGGATGATGTCATCAGTGATGTCATTTGAGATGTCATCAGTGATGTCATCAGTGATGTCACTGACCATGTCATGAGTGATGTAATATGTGACATCATCAGCAGTGCATTGCGGGCGCGAGTTATAGTTAGCTGAACTAACTATAACGGGGGAATTTCTATGGTTTTGTACGAGTGAAATGTCCAACTAACTATAACTGTCCCTAAAACCTATGGTTTTTTCGTTGAATTTCAAAGGGTTTTTAAATGCTAATTTCTAACTATAACGTGTCTGAAACCTATGGTTTTTTCAGTGAATTTCAAAGGTTTTTTAAATGCTAATTTCTAACTATAACGTGCCTGAAATCTATGGTTTTTTAAGTGAATTTCAAAGGTTTTTTAAATGCTAGTTTCTAACTATGCCTACAGAGGTAGGACATGTGAAGAAAGAAGAAAAAACGCACAGAAAGAAGCCAAAGAAATGCAGAAAGAAGCAACAGAAGTCCACAAAGACGAAGAAAAGTGCAGGAAGAAGCAAAAGATGTGCAGAAAGAACCAACAGAGGAGCAGAAAGAGGCCTTGTTGCAAAATCCTCCTGTGCCCACAACTTTTTCAGATGGGTACTGGTGGTAACTGACTCTGACTAACCTGAGCCAGTGCTATGCTAAAAGACACTTAGAATACAGTGAAAACACCTACATACACTAGGGAACACTATGCGTTGGGGTACCCCTGTGATTAGCATGACCTCCTCTGTAAGTCCCTAGTACATAATAGGGCAGGGGATTAAAACTACCTCTTAAAATGCGCTACGGGGCGCGTTTGCACAGTGGTGAAGGGAGGGCGGGCCTGAGGTGACATGTGTGCAAACGCGCCCCGTGGAGCGTTTTAAGTAGCGGGATTAAGTCCCCTTGAATCCTGAGGGTCCCTGGGGCCCAACTAGCCCACCAGGTACCTCCAGTAAGCGCCACAGAGCTGCGTTGCAGAGAGGTGTCAAAAGGGGCGTGGCCTCAGATCACCTCTCTGCAACGCAGTGCAGTGGCGCTTACTGGAAGCACCTGCTGGGCTAGTTGGCCCCCAGGGTCCCTCAGGATTGAAGGGGAATTATTTCCCCAACTTAAAACGCGCCACAGGGCGTGTTTGCACACGTCACCTCAGGCCCCGTCCCCTCCCTTCACCACTGTGTAAACGCGCCCTGTGGCCGTTCTAAGTTGAGAGATTAAGTCCCCTTGAATCCTAAGGGTCCCTAGGCTCAAACTAGCCCACTAGGTACCTCCAGTAAGCGCCACAGAGCTGCGTTGCAGAGAGGTGTAAAAAGGGGCGTGGCCTCTGAACACCTTTCTGCAACGCAGCTCCCTGGTGCATACTGGAGATACCTGTTGGGCTAGTTGGCCCTGAGGGACCCTCAGTATTGAAAGAGAATTAATTCCCCAACTTACAACTCGCCATGGGCGTGTTTGCACAATGGTGAAGGAAGGGGGCGTGGCCTGAGGTGACATGTCTGCAAACATGCCCTGTGGCGCGTTTTAAGTTGGAG
Source organism: Calotriton arnoldi (assembly GCA_963921515.1). Lineage (NCBI taxonomy): Eukaryota > Metazoa > Chordata > Amphibia > Caudata > Salamandridae > Calotriton > Calotriton arnoldi. The sequence goes on from CAWUFW010013852.1 coordinate 291,564, forward strand.
AATTAATTCCTCCTCAATCCTGAGGGTCCCTGGGGGCCAACTAGCCCACCAGGTACCTCCAGTATGCGCCAGAGAGCTGCGTTGCACAGAGGTGTTCAGAGGCCATGCCCCTTTTTACAACACTCTGCAACGCAGCTCCGTGGCGCTTACTGGAGGTACCTGGTGGGCTAGTTGTCCCCCAGGGACCCTCAGGATTAAAGAGGTATTAATTCCTCAACTTAAAACGTGCCACAGGGCGTGTTTGCACACATGTCACCTCAGGTCCTGCCCCCTCCCTTCAACACTGTGCAAACGCGCCCCGTGGTGCGTTTTAAGTTGGGGGATTAACTCCCCTGGAATCCTGAGGGTCCCTGGGGTGCAACTAGCCCACCAGCTACCTCCATTAAGCGCCACAGAGCTGCGTTGCAGAGAGGTGTAAAAAGCAGCGTGGCCTCAGAACACCTCTCTGCAACACAGCCCCCTGGCACATACTGGAGGTTCCTGGTGGGCTAGTTGGCACCCAGGGACCCCCAGTATTCAAGGGGAATTCGTTCCCCATCTGCAAACGCGCCAGGGGGCGCGTTTGCAGAATGCTGCAAGGAGGGGGCGTGGCCTCCGGCGCGATGCCGGTCTTTTATTTTATTTTGTTTTTAAGAAGGGGGGCTGTGTGGCCCCCTTCTTTTTCTAATTTATTGGCCCTGGGGAACCCATCCCCCAGGGCCTGCCCCCTATTTAAAAAAAAAAAAAAAAAAATTGGAAGGGGGCCGCGTGGCCCCCCTCCCGAGACTTAATCGGCCCCGGGGACCCCATCCCCCGGGGCATGGCCTTTTTTGTTTTTTTCAAATCTTTTGGAGGGGGGCTGCGTTGCCCCCCTCCTCAGGCCACTTATGGCCCCGGGGACCCCATCCCCCGGGGCCGGCCTTTGTTTTTTTTTTGTTTTTTTTTTGGGGAAGGGGGCCACGTGGCCCCCCTCCCGGGCCACTTGTAGTCCCGGGGACCCCATCCCCCGGGGCTGGCCCTCTCCGTTGGGGACCATGGGGGGGTCCCCAATCCCCCCACGGTCCCGCCGGCTCCCCGCGTCCCTCGGGAGCTGGCATTGCTTTTCCACATGGGGAGCTGCTAAAATGGAGCTCCCCGTGTGGAAAAGCAATTTGCTTTGAATTTTGGAAGAGAGAGCAGGTTTCCTGCTCTCACTTCCTAAATTCAAAGCAAGTTTGCTATGACAGGACGGGATCCGCGAGGCTCCCGCCCTGCCATAGCAGACTACAGTGTCCCGGGGGTGGGCACCCCGGGACACTGCACGAGCTGGCCCTGGGGGGTGGCGGTCCCCAGGGCCATCACAGGCTCCAGGAGGGGGGCCGCGCGGCCCCCCTCCCATCCAATTGCAAAGCCCCGGGGAGGTGGTGGTCCCCGGGGCTTTGGGGGTCCGAAACGGACCCCCACATTAAAATACTTAGTGCCCCAGGGACGTGGCGGTCCCCGGGGCTGCGAGAGGGCCGAGTGCCCTCCCGCACCATTTTAAATTCAAAGCCCCGGGTGGTGGCAGTTCCGGGGCTTGGGGGGGCCTTAGAGGCTCCGAAACAAATATTTTATAAACTCCCGCATGCCCCCGGGACTTGGCCCACCCGGGGGCCAAATATCAACGAAGCGCGGGAGCCCGTGCTTGTTTTTTTTTTTCACGGCGGGATCTACGCATCCTAAGCGCATCCCGCCGATTTTTAAAAAAAAAATGCTTTTTTTGGCCCTGGGGGTCCTTGTTGGACCCCCTAAGCAGGCCTAGGGGGTCAGGGTGTTTCTACCCTGCCCCCTTTTTGCGTTTTGCGCACTTGTTTCTGTCATTTCTTGTGCCTCAGTCCTACCGACGCACAAGATGGCTGCCAACACTTCCAGGTTTGGAGTGTTGACACCAATTAGCATACAGTTCGTGATCGGGAGGGTGCGCGGACCCTCCGCGGCCATAGATATATATGTGTATTTACTTTTGATTTTCTCAGCAACTACTGAATGGATTTACACCATTTAACAAAAAGGGTTCTTTCTGAACCAAGAACTACCTCTTTGCCAAATTTGGTGTAATTCCGTTCAGCAGTTCGGGCTGTAGCCTTGAATAAAGTTTCCTATGGGAAATTGATTTTTTGACTCTTATTTTTTGAATTTCTCCGCAACTACTGAACGGATTTACACCATTTTAAAAAAAGGTCGCTTTCTGAACCAAGCGCTACCTTTTTGCCAAATTTGGTGTAATTCCGTTCAGCAGTTCGGGCTGTAGCCGTATCTAAAATTTCCTATGGGAATTAACATGGAGAAAACACGTTTTGGGACCCCCCTTTTTTCTCAGCCCCCGCTTGCCGAATCACCCCGAAACTTTCAGGATAGGAGCAGCCCGGAGCGCCCCACGAGTTTTGAAAATGTCGCGAAGGTTCATCAACCGGCGCCAAAGTTATTAGAAATAGAATGTTGTGAATTTCCTATGGAAAATAGGTCCTAACTATAACTATCTATTGGCGACCGCCAGTAGATAATATATATATATATATACACGCAAATAGCACTCTAGGTAGGACACCTCCAAAGTTTCTTTTTTATTGCTTAACATGCATGAAAAATTAATGCATCATCCACGCGTTCCGGTTGCCACTCACAGCCTTGTTCACAATGATCTGCGCCATTAATCCAATTCATTATATACAGTTTACAAAGTAAATAGAAAGAGGTGAGCAGCATGGTGAAAAGTGCATATCAAAATGACTGTGGAATTCAGCGCCATCTTTAAACGTGCTAAATACAGCAATAATTTACATGCATTTCACAAGTAATAATAAAGGTATAAAAGACAAATTTGGCTTCAAATTTAAAAAAAGCAAGTGCCTTCACATTTCAGGTCAGAAATTTGTTTAAAAGAACAATTTATCAATGTTCTACCAACCCAAAAGCGGGAACATTAGATTCATTTTAACGCTTGCAATTACAAATAGCCGCCTTATATACAGCCTAAAGTGCTTGAATCAAGGTGCTGTAAACTAACGTCATCTGGCCAGTGCCAATAATAAAAAAGGGTAAAAAAGTATTTAAAGTGCTCAGTGCTATTTACAAGATACATCTTCTGCCCCTCTCCAAAATACCGATTATTATAACATTTCAAATATACTCTACTTCTTTCTAGTCGACTATGGAGGAATAATATGTTAAATAACATCTCAAATATGACCTAATTAAAATATAAATAGGGGTCTTAATTATGCAATATGTATATATTCACTGAAAAAAACAAAGGCTACAGGGATGTTATAGTTAGGCTCAGATTTCATGTGTACAAAACCATGGAAAATTAGCAGTTATAGTTACCTGAGTGAACTATAACTTACGCCCCCGAAAATGCACTGTTTATGACCTCACATATTACATCATTCATGACATGGTCAGTGACATCTCAAATAACATCACTGATGACATCGTCCATAGAACCACTCAGAGACGCACACAACCACTCAAATACCCACTCACACATCCATTCAACCACTCACACACCTATTCCCAAACCCACACAACCACTCACATGCCCACTCACAGATTCATACAACCACTCACACACTTTTATAGCTACTCACACAGCCACTCACTCACCCATACAGGTAGTAACAGAGATACCCAGCCACCCATACAGTCACTCATAGACCCATTCTCTGACCAACACAATCATTTTCATAGGCATTCACATATCTATACAAGCACTGACAGGTCAACTCACACACCTCTACAGCCACTCACACAGACACTTATCATTCAATACAACCACTCACACACCCACTCACACCCCTATACAACCACTCACATATCTATTTACAGACCCATACAAGTACTCACACAACCACTCACTCACCTATACAGCCACTAATACACCCACTCACTCACCCACAAAGCCTCTCAACACAGCCACTCATTGACCCATACAAGTACTCACACACTCACTCACACACTCACACAACCACTTACATACCCATTCACACCTCCATGCAAGCACTCCCACATACGTTCACTCACCCATACAGCCAATTAATACACAGAAACACTCTCCAATACAGCTACTCACACCCAAATCACGTTGCACAACAGCCACTTAAACAGCCACTCACTCACCCATACAGCCACTCACACACCCACAATCTCACTCATACAGTTGCTCACCCAGCCATTTATTCTGCCATACTGCCACTCACACACCCCCTCACTCACCCATGCAGCCACTGAGACCCATTTACTCACCAATACATCTACTCACACAGCACTCACTCACCCACAGAGTTTCTCACACACCCACTTTTACACCTATGCAGCCGCTCAGACACCCACTCACACAGATACATACAGTCACACACCCACTAATATAATTTATGTTAGAAGTAGTATCACTCATTGGTAGTGCAGCTACTATACTATACTTGACTTTTGCAGCAGCTCAGTATATATGTTTAACAATCATAAAATCTTGGAAAAGACTTAAACTCACTGGATGATGTCATCAGCGATGTTATTTGAGATGTCATCAGTGATGTCATTGGTGATGTCACTAACCATGTCATTAGTGATGTAATATGTAAGGTTATAAAGAATGTCTGTATAGGTGAGTGGGTATGTGTTAGTATCTGTATGAGTGAGTGGGTGTGTGTATAACTGTATGTGTGAGTACGTGGCTGTGTGATTTGTTTTATGGTTGAGTGAGTAGGTGTGTGAGTAGCTCTATGGGTGACTGAATCAGCATGTGAGTGGCTGTATGGGTGAATGAGTAGATATGTTAGTGGCTGTATTAGTGACTGAGTGGGTGCAGAGTGGCTGCATGGGTGAGTGAGTGAATGTGTGTATAGTCAGTGAGTAGGTGTGCAAGTACTTGTATGGGTCTGTGAATGAGTTTGTCAATGGTTGTGTGGAAGTGGTAGTGGGTGTATGAAAGGTTCTATGGGGTGTGAGTGGTGCATCAGTGATGTCATTTGAGATGTCATCATTGATGTCATGAGTGATGTCACTGACCATGTCATGAGTTATGTAATATGTGAGGTGATAAGCCATGCATTCCCTGGGCGTGAGTTATAGTCTGCTGAATTTCACTGGTTTTGTACGAGTGAAATCTGAGCCTAACTATAACATCCCTATAACCTTTGATTTTTTCAGTGAATTTCTAAGGTTTTTTAAATGCTAATTCAGAACTATAACGACCCTGTAACCTTTGGTTTTTTTCAGTGCATTTCTGAGGTTTTTTAAGTAGTAGTCGCGTTTGCAGGGTGGTGGAGAAAGGGGGCTGGGCTGGGAGAAATTAAGGTTCCCACTGCCCCACACCCTCTCTAGCATTGAATGCCGTCATTGTATTCCATTTCACCACTCTCTCAGGCATTCTGTACCAGTAATTAAAGGTTTTTTACTGTGTTTCTTATAGCCAAACATCTATTGTAAACATGAGCATATCATAAAGTTTTCCCAATTCTTTGTACGACATTTCTATTCCAAGCTCCCGTTCCCACCTTCTTGGACCAGATGTCTTGTCCTGTGGAGTGAAATCCTAACAAAGGTTCAAGTTGAATATCTAACGTAAAGTGCAAAATAACAATACCAAGAGATCAAACAAGGATTAATAAAAAATGAAAGAATGAAGACAATAATAATAATAATTTTGTTAAAGCAAAATTGCAAGCAACTTTCTTACATGTGATACCCCTACACAAATTCACAAAAATGTACAACATTTTTTAATAAGACAATAGTTATAACAAAAACAACAATGGCGCTCAATAAGTTACACAAATAATCATACAGACAATACACTGTGTAAACAAAAATAAGTTGGCTGAGGAAAATTACAGATATGTAGTTTGTACAAAACAAAAACAAAACATAACAGAAAGTGCAACCTCTACAATTAAGGCCACATGAAGGCGTCGACGGCATTTCAATCACATTAGAATTTTGTGGTCATCATCAGGACAGACAATAATGGATACCAGAGCGGTCAATAAAAAGTTCCGATAATAAAATCTGAGAAATGAAAAAGGGGTATCAGAAATTGGCCAGGGGTCATATAATAGCATAAGATCAATCAAAATGACTATGTCAAAACAAGGACAGTGAAAGATACCAATCACCCAATGTAGAAAGAACGAACAAAGTAAAACTTAAAGAAGGCCGTGATCCAAACTGGCGAAGGACTCAAACTCAATAAAAACACCAAAAAGAATTAATAATTCAGAGTTTAGGCAGAAAAAGTATGAACACCAAGTGATTAGAAATACTAGATAAGAATCAAGAATGTGCCTAAAGAAGTAAAAAAGAATATATCCTGAATAATTTAAGAGTTGACCAATAGAATCAATCACCTATTAAGTCCAAGGCATGGAAATAGGAAGGCTCCACTTGTTCCAATCACAGTTGGCCCAAAAGAAATTAGGAATGGAAAGGGCACCCTCTATAGGAATAAAATATAAATGTAAAAGAATAAAATATAAATGTAAGGAGGGGTAAGGGGAAAAATTAGTAAAATAGGACACTTGACAGAAATCTTCATGAGTTATATAGTGGATATATACTCACATCCACTCAGGGTTGTAACGATTCGCAACTCATATAAGTAACGAGTACGGTCACAATATAGTAGCGGCACAGGGCCAAACAATAATTAAGTGGCCCTTCAATCAGCCGGGCTGCAATCAAAAAGAGCAAGATTTTAAAATAAAGTGTCGCACAAAAGTTGCATAAAAATCTCAAAAACAGGGCACCCCTTACCTGCTCCAACTTCGAGCAAGTGTAAGCAGCGGGCTGATTGTAGAGTGAATGGTCCCACCAGTCAGGCCGAGCTAGAGACAAGGGGGAGACGCGCAAAAAAATATATAAGATATAGCTCACCGTAGATACGTGCAACACTAAAAGAACCGACAGAGAAGGTATTATATCGCTTACCTAATCAGACCACGAGTCAATCTACATAGAGTTCACCACCGTGGTCGAGTGACAGTCCGGACAGAAGGCCGGAAAGTACTCGGCGTCTCCGACACGACGCAAAAGTAGCGTAGAACGCCGGACGGAACCATTGAGCTGGAAATAGGACTGTCAAAAATACAAGACTGTCCCCGTAGCGACTATCATAATTGTTATAAACCCGGGAATGGGGCAAAATTATGGTAAAGAAAAAAACGTATATCTGAAAATACTAGTATGAAAATTCAAAACGAAGTTAGTAAACTGCTAGGACCATCACACTCGGATGTAAGATGGAAATGTCGGCCAAGTGTGTGAAAGAGGAGCCAGGCAGACAAATACGCCAATGTATGCAAGTATAAAAGGACTCCCTAGTGACAACGGGTATGTGAATATATTAACCACAGAATGGAAAGGTCCACGCGCAGTACACAGAGCGATAGCAGAAAATAATAAAGAGTGGTACACCACTGGGTAGCAGAAAAGGATAAAGAAAAAATAATAATGGTGCCGGAGAAAAAATTAAAAGTAATTTGGAAAATCTTTTGCTATGTATGACTTCAAAGAATAAAAAATTGATTTACAAACATCAACAATGATATCCAAATCCCTAGAGATGAGAGCGAGTCCCAATCCCTCTCAAATGATGTAATATCAAATGCATACATTAGATTTGTACAACATATTAAGCAAATTAAAGAATTACAATGGTGCATCCACCTATATCAACCAAATGAGTGGTGCAGCAACAATAAATGCAATGACATAATTTTAAGAATAAGACACAATTAGGTACAAGACCTGCAAAACAATCAAATATAATTGCATCAATTTAGTTTAAACAAAATACTGAAATTCAGTAATAAAGTACCGAAATTAATCCGGCATTGATTGTATACAACATATTTCACATTTAGAATCTTCCTGCGAAAAATACATGATTATATGGTGCAATGAAAACAAATTCATACAAGCATATCATAGACATAAAAATGATGCCATATCATTTTCAGAGTAGAATATGAAATGGTCATGAAAAGGGCTCATATTGTATGCAGGGAAGCTGTCATTGAAAAATGACTGTTAATATTGATGGCAGAACAAGAATGATATAATAATGATAAACACGGATACTTCCAATAAAAAGGGAGGAAATTCAGCCGGATATTATAAAATTGCATTCCTCGAGGGTGATTAAACCCTTCTTGATACTGTCACATCTTAGGATCCAACGACATTCAGTTTTATTCAACATATTCAGAATGTTACCCCTGCGTGGGGGTTTCTTTATCATTTCAATGACCTGCCAGCGTATTTCCGACGGAGAATTGTTAAATTCAATGAAATGAGACACCAATGGTGCATGTTCATTCTTACATTTGATACGGCTTTTATGCTGGGAAAGTGGAACCTTGATTTTTTGAGTTGTTTGCCCCACGTAGATGAATTTGCAGGGGCACCAAATAGCATAGACTACATTTGGGAGTTACAGTTTGTATGATCACGGAGGTCATATGCTATATCGTCATGAATAAACTGCTTTGTATTGAAAGTGGAATCACACATCAAGCAGTTACCGCAGCGGTAATGGCCCACAATCCTGTTAAGCCCCGACATCGTGGTCAGATCCGGTGAATCAATGCTGGGTAAGGCCGCACGGACCAAATGATCACCAATATTTCTACCTCTCTTAAAAGAAAATAAAGGTGGTTCATGAGTAATGCCAGTGTATTGTATCAAAGGCCATTGTTTTTTTTATAATCTTGGTTAGTTTCTTACTTTGTGTGCTAAATGTTGTGACACAAGGAATTCTTTCCATTTTTTTTGGAGGACGAGGGGTAAGCAAGAACTTGCGGTGATTGTACCAGGCTCTCTTAAGAGATCTTTTGATTAGTCTCCTAGGATAGCCACATAGTTCTAGCTTTTTGGTAAGAATAACTGCCTCCCGAAAGTAATCAGCTCGGAATTGACAGTTTCTGCGTATACGCAGAAACTGACCAAAAGGAAGATCATCCTTCAAGCCTTTAGGATGGTGACTGGTGTATTCCAGTAAGGTATTCCGGGCTGTAGGTTTGTTATACAGTTTAGTTGCTAGTTTACCTTCAGAGGGAAAGATGGTAAGATCTAGAAAATCAACGTGCTCATTACTAGCATGCGAAGTGAACTTAAGGTCAGTGGAGCATGAGTTGAGCCACTCAAGAAAAAAGTCTAAACTGGAGATGTTCCCTGTCCAAATAAAGAAAACATCATCGATGAATTGTCGCCAATGACATACATTGTCAAAGTATGGATTAGCTTCATGATCATAAATGTAACGTCTTTCAAAATCATCAACGTACAGGATGGCAAAGTTGGGAGCATAAGAAGCCCCCATCGAAGTCCCCTTTATTTGTAAGAAGAAATTGCCATCACACTCGAAATAATTCCGAGTCAGGGAAATCGTCAAAAGGTCAATGATAAAGTCAGTAGGGACACTCACTGGACCAGGTCTTGTGTTCAAAGCTCGCCTGATTACCTCAATCGCCTCCACTTGAGGGATATTGGTGTATAAGGACTCGATGTCCAAACACACCAATAATTCAGTTTCGGGTGCAAAATGTATTTGTTCAAGCTGGGTAATGATGTCACCACTGTCACGTACATAACTCATGGTATTGATGGCCAGGTCTTTTATAAACACATCTACATATTTGCATAGTGGTTTGAGTACCGACCCACAGCCAGAAACAATGGGTCGGCCTGGAGGACTAGTGAGATTTTTATGCATCTTCGGGAGAGTATATAGGACTGGAGTCCTGGGTGACATCAGTGAGAAATTAGTAGAATGTACATATCAAAGCTCCATAATGTGAACTGTTTTTAAATCATTTCTTAAGCATTGTAAGGGGTCTCAAGGCCCCATCTCTTATAGAAGAGTGAACGATCAAAACCCAGCTTTGGTATAGGTGAATCATTAGGTCTTCAGGAGACTGACCTGTTGTCAAAGGTCCTCAAATGATATAATGTGTTGGTTCCAGAAGAGGGAGCCTACTATGAGGCATCTCTTTTCCCTCCAGATGTGAAAGTTCAATGTCTCTCTAGTTGTCATGAAATCTGAGCTATAGAAGATAGGTGTAAAGGAGGCAGAAAAGATGTGAAGTCCGGTCTGTTTTTTTAAATATATTTATTAAAAAAAATTCCAGCAACAATACACACATCACTGGCGTAGAACATATCTTAACGTAAAACAAGCCGGGTTACAAACAATAATAGCATTTCCTCTGCAGTGAAGTCCTGTCTTAAGGCAACTTTATCCCATATTGCTATCATGACTTTAGTGTCTAGTGATGAGTATCATCCCAAACATTTCTGTAATTTATGCATCTAAGGCACCTGCCAAAGAGGCATTCCTACAAGAAGGGGGTCGACAAAGCACCACTGCTGATCATTTCTTTCTTTCCCATTTAACTCAAAATCTAAGTTTATCATCCTAAAAATGAAATATAATTGGGCCTATTCACAAACTGCACCTTGTATTGCATTTTGTAGTACTATAATAGTACTAAAAAATACTACAAAATGCTATTGCCAAACTACATGTGGAGGTCTACAACTCTGCCTGCCCTATCTCTTTCTGGTTGGCAATCTCTCAATAGAGGAGCATTAGAACTATAAAATCACTATGGTGCGAGTACATTTTCAACAAATTAGACTACAGAATTTATAAATGTCACATAATCCTACCACCTTTGCATTATCCCACTACATGTATATTGATTCAGCCTCTGACCTAATTTCATCCAGAACTGTCAAAACAAACTAGTGACATAAACAACAGTGAACCAACATGAATAAATAAAATATTGAGTGCAAGTGGATTATCCTTGGAAACAAGTTCCAAAGTAGAGGCCCCTCTCCAAGAACAGTGTCATCCAGAAATAAACAAATGCACCTTTTGCTTACCTACATGCAGAAAAATTATAAACAGAATAAACACAATGCTATGACATCCATTTTGGACAAGATTGTGTTGAAGCCTAACAGAGGCTTAGTTAACATAACATAGTTAACATAAGTCAGGAAAACACACTTTAACTAGTCATTGCAAAATCGTTTCAACTGCAATATCTTCATGTCAGTATGTATATGTTCAAGTGTAGATTGCTAATACACATTTTGAATAAGATGCATAAATGCATCATCAACATCTATGCTGCAGCTAATGTAGTATTGCTGTTTGCAGTCACTGCTTTTCTTAGCCATATCACTGCTCTTCTCAGGCGCAACAAGAGACATGCAAAGAAAGCTGCTACTCTGTACATAGTGATATTACAGCTGACAGAAAGACACTAAGCACAAATGTTATGACATTTTATTTATTTAGTGACGTTTCCACCATGTCAAACCGGTTGTCTGATAGAATATTGATGCTAAAAATATTCTGTTGACAGAATATCGTGTCAAAAATATTGAGGACCAAAATATTGAGAAGGGAAGTGCAAATAGGCACGTATAGATTTACTATTCTTAACTTCACATCTGCGTACCTTGAAGATATATATGTATAGTCAAGGTACAGATATGTGGAGTTAAGTATAGTAAAACTTTGCTTACCTTTAGAAACCTACCTTCATGATATTTTAGCTACACAATATTTTGGTAACTACATTCGATCCCAAAACCTGTAAAACCTATACCTTGCATTGCTATTATTTCCAAAAGGATAACATTATTGCCTCTGCTTTATGAGCAGGAGTGCTGGAATTCAAAACAAGGCTGGTCTTCGGAAGTTCTCCTTGATGTTTTTCAGTGTATAAGAAATCTGCTTCAAAGAAGAGTGGCATGAGCTTCCAATTAGCTTCTGGAGGAGCCTGGCCATAGAAAGATGGACTAACAATAAAATAACAGTAAACGGGAGCTGGATGGAACAGCTGGTTTTCAATTAAAAGCAATGAAAAGCAAAGACATCTGCAATAACAGTCAGGAGTTCTTTCATAATAAAAGAGCAGCATGACAAGACCCCTGATTAAGTCCCTACAAAAAAAAACATTGGCAGAGCCAAAAAGAAATCATGAAAAGCACAAGTGAAAGGATATACTGGCCCGCCAGGCATCAAAAATGTCCTCCCTGAGACAACCGTACTTAATGAGTACCTGCACTGCTAATCAGTTAAAATTGCTACTAAAACTTACAAACGCAGATTTATCAAAGAACCTCCTGAAACTCTTATCAATGATCAGTTCTTCTGCATGAGGAGAGGATGTTTAAAAACTTATTTTCTGCTCCAACAACACCTCTTATTGGTTTAAGATCTTCATCTTGCTTCTTCACATTCTTTTATTGCCACAAACTGAAAGATTCTGCCTCAACTCTTTGCAAAGCAAAGCTAAGTGGCTCTAGTTTTAACAAAGGGTTACCGTGATCCAAGCTTTAGATGCTAACCAGAAAGCTTTTAACAAACTATTTGTTACGTTACTCATTTCATGGCAGGATCTACTACTCCTAGGACATGAATAATATATTGAGATCTCCTTACCCACATGAGTCTGGATCCAATGCAGGGACGGAGCCCAGTCTGATATCTCCATCTGAGTTTGACACTCACGGCCCCCAAACCGAACTCACCATTGTTACAAAGCATATCCCTCCTCCCTTCTCCAGAAGATAGGCATAAGTATACACACTCAATACTCAGTGAATTTGCCCCTAATTCACCTCCAAGTAATCATGCCCTTCACCTGTTTAATCCCCAATTATATACTACCAAGAGCTAAATGTATCAAGAAAATCCCCATACCAAATTCCAGGCCTGGGCGTAGTTCGCTGAGTTTTGCTATGCGGAACTCCGCGAAGTTACAAAAAAACTCAGCGCAGTTCTGCGAGTGGCGGAGTGCAGTGCGAACTGCAGCTTGTGCTAGTATTCCTGCCACTTGGGTAGAAATTCTACCCAAGCGGCAGCTCTGGCTCGCGAACTTACCGTTCGCGATCGCGAACTTACAGTTCGCGATCGCGAGCGGGGAAAAAACTCAGCTGCACATCGCGAAGCAGAGTTTTCTGCACTCCGTGAGCTCCGCGGAGTGCAGAAAACTCCGCGAACGGAGCGAAGTTCACCGCTCAGGCCTACTAAATACCCCACATAACCACCCAAGTAATCTTACGCAGTGTAAAGAAAGCTCACTGTTGTTCTGAATGTTCTACTGAGCTCTCTGGGTAAGGAAACCTTGCCTATCAATACTGAGATAAGACTACTCTACACCCGATTACTAACAAATAAACAAGTAACATGAAAAAGTTAGAGAGCATGCTAACCACAAGATTACATAACATCACAGTGATCAATCCACATATCTGCTTTATTCCAGGATATTACAACAATCTCATGTAACAACAGACCGCTCCAATAATCTCTCATAAAGTGACATTAACATGCTATTAGTTGAATATGAAACTTCTGAGAACACTGTAAACTTAGTGGACACCACAGCATACATTCTATGATGGGGCATACAAAAGACCAAATCTCTACCATGGATAACATTGTGCTATCCTCAGTACTCTCATCAAAATCCCCTCAATCCCACCCACAAACAAACAATGTTTCAATCCTCCCTAAAATGCTTGCTTCACAATTTCAGATCACTAGCTAAATACTCTATAGAAACTTAGGACACTGTCCACGACCGCAACTTGGATATTATTTTCCTGACTGAAACATAGTTAAAAATAGCCTCTCGAGGTGTGGCCAGCCAAGATGGCCATTGGGACGTGATCCACAATGGCTCTGCGGTCTAAATCTGAATTATAGAAGAAAACTATTGTTTTACTCCACGTAAACAGGTGATCCTTACCCGGCAGCATAGTGTTAGGGGCCAAGACACGTCTGGTGCGGCAAACCGGATAGGCCTGGGCGGTGATCTTCGCTCCGTTTGCGGAGTTTTTCTGCACTCCGCGGAGCTCACAGAGCTCGCAGAGTGCAGAAAACTCCGCTTTGCGATGTGCAGCGAAGTTTTTTCCCCGCATGGTAAGTTCGCGATCGCGAACAGTAAGTTTGCGAGTGGCAGGAATACCAGCACAAACTGCAGTTCACACTGCACTCCGCCACTCGCGGAACTTCGCAGAGTTTTTTTGTAACTTTGCGGAGTTCTGCGTAACAAAACTCTGCGAACTACGCCCAGGCCTAAAACCGGAGAGGCGGCGACCGGATGGTAGGCGATTAACGAGGTGCGGGTGAGCGACAGGCCCCGCGGAGGAGATGGCCCGCATCTGAAGCAGAGGAAAGCCTGTGCGGCAAAGTTAAGCATCCCCAGCTTCGGTGAAGAAATCGAGTGGCGCTGCTCCCCCCTGCCACAGAGACGAAGGGAACACCGGAGACCAGCCCCAAAGACGCGGTGAGTGGGGAGAGCGAGGCTGCAAAACCCACCGGAAAGACAGCAGCGGGAGGATCGTTAACAGCGCTCGAGCTACGTAGGGGTTACTAAGCATACAGCGACGCTGCAACTGGCATGAATCAGCACCGGAGAACTCCGGTAAAGTAATAACTGGTGGCACATCAATAGCCCCCTCATGCCTGACGAGGCCTAATGAAAGGAGAGCAGCGGCGGGCCCCTAACAGTGCTAGAGCCACGGGGCCATTAAGCAAGCAGCGACTCAGATCTTGGCACGAAACAGCACCGGAGAACTTCGGTAAAACAATAACCGGCTCTCCATCAATAGCCCCCTCATGCCTGACTCTAAAATGGCACCTGTGAGAGACGCGAGGTGAGCAGAAAGAAGCCTGAATACAGCCAGTCAGTTAGATCCCAAGGGAAGACAGCGCAGCAGAAACGATAAAGAGAGCAGTAAGGCTCTCTCACAGCAAACTCACTCAAGGTGTAATACTACACCTGGAGAGCGTAAAGCTCAACAAGCACGATGACCTGAGACGCACAGGCACACAGGTTTAAGGGGTGCCAAGACAACCAAAAGGCAGATTAAAAGCGGGCCTGAATCCACCACCACAACAAGTGAGGACAGGGGAACAAAACGAGGGACACTAAGTGGCCCATGCTCAGGCTACAATCTGAGGCCCTCCCACAAGGCTCTACGGCAACCACTGGCACCATAAGTGCACCAGATTGAACCACCTGAGGACACTAAAATGATAAGGAGGCTGCATAACCACAAATACCAACTTCCCAGTGGAACCTGATTGCGACCAAAGTAACGCGGGCACGAAAGGGAGTGCCCTTATGCCACCCAAAAAACAGCAAAACAATAGAGTCTCCACGTACTTCACCCCCACGTCCACCAAAGATTCACAATCGACCATAGGAGGGGGAACAGAAATGGCGCTAACGAAGGAGGATCTCCTGGCGTCGCTCCGCGAGTTCAAGCAGGAACTACGGGAGGAACTTAAGGCAGACATGACAAACTCACTAGAATCCTTAAGGGCAGATCTTAGTGGCCGACTCGTCTCTCTTCGACAGGACATAGACTCGGTGGGAGCCAGAGTGATGGATGTGGAGACCAAGGCTACAGACCTTGAGCAGCAATTAGACCAAATAACTTCCACCATGAAGGATTTACAAACTCATCTACAAGTGGTCCTCCTGAAAAATGTAGATCTGGAGAACAGGTCAAGACGAGAGAACATAAGAATCCAGAACCTGGCAGAAGGGGCAGAGGGCCCAGATCTTGAGGCCTTCATAATTGGTCTCTTTGCGGAGACACTGGCGACACCAACCTTTAAAATCAAACTGGAAAGAGTGCACAGAGTGGGAAGACCCAACCAGGGCGAGAAGGCCCGACCACACGACATTCTGGCGAAATTACACTATTTCAAAACAAAAGACGCCATCCTACAAGCCGCCAGGAAAAAGGATATAGTGGAGTTCCAGGGATTCAAATGTGACCTGTACCAGGATATATCGCCAGTGACTCTCATGAGACGACATCAATTTACCAATCACCAAAAA
This sequence comes from Calotriton arnoldi, assembly GCA_963921515.1. NCBI lineage: Eukaryota > Metazoa > Chordata > Amphibia > Caudata > Salamandridae > Calotriton > Calotriton arnoldi. Next base: position 307,436 of record CAWUFW010013852.1, read on the forward strand.
ACTGAGGCATGATAACATAAAATATAGATGATCCTATCCCTTTGGTTTGGATTTTGAATCCCGCAATAAAGCACGCCAAATAACAGACATCAAGGAAGCACACACCCTTCTGGGGCTCCAGATGCCAGGAGACGACACTAGTCAAGACAACCAAGACGAACGTGAAAACAACCGCCAGGTACACGGAACAGAAATGGCTGGCACACTCACCGGTCTCCCAAAGCACAGAAGAAACAAGGGCCACCAGAACACTCCTGAGAAAGCAGGACCGACAAGACTCACACTGAAAAAGAGGCTTTTTCACTAACGGACCTGTAAATCGGGCCTGAAAGCCAACACTGGTGAAACAGCGTAAAGACTAGATGCGAAACAGCCCCTTCGTGGACTCCGCTACCAGAGTCCAGACCACAACAGAATCGAACCCTACAAACGCCGAATGCCCAGGCACACGCCTTAGAACTGCATTAACAAGATCGAATAACGAAAAACGATCATAAATTCTTAATGTGAACATCTCCAGACATTTCGGCAACAGACATTGGTCTGATTTGCCTAAGATGCAAGACCATTGCTATAATGGTGGACTACTTTGGGGACCAGTTGTCCCATCACTTAGTACTATACAGTTAGATCCTTACACTCTCTCTTTTAAATTGTTTGGGGTTTTTGTTCCTTTTTTTGGAGGCCTGGGTGACAGGGGACACAGGGGAGTATACAGTCGGTTGACAAAACGCGGCGAGGAAAGTTTGAGGAATCAGGGGAAGGCGGGCAAGGTTGGAGAGGGAGCAGAGGAGGGGAAAGTGGGGTACAGAAAGAGGATTCACAAGTGTGCACATAGGTACACATCGCTGTAATGGTACTTACCACACTCTCATGGAACGTTAGGGGCATGAACGCCCCCTCCAAATGCCAGAAGATCTGGAAATACCTCACTTACCAACATTACGATATAATTGCACTCCAGGAGACCCATCTTAAGAGAGCGGAAGATCACAGACTAAAATATAAGGCATACCCGTTAATATATAAATCATCTTCATCCACTAAACATAATGGAGTCGCCCTTCTATTCCACTCTTCACTCAAATTCCAACCTGAAGATTACAAAGCCGACGAGGAGGGGAGGGTAATTATAGTGCGAGGTCGGATTCTGGAGAAACAATGCACAATAGCATCAGTATATGCGCTCAATACTAATCAGGCGACGTTTATACACAATACACAAGCCCTACTGGGGGGATTCGAAGTAGGAGACATAATCATGATGGGGGATTTCAACCTCACCTGGCACGCAGGGACTGACAGCACACATCCAAGTAGATCACCCGCAAGGAGCTTCCCGAAACAACTGAAACAAGACATCCAGGAAATGGGCCTAAGAGACACATGGAGAGAAGCACACCCTGAAGACAGAGACTACACTTTTTTCTCCCACATTCACCACACCTACTCTAGACTCCACTACATTTTTATGAGTCAAGCCTTAAACAAATATGTCAGAGACGCCACCATACATCCCATCATAATCTCAGATCACGCTCGAGTGTCAGTCTCCCTGGATTGGCACCTCCCAGCACCGACGTTTAGAAGATGGTTCTTCCCCAACGCACTAGCTCGAGATAAAACACTAAGAGATGCACTTAGAACAACCATCAGAGAGTTCTTCCAATTAAATAACCCACACGACACATTATGGGCAACCAAGTGGGATGCATTCAAAGCAGTAGTGAGGGGCCAATGCATAACACTGATGGCTGCCCTTAACAAACAAAGAGCGGAGGAAAGAATGAACCTAGAGAGAGAACTGAAAACTCTAGAACACACACATAAGACTAACCCCACACTGGCACTACAGAGGAAGGTGACTGCCCTGAAAGGGTAAGTGTGGGCGATCTACTCCAACAGAGCATAAATGACACTATTGAGACTTAAGCAGACCGCATACGCACAGGGCAACAAGGTGGGATCCCACTTAGCACAACAGCTGCGGTTCAAGAGAGAGAAGGAATACATCGGGGACATTCGAGGCCCCTCGGGGATCACGTCAAGGGAAAACTCAGGGAAAGCACGCACATTCAGGGACTTCTACAACACACTGTACACAGCCGACCAACCTAACCTACAAGTGCAAGCAGATTACCTCAAAGAGGTAGACCTCCCACAAGTCACCCCATCCCAGAATGAGCAACTAAGAGACCCCATAACAGAGGACGAAGTACGCTTGGTTCTGACAGGACTAAAATTGCACAAATCACCAGGCCCAGATGGCCTGACAGCTCAATTTTATAAAACATTTAATGCAGAACTGATTCCCCAATTGACCACTCTATTTAACCACATCGCGAACACCCAGCAGGTGACACAATCCATGCGAGAGGCACTTATTACAGTGATTCCTAAAACAGGGAAAGACCCACAGCAATGCAGCTCTTATCGCCTTATAGCCCTCCTCAATTTAGATGCTAAGCTACACTCCAAAATCCTAGCCACCCGTCTAGAGGACTTAATGCCGGGACTGATACACCCGGACCAATCCGGCTTCATTAAGGGTAGACAGACACATGACAATATCTGCAGGGTAATACACCTCATAGAAAAGGCTACTAAAAAACAAGTCCCTGCAGTTCTGTTAGGCCTAGATGCCGAGAAGGCATTTGACAGAGTGGACTGACCGTTTGGAGCACTCCAGAGGTTTGGCTTCTGTGACACCTTCATAAATATGATATGGGCCAACTTTGCAGCCCCAAGCGCCAGAATCCTAGTCAATGGGACAAGCTCGGACACTTTTACGCTGGGGAGGGGGACAAGGCAGGGGTGCCCGTTGTCCCCGCTCCTCTTCGCTCTCTGCATCGAACCAATAGCAGCAAAAATCGGAGAGAACCGGTCGATCAAAGGAATTGATTTTGGCTCTGACGAGCACAAGATCCCCTTGTTCGCTGTTGATATCCTACTTACACTTACAGAACCACACTGCTCCCTTACACCCAGGTTCTCAACTAGGCCACATTATTTTAAGTTCCTATTTTTTTTTATCTTGCTTTCTTTATCTTTCCTATATATCTTAATTCTGGATCTCTCACTGTATAGCCTCCCCGTTGGAAAACTCATGGGAACGACCCAACGACAATTCACCAGGAGAGCTGAAAAGCTTCGAGGAGGTGGCTGGGCTACGCATTAACCTCCTCAAATCCTTCCTTCTCAATTTGACCATAACAGAAGCAGAGATTGACGCACTAGTGGCCACAACCCCATTCCAACGAGCCAAGAAGGAATTAACCTATTTTGGTATAAAACTCACTCCTAAAAATCTTGAGACTCTTTGCAGATAATTATCCCCCACTCTTACGACAGCTCCAAGTAGATCTCAAATGATGGGCACCGTTATACCTATCTGGGATTGGCAGAATACATGCCATCAAAATGGTGGTTCTCCCCAAATTCCTGCACTTATTCCACGGTCTACCCATCGACTTCGAAAGAGACTACCTAAAGGGAGTACATACTCTCCTTAAGAAATTTATATGGCAAAATAAAAGACTGAGGCTCCCATTTAACTTACTATGGAAGCCATCAGATGAGGGAGGAATGGCGTTGCCAGACCTGACACTATATTATAGAGTGGCACAACTACACGTCATGGTAGAGTGGTCCCAACGTGAGTCAGATAAACATTGGCTACACATGGATCGGGCAATAACGGGGAGTACGATTTGGGACGTTCTCTGGAAACCGAGAGGTGGACCGTCCCGCCAATGCCTACCTAAGCACACCCACTAGGACGCCCCTGAAAATTTGTGACACAATACTAAAACAGACGGAATGGACAACATTTCCCTTGCCATTCACCCCCATACATCACAACCCGGCGTTCCCCCGCGTTACAGTCGGGGCCCTTCGATGTTTGAAAAAAGGGGGGATGCCTCACTCTAGCTGATATCTTCTATAACTGGGACATTTGACCTTCGAAAACTGCCAAAGAAACTTTAACCTACACACAGAATATTTCCACTATATTCAATTGCGACACTGGGTCCTTCAACCTGACATCAGAGAGGGAGCCACGAGGGAACTCACGGCAATAGAGCGCTTTGTAAAGGGGGCAGGGACAATAAAAGGGGCTATCTCATTCCTCTACCCGCTGGTGTTAAAAACACTACCATCCAGACTCCCATGGCACCATGAATTCTGGGAATGTACGTTGGGCCATGACATTACAGAGACACGATGGAAGGGCTTGTGGAGGGACTTCAGACGACACAACCACTCTCTAGGGCAATGAGAGGCACATTATAAGATACTCTATGACTGGTACTTATACCCCACCAAACTAAAAAAGATATTCCTGAACACTTCGGACCGCTGTTGGTGGGGCTGTGGCTTACTAGGGGACTTTTGCCACATATGGTGGGACTGCTCGACAATTCGGACTTTTTGGATGGAAATCCTAGCCCAAACTAAAGAGATTCTGGGATACCCGATCCCAGATACTCCAGATTTGGCACTCCTAGGTCTCAGAGACTCTAGTCTGAAATATCAGCCGATCAAGCCATAATGTGGCTCTGCTTGGGGGCAGCCAAGAAGGCAATAGCCGCAGCCTGGAAAAAGAAAGAGGCACCAGCCCTGACACCATGGCATGCACGCTTATGGCAGGAACTCATTATGGAATGCATCAGTGGCATTTTTAGGGATGAATACAAAAACTTCGAATAAGACTGGGGCCCACTTGCCAGCTACCTATCTAACGGGCTCCCACTAACACCCGCCCCTCAAGAGTCAGGGCACTACATCTCTTCCATTTTTGAGTGAGGCCACCACTCCTGCTAGAGCTCCTGTCACGGCGAAAGACACAACCCGATGTCACCCAGGTTCTCAACTAGGCCACATTATTTTAAGTTCCTATTTTTTTTAATCTTGCTTTCTTTATCTTTCCTATATATCTTAATTCTGGATCTCTCACTGTATAGCCTCCCCGTTGGAAAACTCATGGGAACGACACAACGACAATTCATCAGGGAGGAATTGGCCTCACGATAAATGAGAGAATCTAAGGGGGGAGAAGGATTAGTTTATGGGGAAAAGTTGGAAACAAGTTGTATAGTTCATGGCAATACATGCCTTAGCATTCAAAGAGATGATTCTTCTATTTTCATGTTTGACTCTGTACTAAGAAATAGCTTCACCTTGGATACAAGCGAAGACAATGATTGAATGTATTACTGTGTATGACATGTATGATATGAAATGATAATAAAAACAAGTTTGACAAAACAAAAATAGCCTCTCAACCTGCTATGAATCAGCTTGTTCCGAATGGCTATCTGCTAAAGCATCTTGACAGACAAGAGACAATAGGTGTTAGCATGTGATCATATTGTTATGTGCTGGATTGAGGCCCTAACATAGGTGCGCCGTTTCAGATGCACAAATCCTTCGTGCCACAAAGACAGGCAAGCCCTTTCACCCACTAAAGGCCCTTTCACCTACATTAGCCCTCCCTTCACAATAACAAGCAACAGAGGCTGTCCCTTATCTGACGTGTGCTCTGGGTGCAGAAGACGGTCCATCCTAAATACGTCATCTCCATGTCCAACAGTGACTAACCTACGTCACAACGAGTTCTTAGAAACAGACCCTTACGCTCTTGGGATTTTCCCTAGCACAGGATTATTGATTTCTCCAAGAACTCATTAAATATGCATGAACCACTATTCCCTAAGGGTTCGTTCCTGACGTCTTCCTCTGACCGACTTTACGTCAATACTAACATTCCAAGGCACCTATCAGGTATAAATATACCTCCCTTTGCCCAAGCAAACCAGAGGGGACCGAGACTTCCATGCCGACACTCTGACCTGAGACGCTGCAACCTGCGTCATGCCACAGCTCCAGCTGGCAGAGGTCCATCCAGCCATCCTGTGGTGTCCAGCTTGAGATCAGGATGAAGTCCCACTAAGGTAATGGGGTTAGACTAAATCCTAGGGGGATTCTTGGCTCTCTAAGACCTACACACATGCTAGGTACACTTAGGTACATCTAGTTAGGCATCATAGGGGTATAGGCTTTATCCTAATGCATTCTGTATTTCATGTATGTGTTCATTACTATTGCACAATGGTAAAACTGTACCATGCATTTTTATTTAACTGCACTGCTGGCCATATTTCTCTGCTACTGTCCAACAGTTGTTGCAGCACATATTACCAGTACTAGAATAACAACTGTGCAATCAATTTTATTGTAAACACACCCGACTGTTTCTTCTATGTACTTTTCTGAGATGAGTGACTGAATGAAAAGTAGTATATTGTTTCCACGATCCTGAAGGATCAGGCTTTTATGTTATGTGGTTGCCAGAAGCTATTCCCTTCTTGTTGTCAAGAAGTTTCTAGTGGCCTCTGAGCTAGCTGGTACACAGTAATTAAGTTTAATATACGCGATAGGGGCATACCGACCTCAGTCCTATGCCAAGCCTATAGTGTATGTTATTCCAATGCGCAGAACCTATCAGGGAAATAGGAACTACACTACAATATATAGAGAATTCCTTCAAGTGAAATGCTTTCACGAAGAAAACTTTGCTATATCCTGATTGTATTTATGTATGTTTCCCAGCCTAGCTGTTTCCCTGCTGCTCAGCCAGAGTGAGAGTTGGTATTGGAATGTTGGTGTGACTGTGATGCATGGAATGCTTGGGTGCCTGTGTGTATGAGTGGTGTCAGTTGTAGATGGGCTGAGCAGCAGTCAAGCTGCTCCTGGTGGGGCTGGCGTAATAGGTTCACATGGCTTATGGACTGATGTATATATTTACTTACCTGCAGCCTGAAGTCAATAAAGAAATACTGAATATACAACTCGGCTACGTCCCTAGTAAGACACAACATATTTTGGCGACGACCTGGACCAAGACTCATGTGTGCTACAAGTTTTAATGGACATGTCTTTGGTTTGGACAAGGAGAAACTAAAAAAACCAAGAGTAAGCGTGCTTCAAGATACAAGATTTCAAGAACCTGTCGATGGTATGAACATGATGAACCAGAACCCAAGGAAACCTCAAGAAACAAAGATTGAAGCGTCAAGAATGGAGTTCCAGGCAAGCCAGCCCCACCAGTGTCCTTGTCAACGGACAGCCCCAGCCTGGATATGCGCTATTGGACTCTTAATAATGTCTGTTATCCATGTGGGTAAGTGGTGTGTGTCTCACTCCTTCCACATATTAATTTTGGTACTTTCTACATTAAAGTGGATACTGCGCATTGACATTTTCATCGAATTTTTATCTTTCTGAAAAGCTGCACAAGTCTGGTGCACACTCACAAGATCATTATGTGGTCAGTTTCGCTCACAAGGATGCCAAACTGTTGTAGTGAGTTGTTACTATGGAAGATCTTGTTGGACATTTAGGTGGAATTTCTTATGGAGGCACAGAGCGAAAGGAAATTATTTTCCAGTAAACTGGAATGTGTGGAGTATGCAAATTCAAGCACATTTCTTGATCTATTCTTCTGACTGCTTTCATATTGTGTGTCTACAGACGACCTGTTTGAAGTATCCGACATGCAGCGTGTACTTTTATAATTGTACACAAGAAGAGATTCTGCTCAACACTTGGCAAATGTGGTGTTTGCACTTGTCTTTACTGGCAAAGGATATGTGACTTATGACCTTTTGTGCTGCCTACAGGGGCGTATTTCCGGCTTCAGCAAAAAGTGGGGGTACCCATGTGAAGCAGATCCTACTCTCCTACAACATACACCTTTTTTTACACAAATTTACAGAGTATGCTGTTTAAAACACAGGTATTCAAGTATTTCTATGTTCTTTTTGATGTAACATGTCACTAGGTAAAACCACAGACACGCATGCATACCTTCACAAACTTGGTCAGACTTACAACAGTGACATGGTTAGGATTGCTCTTTTACATTTGGTAGGCCTAACATTCTGAGCAGTCGATGAATAGTGAACCTTCAAGAGAAATGTGAGGTTTAAGACATTTTGGGAGAAGGATTAGTGATTAGGCTACTTTGCATGAGTCTGTGGTAAAGTACAGTCGAAGTTGGCCTCTTTCCGCACCTTTGTTGCTTCTTTCTACACTTCTCTTGCTTTTTTCTCCACCATTCTTCCTCTTTCAGGACTTCTGTTGCCTCTTTATGCATTTTTTCTGCTTCTTTCTGCACCTTTCTTCCTCTTTCTGCACCTCTCTTCCCTCTTTCTGCATTTCTCTTGCTTCTTTCTGCGCCTTTCTTCCTCTTTTCTGTACATGCTCTACCTATGTAGGCATAGTTAGAAATTAGCATTTAAAAAACCTTAGAAATTCACTGAAAAAAATCACAGGTTTCAGGGATGTTATAGTTAGGAATTAGCATTTAAAAAACCTTAGAAAATCACTGAAAAAACACAGGTTTCAGGGACGTTATAGTTCGGCTGATATTTTACTCATACAAAACCAGAGAAATTCAGCCAAACTCGCGCTCCCGCAATGCACTGCTGATGATGTCACATATTACATCACTCATGACATGGTCAGTAACATCACTGATGACATCACTGATGACATCCCAAATGACATTACTGTTGACATCACAGATGACATCATCCAGTGACCGAGTGTTTCTAAAAAGTTTAAGAATGTTAAATATATATACACCAAGGTGTATTGAAGAATGAGTGGGTGTATGAGTGTCTGAATGGATGGTTTAGTGGGTGCATGACTGACTGTATAAGTGAGTGATTAAACATGTCTTAGTGAATGCATGGGTGAATGACTAATCTGTGTGAATGTCTGTATCAGTCTGTCAGTTGGTGTGTAAGTGGTTGCATGGGTTCGTGAGTAGCTACATGAGTGTCTATATGGGTTAATGATTGGTTGTCTGAGTACCTGTGTGGGTGCCTGAGTGTCTGTGTGGGTGGGTGGGGGGTGTGACTCCCTGCATGGATGTGTGAGTGGGTGATTCACTGGGTGTATGGGTTCATGAGTGCATCTGCAAGGGGCTGTATGGGTGAGTGAATGTGCATATGGCTTTGCTGGTGAGTGAATGGATGTCTCAGTGGTATATGTGCGAGTAACTAGATATGTGAAAGGCAGTATATGTGAGTGTTGGAGTATATAAGTGACTATATGTGAGAATGAGTGATTGTGAGAGTGGCTGTATGGATGAGTGTGGGCTTGTGTCAGTGTTTTTTCGAAGAGAGTAAGTATGTGTTAGTATCTGGATGAATAAGTGAGGTGGTGTGTGTATAACTGTAAAAGTGAGCAAATGGCAGTGTTATTGATTCTTTGCGTGACTGACTAGGTGTGTGAATAACTCTATGGGTGAGTGGCAGTGTGTGAGTGTCTGTATGGGTGTATGAGTGCATATATCAGTGGCTGTATTGATGAGTGACTGCATGTATGAGTGACTGTATGGGTTAGTGAGTGGATGTGTGTGTAGACCTATGAATCAGTGAGTGGGTATGTACTAACTGGTATTGGTGTGTCTATGGTTTCGAGAATGGCAGTCTGTATTTTAGACTGGGTGTATGAAAGGTTATATTAGGGTGTGAGGAGGTGCATGAGATATTAAGTGGATGATGTCATCAGTGATGTCATTTGAGATGTCATCAATGATGTCATCAGTGATGTTACTGACCATGTCATGAGTGATGTAATATGTGACCTCATCAGCAGTGCATTGTGGGGGTGCGAGTTATAGTTAGCTCAGCTAACCATAACGGCTGAATTTCTCTGGTTTTGTACGAGTGAAATGTCAGCCTAACTATAACATCCCTGAAACCTGTGTTTTTTTCAGTGAGTGAATATATATATATATATATATATGTATTTATCCACCAAAACTGTCCCAGACGAAGGGCGCACTTTTCACAGCTGGTGCGCGCAGCGAGGCCGGACTAGCCTCGAAATGTAATTCCTCACCAATTCCAATAATGCAGCACTCTCCCAGGGGTTTGTTTTAGCGATTTATTAAGCCATAAAGTTACTCCTTCCTCCACCAACGCGTTTCAACCAGCAGGTCTTGATCACGGTGCAAACATTTGTCCCTCTACACTTTCTATTATTTATACCTATTGCCCAGTTAACATATTAGGTGCATTCTGGGACTGGTAGTTTCTAAGTGAAAAAATACCCAAACCGTGTAAAAATAATTATAAGTATTTCTCAATCTTTTGTCATCGTGTGTCTATTAGGAGTCATCAATGTTTGGATAACCTCACATTATATGTCCGTAACATTAAAATTATATTGTAGTTCTTGTACCAGTCTCAGTGACTTTTTGCAACATTTCTATGTTTATCTGATATACAATATTTTATGAAAACATGCTTTGAACATATGCATATATCTCTCTTATGGGTCAATGCTCATAATGTGTCTCACATTAGTTGTATGCATATGTTTATATGTATCTTGGTTTAGTACCCTGTCCACATTGTATACCATCTGTTGCCGGACTAAAGATCTTCCATTGTGCTCCATGTGTGAAAAAAATACCCAAACCGTGTAAAAATAATTATAAGTATTTCTCAATCTCAAAATATTGTATATCAGATAAACATAGAAATGTTGCAAAAAGTCACTGAGACTGGTACAAGAACTACAATATAATTTTAATGTTACGGACATATAATGTGAGGTTATCCAAACATTGATGACTCCTAATAGACACACGATGACAAAAGATTGAGAAATACTTATAATTATTTTTACACGGTTTGGGTATTTTTTTCACTTAGAAACTACCAGTCCCAGAATGCACCTAATATGTTAACTGGGCAATAGGTATAAATAATAGAAAGTGTAGAGGGACAAATGTTTGCACCGTGATCAAGACCTGCTGGTTGAAACGCGTTGGTGGAGGAAGGAGTAACTTTATGGCTTAATAAATCGCTAAAACAAACCCCTGGGAGAGTGCTGCGCATTATTGGAATTGGTGAGAAATATATATATGTATGTATGCATAAACCATACAGCATTCACAGATATAAGTTACTGAATCTCTGTTTGTTCGAATTGCAACACTTGTTTATCTTTTGTGTATAGTAGGGGTGAGAGAAGTGATTTTCTTTCTCCTCAAAAGTAGGTAAAGAGTACACTTTGCATTACAGAAAGTCTGCAATGTTTGCTGAGATTCCCAACCGCACCCTAATTCACATGTAGAAGTTTCTCTAGCAAATAAGTGTTGAGCAACTTTCTCACAAAACCTTTTTGTTTTGTTCTGTCAGAAAATTGTCAGGTTAAATGGTTTTTTACAGAGTTTGCCCCCTGCAAACTTACTTTTAATGGAGGTTTGCACCTGCTATTTTCTTTTAACCTTGCAACTTTGCACACCCTAAAATTATGAATGGATGTTTCACACTGTTAAAAATTGATCATCAAACTTTGATTTCAGGATTTAGAGGGGATGGATGGATGAACCGATGAATGGATGGACAGACAGGTGGATGGACTGATGAAGGGACAGACAATGAGACAGACAGACAGGAGGATGGGTTGGTGGGCTTAGATGGGTGGAGAGAGAAAATAATCCTCTTCAAGAACACCCTGACCGCACAACTGCTGTCCGCACAATCATCATTGTTAACACTTTTTTCTCACTTCCTGAATCATAGTCAGTGGTGGTCTAAGAAATTGTTTCTGGTATCATATCATTTTTGTGGTAGACACATTGTTATCCATATTTGCTTTCAGTTGGGTGTGAGTCATCCCCTTTTTCATGATTTGATGTATTTTAATTAGTTCAGCTCCCTTCTCCTGATTTGATGACTTGTTTCCCTAATCTCGTGTTTTGCACCCTGAAGAGTAGTTTTTTTTAGTTTTAAAGCTTTATTAGTGAAATTATAATAGTACATATTGATCTCACCACATTTTGATGGGATGAGTTGTATACTTACACTGCTGATGTCGAGGAACTCTTTTTCTCTTTTACATGTTTTGGTACCATGAAAGGTGCAATGGACTGGTGCACATGGCCCTTCCCCCTTGCCCTGATGCATCTGCATCGCCTTGAGCCCTCGTTCTTGTGTATGTGTTCCACTTTGCATGCATCCACCCCTTCCTTCTTTCTCCCACTCATTCCTATCTGTGTCTCACTTGCGCCTTCCTTTTTCCCCGACGCTCCCCCACCTCCCTTGCTACATCCATCACTTGGTCAATCCCGCCCTAGCATCAAACTTTCATTTAAACACCACTGTTCAGTGGGATGAGATGCAGGAGATTATCCAATCAGGGGCTCAACAAGAGTTTTGGGCAAAAGTAAAGGACTCAAGTGGTCAGAATGGGGGGACCCTAGTATGATTCCTGAACATACATGATTCCTGAACATACATGGGCAGTGTGCTTGAAAGCTTTGTATGGTAGATACTCCTCCCCAGTTAGGTCTTTGGGCATAGCTGTTAAAGAGCTCCCCCTACTTGGTTCTCCGTAAAAGAGGTAAGGGCAGTTATTGATAGATTAAAACTCTCAAGAGCTGCAGGCCATGACAACATACCAGCAGTATTAATTAAATCAAATAGCGACTGGTGGGCATGGCAGTACTCCCTTTTGTTTTTGGGGAGAGCCTTAACTGGTACCCACCCTCCAACATGGAATGGTTCAATCATGAGACCCATTTTTGAAAAGGGGTATGGTTCAGACCCTTCACATTATAGGCTGATTAGTCTTTTGGACAACTCGCCTAAGGTATTTTCTAAAATTATCTTATCTAAGCTGGAGAATTGGGCTTCTGAACATAAGGTTATTCCAATTGACCAAGGTTTTTTTTGGGAGGGCCATTCAACCACAGACTACTGTTTTGCTCTGTGGGCCATCATTCGGAAGGCCCTAGAAGTGAACAGGAGGCTCTGATGCTGTTTTGTCGATTTCCGGACAGTTTTTGATTCAGTAGACAGGGAAATATTATGGAGCAAACTTGCTGCCTGGGAGCTCCCCTCGGACCTCTTAGCGCTTTGCGAACCTTACATATGAACAATTGGGCTCAGGTCGTCAGGCAGGCTATCTCAGAAAATCCCCATTAAGAACAGCCTTCGGCAGGGGTGTGTATTGGCCCCCTTGCTTTTAGCCTTTTTTTGCCGACCTCCCAACATCTTTAAACGAAGTAGGTCCTTTTCTCCTAAAGCAGGGAATCAGCACATTTCTTGCCTGCTTTATACAGACAACTTGGTGCTACTGAACTATACCCCAGTGGGCCTCCAGAGGAAATTACGCTCCCTCGAAGCATTCACGAAGAAGAATTAGTTCAAGATTAATTTAGAAAAAAACAAGGTGTTGGTTTTTGGGGAAAAAGTGAAAAGATTTAGATGGTTTTTATAAGCTCGGGTGGTGGAAAAAGTGGATTCTTATAAGTATGTAGGCCTGGCCTTTAAAAAGAACCTAAAATGGGATCTATATATGGATAGCATTAAGCAGAGGTCCTTATTTCAATCTAGCTGTTTGTCTAGATTTAACAGGAAATATCGAGGGTTGGCTTTTACCCCTCTGATGAAGGCTTATGAAGGGAAAATACCCCCTTTGGGGCTATAGGGTGCAGAGGTATTTTGCCTGGACTCCTCCTGTGAGTGGGACCGGTTGGAGGGGGCAGACTTAAGGAGGCTTTGTTGGGCCGAGGTCCAAGGTAGGGAAAGAAAGTGGACTAGGGAAGTAAAAAAAAACAAGGGTCTTAGAGAATTTACATGTAGAGCATGGCACAATTGTAACCTGGTCGCCCTTTCCTAGTAAACAAACTCTGAAAGAGTCTTCGGCAAAGGCTGCTGAGTTTTTTTGATTTAGCGTACCTGAGAAAGGGATCACTGACAGAATATCGACAGTCAGAATATCAAGCTACAAAAATATCGACGCAAGAATATCGATGTCCAGAATATTGAAGTCCTATCTACATAATGGTAAGTACAAAAATATTGATAAAAAAATATCGTTAAAAATATCGTTGTTAAAAATATCGTTTTTTTTAATGTATAAAAAATTATGTAAAATAAAGTAAATAATACATATAATTAAAAAAACATAGTTAAAATTATTAAAAAATGTTTAAAATTATAAGTAATACATATAATGTAAAAATCAATTAAACATATATATGTATAAAATATAATATATATACTTACTTAATAATATTTATAAATAATTATTTTAATACCTTATAAATTGTTAAAAACATATTAAAGATTATAAATACATATATATACACATACACATACACCAATAATATAAATAAAAATATATATAACAAATTACAATATTACAATATTTTTAATCTTTTTAAAATACATTTTACACTACATTAACTAAAACAGTAGAGAAAATATTGGCTAGCGGAGGGGATCAAATTACTATTCCCACTCCAGAGAGTGCAACAGTTAGGAAAGTGTTGGATAGCAAAGGGGTAAAAATTACTATTCCCACTCCAGTGAGTGCAACAGTAGGGAAAGTGTTGGATAGCGTAGGACAAAAAAATTACTATTCCCACTCCAGAGAGTGCAACAGTAGGGAAAGTTTTGGATAGAGGAGGGGTAAAAATTACTATTCCCACTCCAGTGAGTGCAACAGTAGGGAAAGTATTGGATAGCGGAGATGTACAAATTACTATTCCTACTCCAGAGAGTGAAGAGTAGGGAAAGAGTTGGATAGTGTAGGGGTAAAAATTACTATTCCCACTCCACAGAGTGCAACAGTAGGGAAAGTGTTGGATTGCATAGGGGTAAAAATTACTATTCCCACTCCAGACAGTGCAACAGTAGGGAAAGTGTTGGATAGCGGAGGGGTAAAAATTACTATTCCCACTCCGGAGAGTGCAACAGTTAGGAAAGTGTTGGATAGCGAAGGGGTAAAAATTACTATTCCCACTCCAGTGAGTGCAACAGTAGGGAAAGTGTTGGATAGCGTAGGGGTAAAAATTACTATTCCCACTCCAGAGAGTGCAACAGTAGGGAAAGTGTTGGATAGCGTAGGGGTAAAACTACTATTCCCACTCCAGTGAGTGCAACAGTAGGGAAAGTTTTGGATGGCGGAGGGTAAAATTTCTATTCCCACTCCAGTGAGTGCAACAGTAGGGAAAGTATTGGGTAGCGGAAATGTACAAATTACTATTCCCACTCCAGGGAGTGCAAGAGTAGGGAAAGAGTTGGATAGCGTAGGGGTAAAAATTACTATTCCCACTCCACAGAGTGCAACAGTAGGGAAAGTGTTGGATAGCGTAGGGGTAAAAATTACTATTCCCACTCCACAGAGTGCAACAGTAGGGAAAGTGTTGGATAGCGTAGGGGTAAAAATTACTATTCCCACTCCAGAGAGTGCAACAGTAGGGAAAGTGTTGGATAGCAGAGGGTTAAAATTAACATACTTATCAATTAAATAATTATTAAAATTAAATAACCAATTAATAATTAATTAATAAGAAATTAATTATAAATACTAATAAATAAATATTAATAATTACTGTATTATAATTAAATTACTTCCCACCCTATTCCCCTATAAACCCGCAACCCACTCCTAAAAAACCACAATTAATATAATTATCAATTAATAAAAATTAATAACCAATTGTTTAATTAATTAATAATAAATTAATTATAAATTCTAATAAATAAATATTAATAATTACTTTATTATAATTAAATTACTTCCCACCCTATTCCCCTATAAACCCACAACCCACTCCTAAAAAAATAACACAATTTATATAATTATCTATTAATTAATTACTATTAATTAATAACCAATTAATACTTAATTAATAATAAATTAATTATAAATACTAATAAATAAATATTAAGAATTACTTTTTATAATTAAATTACTTCCCACCCTATTCCCCTATAAACCCACAACCCACTCCCAAAAATAACACAATTTATATAATTATCTATTAATTGATAACCAATTAATAATAATTAATAATAAATTAATTATAAATAATAATGAATAAAAATGAATAATTACTTTTTATATTTAAATTACTTCCCACCCTATTCCCCTATAAACCCACAACCCGCTACAGAACGAAAATACGCAAAAATTAATTTACATAAAAGTATTTACTGCTAAAAATTTAACACATACATTAAAAAAAATTACACTTATACCAAAAATTACATCACGTACTTTTAACACACATACTAAAATACAGAACACTAATATAAACATCGATATTATTAACAACGATATTTTTACAAATTATATTACTGTCTTCGATATTAAGAAAAACCTTACAGTCGATATTCTGTACCACGATATTCTTTCAGTCGATATTCTTGACCTACGATATTTAAAACTCGATATTATGGTAGGTCGAAATTAAAAACTCGATATTCTGTCTGTGCACCCTGAGAAAGAAACCATATATGAGCTTCTCATTAAATCCTCTTGGCCTTGATACTGTCTTCCCTTACCTGACGCAGCTACCCGATCCCGCACTGTGGAATGAGATTTTAAGAGTGAGAGTGGGTTGTAATCCTATTTATTCATCCACCAGCCAATGCGCAATGATTCAGGATAATAATGGTTTTTGCCTTTGTCCTGTGAATGTAAAATGTACTTTGTTACATTTACTTGTGGATTGTGCATTTTTTATTTTTAGTAGGATTAAGTTTTTAAGACGTTTGTTTTTAAAATATAGAATGGTGCAAAGAGTGGATGCAATAGATCTGTTGGCCAAAATGCGTTATTTAGATGTGGCAGTTGGAATTGCTAGTTTCATACGCATAGTTATGTCAGAGTTTCAAGGATGGGTTACAGTAGGATGGGCGGTTCATGGGTGGGTTAGGTGGGTTTTAAGTAATTCATATTGTACAAATGTTTTACTGTTTTAGAGTATTTTCTGGACAATTAATAATAAGTCTAACTTTCAAATCTGTTTCAATTATGGTTAACCAGTCTGTCATTACACTAATGACAAACCAATCAATAGTCTTAATGTGATATTAGCAATGTGTGTGAAGGTGCAACTTAAAGTAGATTTGGGGATAGAGCAGATTAATGTACCCGAAACTTGATGTTCTCACCCAAGATTTTGATGCCACTCACACTGCCAAGCAGAAGGATATTCTATCCAAGCTGGCCAGACATTAATAATAATTGAACTGGCAAGAGATGTTCCTGACCAAAGATAGTGATACAAGTCATGATATTGAGGCATTGGTATTTTTTGAAAGAATGGTGAATATTTCTTCAAGACTAGTTATCACCTTCTCATCACACCAGCGAAGGCTCCTTTGTTAGAGCATTGGGGCGTTGCCCCTCTATCTTTGGCTCCCCAGCCACTGAATTTAATGTTAATAAATATATAGTTAAAATATTTTTTTGCCAGCAGTGGGCCATGACCATTTTTTTAATATTGGCTACGAGACAGTTTGCTTAGTGATGAGTGAGTGTGGCTTAATATAATGCAGGATCACCTCGTTGTCATCGACACACACTTCAAAGTGCACATGTCAGGTTGGCCGACTTCCTTTCTGTGACTAGTCTGACATGCGCACTAGAGGCCTATCACTATCTGTGCGTAGGGTGGGGAGCAGGGTGGGCAACCATAGGCGCCTGCACTCACAATGAGCATTGAGTTCACCTGCACGATCCAATCCTGGTGCTGCTCTCAGCAAGGGAGCAGCATCTGGACTGGCCAGGACCTCTGGCACTAATGACAATTGAACAAGCAGTCCATGGAGTCCATGGAGAGAGTCGTGGCCAATCCAGTCAAGTTCCATCCTGACCAATGGGCAGTTGTTGATGGCCATGGTGGCCGCGGCTGCAGCATTATATTTCTGTGTGGACAGCGTGTCAGACGACGACAGCGTGGATTCCAATGACCTCCTGGACTACAACTGTAATGTTTCGAGGCAGGCACTTTCTTCGTTATTTCGCTTTTGGTGTCATTTTAGCATTGCTTGTGTGCTATGGTATGTTTGTTTATAATGCAACATTTAAATTTGTGTATCCATGTGGTGCTGCTGTTAGTTGGCCTGTGGTAATTGAAATGTTGTGCAAACCTGCTATTGGTGCACGTGGCCCCTTGTCCTCCCGCCCGTGCCCACCCTGGCACTCCGTGTCAACTCTGGTAAATCAGCCAGCAGGCGTGGCAAGAGCTGTTCACGGGGCCTGGCACCTAGTGCCACTCCTTCCCTTCCTCCCGCTGGTGCCATCCACTGGGTGAGGGTCGAGAGCTGGTGTGGCACCAGTGCCCTCCTCAAGTTCAGAGCTCCGGGGAGGGCCCCTCCATGTGGATCCCTCTGGGAGATGTACAACCATGGAGGGAGAGGTGGCTGAAGATACGGGCTAAGCTCTTACTGCAAACAGGGCCCCTGAGCTCACTCCAAAGAAGGAATGGGGGGCTGGACGAAATTGCAAACGGGGGCACCGTGATTATTACAGATGGTGCCGGGGATCACTAAATACAAGAGCCTTGGGATTACTGCAGACAGTGTCTCATGCGCCTTACTCAGTGGTCAAAATGGCCGGTTTCTGAGGTGTATGACATGCTCATACTGTTTTTAAATTAGGAAAAACAGCTACCCTACGTTTCCTGAAAAGATAATCATCCCAAGATGATAAGACACTTAGGGGCCGATTCCGATTCGGGCCGGAAATCTCTCCGACCGAGCCGGACCGGAGAGATTTCCGACCGAGTCGGACCCGTGCAGCCCGACCGAGCGAGTACGATGCGTCCGTATGCTATCGTACTCGAGTCGAGTCGGACTCCCATTGAAGTCAATGGGAGCTGGTCGTACTAACGCGTATGCGGGCTCCCATTGCCTCAATGGGTGCGAGGCGAACAAGGGCGCCCCTACAGCGGGTACGCGGCGAGCGACTCGCGCCGTACACGCACAGGTAGGGGGACCCATGGGTCCCCCTGTGTGCGACTTCGCGCGGCTACGCGTGCAGGGGGTCCGACACGGACCCCGGAAGTACGGCTCCGACTGCTCTTTTGAGCCGGACGGCACGTGTCGGTCGGACTGCTCGCGGCGCGCATTGTACTTACCCGGCCGGGAAGCGTCTCCATTGCGCGGTGCGAGTCGTGTCCGAGCGAGTGGGTCGGTGCGGTTAGACCCGGGAACGAGTCGGTCGGAGCGGTTGGGATGCCCGAACGAGTCGGTCGGCGATTTCGCATCGTACTCGCTCGTCCGGACGCGCGTACGAATCGGTCGGGAAATAGGGCTCCGAATCGGATCCGGTTATGCCGAATCCGATTTGGAGCCCTACCGGCCGAGATCGGAATCGGCCCCTTAATTGCGACAGTTAGAATGCTTCAGCTGAAGCATAAGGCAGTGAGTCTCCTGTTCAGTGAAACAAAGGGAGGGACAGACAGCTAAACAATTCTTCTTGCCAGGGTGTCTGCTGCCTGAAAGTAATATAAATGTGCACAACTGATTAATCTGCAAATGTAAAGGGTGCTTGGAAGCCGGTATTGGTTTAATTGGTGTTCAGTTTATCAGAATACAGGCATATGCATGTCAGCACACTTTTATAGTAAGGTTGTGTTTATGCGATTTAAAAACCGTGGCGTTTTTGTGGCCAGACCTTGGCTTGCAATGCAATCTCTTTTCTCCTGTACAGTAAGTCACCTCCAGGCGTTTATAAAGGGCCACCATTAAGAGCTCTAGAGCAAAGGTTGAAGGCAGTGTGAATTTCTCACAGGGCCTGTCAGTGGGTCAAAAAAGTGTTCAGAATACTTGGTCATCCAATCATTGGCCTCTCTGCTGAACAAACAGAGCAATGGTCACTAATTCCAGTTGCAATTGGGATTATGTGCACTGTGTGTGAAGGAGATACACAGTTGCCAAAATATTGATGAGGCAAAAGTAAATGAAAATACAGTGCTTACAGGTGAGCAGGTGCGTTGTTTGTTTGGGGGGGTGTGAAATAAACGAGATGTGAGGAAGTGCATTCAGGAGTCCGTGAAAGGAGGCTGCTGAAGATATGCTATGCAGAGGGACGAGAGGTGCAGAGAAAAGGGTGCATGTGTAGAATGAGCTTAAAGGGCATGATTGAGACACTCTGAAGACCACTACTCCTTCCACGGACCTCAGTAATGTTTTATTCAAAACATTTTATTTATTTTATTAAGCTTCTTGCTTTCTCAAATTGGCTTGAAAATTCATCATTTAACCATTTGTTTTTCAAACCTTTCCTGGGGGAGAACACCCCCGCCACAGGACACTCATCCAGAACTTTTACGCCACACCACTTTCAAATGCCACCAACCGCCACTGCATCACACTTGAGATATAAGTCCTTCCCTTTGTATCTTCCTGCATCAGGTCCACCACTTCTCTGTTATTCACTATTAAGGCCTGATTGCGATTTGGTTGGTGTATTCTGACCTGTGCATAAACCCCTGTTTACACATGGGTCAGACTTACGAATTTGCTGTATTTAAAGCATCCAATAATTATCAGATGGAGTAAATACTTCCATTAAACTGCGGCAAGTCAAACCTGCTTAAATTTAGCGTGGGTGGGAAAGTTGTATGTTTTTACTGTACCATGTGAATTTTGGTGCATTAATCACCAATATCCCCATGTTATTCCCCACAAACCCGTAATAGCTGTTATTTATTGCACCTGATAAATAACCTATCGTTATTTATCAGGAGCAAAAAATAACACCCTAACCCGTAATAAAAGCCTTAGTCTGGCAATGCGCTTTTGTCATGTGTGAGTGAAGTTATTGGTGGGTTAGAAATTGGTGTGGGTTAACTTAATAATAAAGTCTTTGAATTGAGAGAGTGAGTAAGTGGGGGACCCATATCCTAATTAGTGGAAGGGCTTTGTAATTGGTGGGAATAAATGTTGCTCCATGTGGAAAACCTCTTTAAGATTTTTAACTTTTCTGTCTTATCTTATGCAAGGGGTATGTAGGCAAGCACTACTATCTGAAGCTCTCTATACTGTTGTACTATTAATGTATTTGCATATGTATGATACACATGCACACATACATAAATCCACAAACGGGCAGTAGCTGGGAACGTTCACTCTCTGTGCTCTGAAAATGTGCCTTGGTCCACTGATAAAAAGAAAGAATAGACTTGAGAGAATGAATATTTGAGGTCCTACAGGTTTTAATAAGAATGTTTGTCCTCTCAAATGAGACCGACAAGGAGGGTCTGTATGCTAGTGTTGAGATACCATGGGGGCAGCAAATAACCAGTGAATTGGTAGGACCACCAAACTCATTTCACTCTCCTTACTTTCCATACAGGTTCATGGCTACAAAAGGTGTTGGGCCTTCTGTTGAGGAGAACATCTTCGCCACAACCATGGAGAACTTTTCCGACACTTCTGTCAACAACACTCAAGTTATTGTGAGAATCAGCAATTTTGGAATTTGGTGGCCATTGCACCATTTATGTTATTCTTTATCTTTCTCTATTTTATTCTGCAGATGTTGAAAGTCTTTTTACCACACCACGCCTATGTGAGAACTCTTGTTACATCCTTTTCACCTAATTGATGGTTAATGACACAGTCTATCTCTTTCTCTGTGTGCTTCTTCTTACATTCACTCTGTTGGCCTTTGCAACACCAACTTTTACCTGCTACATAATTGTTGCATTAACAGGTTCCACCTATTCAGCACCCCCAATGGTCTGCCAGTCATGGCCTTGGAACGCTACGTCGCCATTTGCTTCCCAATGAAGCATGCTGAGATTTGTCGTGTAGAGAGGTCGTTGGTGGCTATAGGGATGATTTGTGTAATTGGAGTCTTACCGTATCTTGTTGATAGTATTATTTTGGTTTCTTCGGTGAATGCAAACTTTTTCTTTCAGAAAATATTGTGCTCCCTTGAAGCCCTTTTTGCGACTACACTACAAGCGCTCTTGAGGTTTGTTGCTGATGGGTCGATCTTTACAGTGGTTGCTTTAGTCATTTTATTCACATACATACAAATTGTGCTGGAAGCCAAGATGATTAGTGGAGACAAAGCTTCTTCTTCCAAGGCCAGCAAGACTGTCATTTTCCATGCTATCCAACTGTTCTCATATATGATGTAATTTACCTTCCCAATCACAGAGAATTATTTCCAAAATCGTGTTGTCCCTGTGAGGTTTTTTAATATGTTTGCATTCACAATTTTGCCTAGGTTTCTAAGCCCCTTAATATATGGATTACGTGATGAAGCCTTTAGGAATCAAGTTAAAATATGTATTCCTCATGAAAGGCATAAGACATATCCTTAAGCTTCCCAGGTGTGATGTCATAAAGGCATTTCTAATGGTATCTCTCTCAGGTTTCATAATAGGTTCACTACAGGCGGTCCTGTGAATGTTTTATTGCAATTACTATGGCAAATGAAAGTTAAAATATCAGTTTTGTGAACTGTATACACTCTATGCACCTCTCTAAGTCACACACTATGCACACTGTGTCAGGTCTCTGTATTCTTGACAATACTTTGGGAAGAATAAAGAAAGGAAAAAGTTGTGTCCACTTCGGCCTCAATTTTCTTGCGTCTTCCAAAAGTGCCCTAGAATTGTATTTTAATAAATGTTCAAGTCATTTTTCAACATTGTGCTCAATTAACTAATTGTATTTGACACAAGGTAAAAATTCACATTAAACTCACATTTGAGCTTAGAACATATTGAATCATTGATTTATTTTTAATGAACTAGTGTTCCTAATTTGTTTTTAAAGATTTGTTTGTGAATATGTTTTGCAGGAATATGTTTTGTGGATTTTAATGTGTAATAATATTTAGGCTACATCTGTACTCGAAAAGCATTTGTAAATTTAAATATTCATGTGGGTGGTGGTTTAGTAAGTATTTGTTGCTCGGATAAGAATTTACCTTGAAAAAATGAAAAGACAAGAGGCGTTTGGCAAAACAGGAACAAGTTGGTTTAATTAAACGCAGCGGCCGGGACAGCAGCAATGGATGTACAGAGGTTTTGGCCGGTGTTATATTCAGTTCTTGGAGTACAATAAACCGATTACACATTTTTGTACAACACGGAAATCCAGGCCTAGTCATGAACCATAAATTCAACCATCTGATAAATGGCACATGTGGTTCTTAACTTTGTGGAGAGCTGGCGTGGGCCAGCGTGTATGTGTCTAGATGTTTGGCATGACGAGCGAGTGATCGCTGCATGAAGTGTGCATGCTGTGTTCTGAATGGCTGAGTGTTCCTAACTACATGTGGCATCTGACTTTGTGGGATTTTGGGAACGCACGCCCCTTTGGTCAAACGTGTTTTATTGGGTCCAATCTCCTTTTGTGGTATAGCTGTCTATCTGTGGGATCAATCTGGGTTTTTCTTGTTCGCGTGTTTTTCTTCTGGCTAAGTGTGACCCCACCTGTGACCTATCAATTGATAGGCTTGGGTTTGGGTCACAGAGCCTGTCTGACCATGTATTTCTGACTCAGGGTTAATCGGGAGGTCATCTTGGGTGGATTCGACAACAATGATACGAGTTCGTTATTACGTGTGCATATAACATGGTGGTCATTGATATTGCATTTACTGACATTCTCATTATTACGCGTACATTTGTCATGGCGTACATCAACATCGTATTTACTGGTATTGACATTGTTATGTGCACATATATCATGGCGTACACTGACATCGTATTCATCGATATTAACATTCCCCCCTCTAGTTGAATTTTCAACTACATCATTTTTCTCATATGTCATGACAGTCACATTATTCGAGGCTGGGTGTGTTTCTGTTGTGTCTACTATCCTTTCTCTAGCTATTCACATACTACCTTATTTGAGGACTTCTTTTTTACAGCAGGAAACCCCCACTTGTAGGAAACCACACAATAGTAGTACAAAAATGAAAACTGGAAGCAATGACATGCACAGTTTGGTCACCCACAGGGGGAGCCAGGAAAAAAAACTATGAAACTAGTCCTGCTCAGGGACAGCTTCCTCCATCTTCATGTCAGCTTGTAGAAGATGCAGCTCTTGGATGGCAAAAGCGAGAGTTCTTTTTTCAAGATCATTTCCACGAATAAACGTGCAACAGGAAGCACCAGACTTGGCACACATTCCACCCTCCATCGCGGTCATCAAGTCCAACACATACCGATGTTACATCACCATTAGGCGAAAGGCTCTTAGTTCGTATCTGATAGCATTTAGGCTGACCTCAGTGTCCTTAATCATCTTCATCAACTCCCACCTGGTTATCTGTAACCAGTGGGCATTTGCCTTTGTTTGTACAGTGAAGAAAGGTATGGACCCTCCTGCGTTCACCTGAGTGTCAGAGAACAGTCTGAATACTTCCATAATGTCCTGTAATGAGCCCAGCAAATATAGTCAGCAGTTCTTCTTCTTCGAGCCTGATGCAATAGAGTTGTTTTCTTCTGTAGCAGATGTTGGCACAACTCAGACAGATCTTCTCCAGGGATGATCAGGGTTGGGGTGTGTATGGTCACATAGGTGCAGAGTCCCCGCCATCGGGGGACGAGCTGTACATAAGGCAAAGTTACCGCATTGCCAGTTGTAATCCATCAATGTGGAGGTGCCCCATTGTAGGCCCAGTATGTGCAGTATTGTTTCACAATTTACATTTGTACCAAGCGGTATTGTTCCTTTGACTCTGAAACACAAAGAATACAGTATAGGTTTCCGTATAATTTGGGGTTGCCCTACCTATTTAACTTGGTATCCCAGTTTCCCTGGCATGGGGTGTCCATGCTGTTGTTTGACCACCTCCAATGGGACTCATTTCCCTTAGTGCCATCGAGGTGAATGCCCTGCACTGGAATTCCATGTTCGGAGTCCATTTGTCATTAAGAAAGGCCGCCCCAAATATGCTAAGGGCCACCCTGGGACCACAGTCGGAGGTGGGAGAGGATGTATTTGTGCACTGGTGCAGTGGTTTTGCTACCTCCAAGGACCTATTTTCCACAAAGTCTCGGGCCAAACAGTGTCCTCCCCTATAGTGCGCCTTCTGCGCATCCTATCTAGCTCTGTTTGAATGTCACTAGGTTTGGTCGAAAGGTATAGTGCTGTGGGGCTGATCTCATACCAGGTGATGTTAACTACTGCTCTATGGGGTTCTACTCTATTGGGTTGTATGACATATCAGAACAGAAAAAAAGTGAAATGTAAACACATTATAAGCATATCATATCAATATTACAATCACACTGTAATGAAAGCACAAGTCAGATTCAATGTAAGTCCAGGATAAATTACCCAGAAGACACAGTACAAAAAGCCCTCAGCTGAATCTGCTTGGAGCCCTGAGAACAATCAAATTAATTCAATATACAAATCATATTCTCACATGCATGCTACCCAGGACTGTCATATTACTCCCATGTAGACCATATTGGGCCACAAGGCAAATGTGGTACAAATCCAATTAGGCACTGTTATATTGCATCCTTCAACAATTCCTGACAGAGTAACATGTTAGTAAATAGAGTCCAAGTTGGCTAAAGAATATGACAATGCAACATTAGTAATCAACCGACAAGTGTCTAATTGCAACCTGGTACAGAAATAGAGCACAAGTGGGATAAAGTGCATAGAAATGAGACGTTGGCAATCAAACAAAGTCCAAGAAAAAATATTCTCAAAAATACCATTCAAGCTAACCCAGATTCGAATATAAGAATTAAAGAAGACAAAATGTGCAACTCATATCACCCAATGTGTTCCAAGTGTTTCAGAAGAAAAGGGTAGGGTGCCCCAGCCGGGGCCTCCTCTCGAACCCAGCACGCCAGGTGAGAGTCCCTTCCTGTCCTCCCTGTAAAGATATAAAAAAAGGTATCGCATCGTGTCAAGAGAGACAACACACAAAGAATGGTCTGCTATAAAAAAACTTATGTTAAAAGCATTATATATAGAATTAACAAATCACGCTAAGTACATTAAGGGCAATATTTCAGCAATTTCTCTCCAGATGGACAAATACCGCTTCATCCAAGTTTAGACTGTGAGGGGTCTTGGTGTTGAGCTCAATAATGAGTTTAGATTCCTGTTTCCTCAGTGTGGCAGTGCGATCACCACTACAGTGATCTATCCTGACATGCTCAATCCTAGTGGATTTGAGTCGTTTTCTGTTGCTATAATGGTGTGTCAAATTGACTAGCTACTGAGTAGTGTTTTTCTAGATTTGTGATAATCTGTCCCGTTCTAAAATTCTTTTGCGCACCGGTTGGATGGTGCTGCCCACATACCTAAGTCTACAAGGGTATTCCAAAGCATAAACAACAAAGGTAGTGCAACACATAATAAACTGAGTTGTCAGCTTATGCTTTGTGGGGCAAGGGATTGAACTTTCTTTACAGTTGGTAGAGTGCTCACAAGCTTTACACATACTACAAGTATAAAAGCCTGTAAGGGGGTTACCTAGTTCATTGTGTGTGTTATCTGTTGTGCAGATGTCTGTTTTCACAAGCATATCTCATAATGATCTTGTTCTATGGTCAGTGATTTTGGGTTTCTCACTGATACTTTCCCCTATAACTGGATCACGCCTGATGAAACCCCAATTCTTTGCCAGAATGCCCCATACAGTACCGGATTTAGCATTAAATGTGGTAATGCGCCTAGTTTCATTCTCAGTGGTATCTGTATTGTCACCAGTGGACCCTCTGTTGGATCCAAACAAAATCTCATTCCTAGATTGAGTTTCCAGCTTCCTGACAGCTTTGTCAAGTAACCATCTTGGGTTGCCTCGTTGTATGAAGAGCTGAACAATATTTTTCTGTTTCGTTTGAAAAGTACCTCCAACAGTCCTGCTTCTTTAATCTCATATCAATTCCCCATAGGGGATGCTCCACTTGAACTGACTCAGATGGCTGCTTAGGGCGTGGATCAGGCTGTTACCTGCAGTACGCTTTCTGTGTAATTTTGAGGTAACCCTGTTGTTGACTATTTCTACCTCAACATCAAGGAAGATAATGTGTTTCCTGCTCAGACTTGAGGTGAATTCTAGATTGAGATTGTTGTCATTAAGGTGGGTAACACATCTGTTGGCCTCTTGTTCATTGCCTTGCCAGATCAAAAAGAGATCATCATTAAATCTCACCCAGAGTATGATCTTCTCCATATCCTCACTGTTTTCCGGCGAGAAGATCATTCTTCTCACCAAATGTGTAAGCTTACGTGGGTGGCTTGGTGCAGTCTCTGTCTTAAGGACAGGCCCTGTGGCTAACCCCTGCTGCACAATGGCATGAATGAATATTGTTATTTAAATATAAACATTCCTCATAACTGGCATCATGACTTATACTAATAATTCCAATCAATTTTAAAGATGTTGGTGTGCCATGCCTGGTTTAAAAATCAGTTTGATGAAGAATGTCAGTTTACCTTCTCTCATATGAATGCATTTTCAAAAACTGTCATGCACAATTACAGTGTTACAATTGACGATGGTACTGCCATCCATGGCGATATATCATATGTCAGCCTGTGTCTTTGCCCACGTGGGCCAATCACATAATACATATAACGATCTACACCAAATCGATATGTAATCCACCATCTTAATTGTCAAACACATTTAATTAAATCATATATGTAGGTCATTGAACAGCAGTCCTTGTGTGACAGTTTTATTTTCTTCAAAAATCTTTTTATTGCATTTTCTATCAACAGAGATAGAGCAGCAGTACATTGTATAACAATTGTGTGTGCCAACTCTGGGGTGGGACCCCCCTATAAGTGAGATATGTACGGCATCATGGCATAAAGAAATTGAGTGAAGTTCACACCTTCAATTAATTTTCCCAGTGTTAAGGGGAGTGCTCATCATGGTCACCATGGTCCAAGTCGGGGTCAGTATTCAGGGCTCTGAGGGGGCGCAATCCGGCCCAGACCCGCTTCCATTTGTGTGGACAACCCCTTCCCAGATAAATCGACTTTTCATTTGTCATACACTAGTCCATGTCCCGTTCCCACCCCACCACGGTTGGAGCCTCTCCAACACCACATAAACGCGCAATGTTTCGTTTGGCGACCACAATACCCAGTGAGAGCCATAACTTGCTATATCTTGGTGGTGGATCATCCCCCCATATGTGTAGAAGGCATATCTTCCATTTTTGTGACAGTTCATCCATATAGCAATATAGAGCCAGAATGTTAATAATCATGCTCAAGTGGGCTCCATCATAATCATTCAAAAAACATCATTACCAACCACCACGGCATAATCAGAGTCATAGTTTGAGGTAAACTCTTCTTGCTTAGACAGCTGGAGTGTTGTTCCACTCCCTTAACATTACCAAAGAGACATATAAAAGCCTATATCCTTCTGTAAGTGGAGAGTAGGTCGAATCTGGTTTGATTGTTGGAAATATCTATCTATCTGCATAGATAGATAGACAGATAGATAGATAGATTGTGTGTTTTTTTCACATATATGTGTGTGTGTGTATATATATACATATATACATATATATCTATATATATAAACATATATATAGTGTTAAAATACATATATATATATGGAGATATCAATCAATCAATCAAGGGTTTGTTAAGCACAGCTACTCACCCGGAAGGGTCTCAAGGCAATGGGGGGAGGGGGGGGCGCAGCTCCTAGGTGCTCATGGAGGATCGTCGGAGGCCAAGTAGATCAGAGGTCTTTCCTGGCCTTTCAGGGTGCATGCAGTGCCGGATGCTCATGGTGATTCGTCTAAGAGCCAGGTTTTGAGGTCCTTTAGGAACTTGGGGATAGTTGATGTCTGGCAGAGGTGGAGAAGGGAGGGTGTTTCAGGCCTTTGCCGCATGGAAGGAGAAGGAATGACCTCCTGTTCTGGTCTTCTTGATGTGTGGTACTGTGGCGAGGGAAAGCTGGGCTGAGCGGAGGGATCTTTGGGGTGCGTGGAATGAGAGGCGGTGGTTCATGTAGGCGGGGCTGGTGTTGTGGAGGGCTTTGTGGGCGTGGGTGGGAAGCTTGAAGGTGATTCTCTTCTCAACAGGGGGCCAGTTTAGTGCCTGCAGGTGTTGGGTAATGTGGCAATGGCGCAGTAGGATAAGGACTAGTCTGGTGGCGGCATTCTGGATGTTCTGGAGTTTGCGGGTCAGGTTCTTGTTGATCCCGGCGTAGAGTGCGTTGCTGAAGTCCAGTCTGCTGCTGATGAGGGCGTGGGTGACGGTTTTCCTGTGTTCGAGGGGGATCCAGTTGAAAGTTTTACGTAGGAGATGGAGGCGGTCCATTTTGAGTTTGGAGTCCAGGATGATTTCAAGGTTGCGTGCATGGTCCACGGGTGGGGGTGGATTTCCGAGGGCTGGCGCCACCAGGTGTCGTTCCAGGCATTGGGATGTGGACCTATGATGAGTACTTCGGTTTTGTCTGTGTTCAGTTGTAGGCAGCTGTTCTTCATCCACCTGGCGACTGCTTCCATTCCTTCTTGAAAGTTGCGTTTCCAGATGTTGGGTTCGTTGGATAGTGAGACAATAAGTTGCGTGTTGTCTGCATACAATACGATGTTGAGTCCATGTGATCTGACGATGGAAGCAAGAGGGGCCATGTAGATGTTGAACAGAGTAGGTGCTGATGGAGGATCCTTGGGGGACTCCGCAGATGGTTGGCGTGGGCTCCGAGATGAAGGGAGGTAGTCTGACCCACTGCATTCTGCCGGAGAGGAATGGACGAATCCAGTCGAGGGCATTGGTCCGGATTACTACATTGTGGAGTCTGGGGGCTAGGGTACGATGTGAGACTGTGTCGAAGGCCGTGGAGAGGTCTAGGAGGACGAGGGCCACACTCTCTCCTCTGTCAAGGAGGAAGCGGATGTCGTCTGTCGCGGCGATGAGGGTGGTCTCTGTGCTGTGGTTCTTCCTGAAGCCTGATTGGGAGGGGTCGAGGATGTTATTCTCATCGATGAAGGAGGCGAGTTGGCTGTTGACAGCTTTTTCAATGACTTTCGCCGGATAGGGAAGTAGGGAGATCGGTCTGTAGTTCTTGAGGTTGCTGGGGTCCGTCGATGGTTTCCTTAGGAGAGGGTTGATCTTGGCGTGTTTCCAGTCATCGGGGAAGGAGGTGGTCTCGAAAGATCAGTTGATGATTCTTTGTAGCTCTGCGGCGATGATGTCTGCAGCTCTGTGGTAGATGTGGTGGGGGCAGGGGTGTGTGGGGGCCACGGAGTGGGTGGTCCTCATGGTCTTTAGGGTGCCTTCGATGCTGAGGGCGGTCCAGCTGCCTAGCGTCGGCTGTGTGGTGCAGGAAGCGGTGGGTGTGGGTTCCTCGTGGAGGTTGTTGTTGTCGAAGTTATCAATGATGGTCTTGATTTTGTGGTGGAAGAAGGCGCTGAGTTTGTCGCAGAGGTCCTGGGATGGTGGGATGTCGGTGGACTCGCTGTTGGGTTGGGCGAACTCTTTGATGATGCCGAAGAGTTCTTTGCTTTTGTGTGTGTGGGCGGAGATTCTGTCCTGGAGTGCTTTCTTCCTTAATTGTCTGATGAGTTTGTGGTGGGCAGTGGTGGCTGTTTTGGAGTTGTCAAGGTTGGCTGGGGTTTTGGAGTTCCTCCATAGTTTTTCAAGATGTCTGCAGGTTCGTCTGGATTCCCGGAGTTTGGTGGAGAACCAGCTGGCCTTCTTGGCGTGAGGGTTGGAGGATTTCTTGAGGGGGGCGACGGTATTGGCGCAGTCAGTGATCCATTTGTGTAGGGTGCGGGCGGCGGTGGTGGGGTCGTTGTCTGAGGCGGTGGGTGTGGAGCCGCTGAGGGTGGTGGTGAGCTGCTCGTCGGAGATCTCGTTCCAATTCCTGCGTTGGAGCTGGGGTAGGCGTCTGCGGGGGATGTTTGCTTTGTAGGTGAAGTGGACGCAGCAGTGGTCTGTCCATGGCAGTTCGGAGGTGTGGATGAAGGAGATGGAATTTCCTGCTGTGAAGGTGGGGTCGAGGGTGTGTCCTGCTGAGTGCGTTGGTCCTGGTACGATCTGATTGAGTCCGATGATGTGGAGGTTTCCCAGGAGGGAGATGGAGTTGAGGTCTTGACGGCTGTCGAGGTAGAAGTTGAAGTCTCCCAACAAAATGCAGTCAGTGGAGGTGATGGCTTGGGGGTGATTGTGTCGGTGTTGGAGTCGGAGAAGGGTGCACGGGGTTCGGGAGGTCGGTAGATGAGGGTGCCTCGTAGGGTGGTGGTCGGGTTGACCTGTATCTTGAAGTGGAGGTGTTCCATAAGGTCCGTATGCCCGTCGGTGTAGGTGCTCAGGCAGAGGTTGGCCTTGTGGGCGATGGTGATGCCGCCTCCGGGGCGGGTTGGACGGCCTTTCTGGGAGATTTTGTATCCCTCAGGGATGGCGATCTCAATGTAAGAGACTGAGGTGGCGCTTGTCCATGTTTCGGTGAGAAAAGCGACGTCGGGAGAGCTGCTGTTGAGGAGGTCCCAGATTTACGTGGCGTGCCTGTGGAGGGAGCGGACATTGAGCAGGATGCATTGCAGGGTTTGGGCTGCAGTGAGGATGTTGCTGGTCGGCGGAGGTGGGTCCTGGGTTTTAGCGATGTTGAAGGAGTGGCAGCAGTTTCAGCAGGTGAAAGGACCATGGGTGTCGAGAGGAGAGGAGAGCTTGCAGTTCTTATTCTTGCCGCCATTGAGTGTGTGGAGATCCACTGAACTGTAGTGATGGTAGATCAGAGGACCAGGGTTCCTGGCGCTGGTCGCGGTTGGGCTGGGGCCTTTGGCGCGCGTGGTCTGAGCAGGTCAGAGGCAGAGCACTGCCTGGATGAGCTGCGGAGCTGTGCGCTGGGAGAGCAGGAACTCAGGGGGTTATGCTTGGCTCAGCATGCAGCGGCCTCCATTAAGGAGAGGTCCGAGGAGGGAGTGACAGCTGGGAGGCGGGAGCATGAAAAACGCGGGAGCGGGAGGGGCCGCGGTGGAAGCAGTGGCGGGAACCGGCAGGAGGGCAGGATGAGGAGGGGGGAGGAATGGGAATCAGGGTTGTAAAAAGAAGTAAGGGGATAAAAGAAATGAAAAGGAAATAAAACGAGAACCTAAGCCACCAGAGAAAAAAAACAAGAGCAGTCCAGGGCAAGGAACGGGGCCTTGAACCATGGTCTGAGCAAGTCAAGGAAGAGCACTGTCTGGATGAGCTGCAGAGCTGTGCGCTAGGAGGGCAGAAACCCAGGGGGTTATGCCCGACTCAGCGTGCAGCGGCCTCCATTACATAGAGGTCGGGGGAGGACGTGACAGCTGGGAGGCGTGGCAGGAAAAACACAGAAGGGGCCACGGGGGCAGCAGCGGAGGGAACCGGCAGAAGGGCAGGACGCGGAGGGGGAGGATAGGGAATCAGGGGTGTAAAAAGAAGTAAGGGGATAAAAGAAACAAAAAGGAAATAAAACGAGAACCTAAGCCACCAGAGAAATTAGAATCAGAGAAAAAAACAAGAGCAGTCCAGGTTAAGGGGCCTCGAACCATGGTCTGAGCAGGTCAGAGGCAGAGCACTGCCTGGATGAGCTGCCGAGCGCTGCACTGGGACAGCAGAAACCCAAGGGGTAATGCTCAACTCACCGCGCAGCGGCCTCCATTAAGCAGAGGTCGGGAGAGGGTGTGACAGCTGGGAGGCTGGAGCGGAAAAAACGCGGGAGCTGGAGGGGCTGCGGGAGCAGCAGCAAGGGAACCGGCAGAAGGGCAGAACATGGAGGGGGAGGAATGGGAATAAAGGGTGTAACAAGAAGTAAGGGCATAAAGGAAACAAAAAGGAAATAAAACAACAACCTACGCCACCAGAGAAATTAGAATCAGAGAAAAAAAACAAGAGCAGTCCAGGGCGAGGCACTGGGCCGTGGACTGTGGTCTGAGCAGGTCAGAGGCAGAGCACTGTCTGGATGAGCTGCCGAGCTGTGGGCTAGGAGAGCAGGAACCCAGGGGTATAGTAAATCTATAATTATGTACATATTCTTACGTTTACAATATTTTTGTAGCCAATATCTTGGCTACAATGTTTTAGTAGCATGAAATTCTAAATTGGTTGGGGGAAGTAAAGTGTCTTCTCATGAAATTCAACTAATGGGTGACACATGAATGGCGTGATGTAAGGGAAAGAAGAATTGTTCTTGGTTCTTGAGCATGGTCCTTAAATTGGTAAAGTATTTAAACATGCTCTTTATTCGTTCTAAAGGGCATGGCCACACCAAGTGGTACATGACAGCCTTCCAAGCTATGGGTCTGAAGCCACATGCCAATGACAAGTTAATGGACAAAGGGCATTTACTAAATTAAAGAATGATGTACAATGTCTATGACCATAATAGTAACCATCTCAAAGCATTAATATTTGGACGGTGCAGTAAATGCTAATCTGTGCAGCGTAAGTCTTCAAGTACCAAAATGCTTTAATAAGGAACATTCAAGAATAATTTGAGAGTAAGCCTAAATATACTTGCAAGTTTTTTTTTATTTAAAAAATTATTAGGCGTTGCTTTTACCCAACTCATTGGTTATTTCAATTTCACATGCAGAGATGACTCAGCTTAAAAATAAGATGTTTATTCATTGTTGAAACTTAAGTTAGGAGACTGAGGAATGGATCCTATACCAGAAACTTTAGAGTAAGTGTTGCAGCTGATTGGTTAGCTGGAGAAAAGCATCATCACTCAGTTGTGTAGACAAAAAGAAGGTCATCCCTAATCACCCATGCTTGTCAGTGTATAAACAACCCATGGCTGAGGATTGCCCATGAGTATAAAACCAGGTAATATTGCAATTTTTAGATCTGACATCCCCATGTTAGTATTTCCCTAAAAAGTACATAGCACGTTACAAATGATTTAGATGGTCCATTAAGTATTGCATGCTCCAAGGCATCTTTTGGGGGAAGCAAGGACAAACCTTTCTGATATGAATCCTAAATGTTTCATCACGGAAGCCAAAAATTAATGGGCTTAAAAACCTAGGAAGAAGCATGAACATGTACATATTGAAGACTCGAAGGTAGACAACCTGATCTTTCACTAGCGTCTCTGTCATTGGATACGTAAAGGAGGTCATACATAAGAGCAGCTGAACAGCATGAAGGACCACAGTCCTGCTGGCCTTGGAAGAGGAGGTTCTATCACCACTGATCTTCCTTGCCTCCAACATTATTCGTATGTAGGTGTAGAGTATGATCAAAGACACAATGGAAAAAGTAAAGCTGTGTTTGGCAGTCAGTAAGGCGGACTGCTCTGGTGTTATTAAGAAGATCTCCCGACGACACACCATTGATGTTGAGAAGTAGCTCAATTTCCCCACAAAAAACATAATAATAATGTCAATGAAGACCGGCAAGAAGCCGATGGCAGAAATGGCAATGATGGCGAGCCATGACCTTTCTAACCGACATATCTCGGCATGTCGAAGAGGATAACAGATTGCCACATACCGCTCCAAAGACATTGCTGCTAGGCTGTTTGGGCTATTTATAAAGGAGGTAGCAGAAATTGCCACTAACACAAAGCAAGCAGAGAGTGGAATCTTATAGATGATCGTAGCAAGCAAGAAGAGGATTCCAGAGGCAAGAAGATAGGCAGTGTCATTTAGCAGAAGATACATGAAAAGGATGTAGCGGGTTTGCTCCCGCAGACGGACAGTGGAGAAAATAGCCCTCACCATGAGCAGGACAAAGAAGAGGAATATTGCCAGAAACAAGAAGAGCACGAGGATAATCAGCAAAGCTGCACTGTTGAGGCGCAACCCAGTGCTTGAGACCTGCATGGTGCTATCACTTGTTGAAGTCATGTTGTCCATCTTCAAGCAGCTTTCGGCTCTTCTACAGAAGCTAACTTCACATGTTTGTACCTGCAAGGGATAAAAACCGTTGCATCATGTCCAGGATACATTATCAAATCAAAATAGATTATATACCTACATTGACCAATGGTGTAATAAAGCTCATAGTTCCCACAATAGAACTTTGAGAGTTACTATTTACTTAGGACACTCAGAGCACGCACAGCATGAAAATGTCTGTATCAAGGAGCAGAAAGAGGCAAACTAAAGGTCAGCATTGAGCAGAAAGAGGCAAAATAGATATCAGAAACGAGCAGGAGGCAAAATAAATATGTATATATATATAAAATATATATATATTCACTGAAAAAATGCTGGTTACAGGGATCTGATTTCACGTTTACAAAACCATGGAAATTCAGCCATTATAGTTACCTGAGTGAACTATAACTTACGCCCCGCAATGCACTGTTTATGATTAGTGACATCTCAAATAACATCACTGATGACATCATCCACAGAACCACTCACACTCGCACAAAATCACTGAAACACCTACTCACACACCCATTCAACCACTCACACACCTATTCCCAAACCCAGACAACCACTCACACACCCACTCACACATCCATACAACCACTCACACACCTATACAACTACTCAAACAGCCACTCACTCACCCATACAGGTAGTAACAGAGATACCCAGTCACCCATAGAGTCACTCACAGACCCATTCACTCACCAACACAATAATTTTCATAGGCATTCACTTATCTATACAAGCACTCACAGGCTAACTCACACACCTCTACAGCCACTCACACTGACAATTATGGTGCAATACAACCACTCATACCCCTATACAACCCCTCACATACCCATTCAGGGACCCATACAAGTACTCACACAACCACTCACTCACTCACCTATACAGCCACTAACACACCCACTCACTCACCCATACAGCCTCTCAACACAGCTACTCATTGACCCATACAAGTACTCACACACTCTCACAACCACTTACATACCCATTAACACCTCCATGCAAGCACTCCCACATACACTCACCCATACAGCCATTAACACACAGAAACACTCTCCAATAAAGTTACTCGCACCCAGTGGCTGCATGGGTAAGTGAGTGGATGTGTGTGTAGTCAGTGAGTGAGTGGGTGTGTAAGTATTGGTATGGGTCTGTGAATGTGTTTGTGAATGGTTGTGTGGGAGTGGTAGTGGGTATATGAAAGGTTCTATTGTGTTGTGAGTGGATGCATTAGTGATTCTATGGATGATGTCATCAGTGATGTCATTTGAGATGTCATCAGTGATGTCGTGAGTGTTGACAACTGTTATAGACTGGAGTAGAGTAAAATGCTACAGAGTGGATTGTAGTGTTGTACAGTGGAGTACTGTGGAGTAGAGTACAATGCGGTATTGTATGGTAAGGTGGAATGGCATAGACTGTCTTAGAGTTGAGTGCACAGAGCAGCATACAGTATAGTGGCGTAGATTGCAGTAGTGGAGTACAGTGAAGTACATTAGCATAATATCTCATAGAGGAGAATATAGTAAAGTGGAGTGGGGCGGCCTAGAGGGAGTTGCTTAGAGTGGAGTAGAGTATGATACAGTGGTTTAGAATACATTACAGTGCTATAAAGTAGAGTGTTGAAAAGTGGCATTGACAGGAGTACATTGACACTGTGCAGTGTAGTGGAGTATAGTGTGGTGGAGAGGAGGGGCGTAGACTATTGTTAAGTGACTTACAGTGTTGTTGAGTGTAGTACAGTCGAGTGGTGTGGAGTGGAGTTGGGTAGAGTGGAGTGGTGTACACTGGAATAGCTTAGAGTGCAGTGGAGTGGCATACAATAGAGTGGCGAAGAGTGGAGTGGTATAGAGTTGAATAATGTACAGTGGAGTGGGGTCGAGTGGTGTTATATAAGGGAATAGCGGATAGTACAATGACGTAGAGTGAAGTGGCATACAGTGGAGTGGAGTTATGTAAGTGGAATAATGTATATTACAGTGATGTAGAGAGGAATGGCATACAGTGGAATAGTGTACAGTGGAGTGGCGTACAGTGGATTGACGTACAACGGAAGAGGGTACAGTGAAGTAGTATACAGTGGAGTGGCAAATGTGTAGTGGGGTAGAGTGTAGTGGTGTATAGTGGTATAGAGTAAAGTGGAGTGGTGTACAGAGGAAAGGTATATCATGGAATAGCATAGAGTAGAGTACAGTGAAATAAGGGTGGAACGGCGTACAATGGAATAGCATACAGTGGAGCGGCATACACTGGAGTGGCATAGAGTGGAGTGGCCTAGACTGGAATAGCATAGAGTGGAGTGGCATAGAGTGCAGTAGTATAGAGAGGAGTGACAAAGAGTGGAGTGGCATATAGTGGATAGCATACAGTGGAATAGCGAATGGCGTACAGTGGATTAGGATAGAGTGGAGTGGTGTAGAGTAGAACAGCATAGGGCTGAGTAGAGAAGAGTTTAGTTGTGTACTGTGGAATAGCTTATAGTGGAGTAGCATAAAGTGGAATGGGGTACAGTGGTATGCTATAGAGTGGAGTGGCGTACTGCGGAAAGGAGTAGACTGGAATAGCGTACAGTAAAGTGTTGTACACTGGAGTGGCAGAGAGTGGTGTGCTATACAGGGAAATTGCATAGAGTAGAATGACGAAGACTGAAGTGACGTGGAGTGGATTGGGGTAGATTGTAATAGCGTACAGTGGAGTAGTATAGAGTGGAGTGGTGTGCAGTGGAGTTGCGTACAATAGAGTGAGATAGAGTATAGTGGCATACAGTAGAATAGCATAGAGTGGAGTGGTGTAGAGTGAGATAGTGGAGTGGCGCAGACTGGAGTGGTGTAGAGTGGAAAAATATAGAGTGGAGTAGCGTAGAGTGGAGTAGCATATAGAGGAGTGCTGCACAGTGGAGTGGCATACAGTAGAGTGGCATAGAGTGTAATAGCATACAGTGGAGTGGTGTACCGTGAAGTTGGTTTTACAGGAATAGCATAGAGTAGAGTGGCATAGAGTGTAGTGGAGTACAGTAAAGTGGTGTAGACTGGAGACTGTAGTGCCTAATAGTGGAATAGTGTACAGTGGAGGGTGTAGGGTCAGAGAGTATTATGTGGTAGAGTGGAGTGGTGTACTGTGGAATAGCATACAGTGGAGTGGCATACAGTGGAGTGGCATGGAGTGGAGTAGAGTTAAATAGTGTACAGTAGAGTGGAGCATACTGCAGTGGTGAAGAGTAGAGTGGGGTAGAGTGAAGTGAGGTACAGCGTAGTTGCATAGAGTGGATAGTGCAAAGTTGAATGGAGTGGCGTAGAGTGGAGTGCTGTACAGTGGAGTAGCGCACAGTGGAATGGTGTAGAGTGGAGTATGGAAGAGGGGAGTGGTGTAGTGTGGACTGGCAAAGAGTGGAGTGTCATACAGCAGAACAGAGATGGGTGGAGTGGCGAAGAGTGGAGTGACGTAGAGTGGAGTGGTGTAGATTGGAGTAAGGTACAGTGCGATGGCGTACAGTGGAATAGCGTAGACTTCAGTGGCACAGAGTAGAATAGCATACAGTGGAGTGGCATAGAGTGGAGAAGCGTAGAGTGGAGTGGTTTATAGTGGAACACCATATAGTGGAGTGTTATACAGTGGAAAGGATAGAGTGTAGTAGGGTAGATTGTAGTGTCATACAGTGCAATGATGTACAGTTGAGTGGCATAGAATGGAGTGGTGAAGAGAGGAATAATTAACAGTGGAGTAGCGTAGAGTGGAGTAGCATGTGGAGAAGTGGAATAGCATACAGTAGAATGGAGTAGACTGGACAGGTGAAGAGTGGAATGGCATAGAGTGGAATGCCGTAGAGTGGAACGAGGAGCAGTGTTGCGGCGTACAGTGGAATAGAGTAAAGTGGAGGGGCGTAGAGTGGAGTGGCATACAGTGGAGTAGCATAGCGTGGAATAGCATGCAGTGGAGTGGGGTGGAGTGGAGTGGTGTAGAGTAGAGTGACATAGAGTGGATGTGATGTACTGTGGAATAGCAGAGGGTAGAGTGGCATAGTGTGAAGTGGCATGCAGTGGAGTGGTGTAGATTGGTAAGGTACAGTGTAGTA
Source organism: Calotriton arnoldi (assembly GCA_963921515.1). Taxonomy (NCBI): domain Eukaryota; kingdom Metazoa; phylum Chordata; class Amphibia; order Caudata; family Salamandridae; genus Calotriton; species Calotriton arnoldi. Next base: position 346,177 of record CAWUFW010013852.1, read on the forward strand.
GCGTACAGTGGAATATCATAGACTGGAGTGGAGCAGAGTAGAGTGGAGTACAGTGGAGAGGTGAAGAGTATAATAGCATGCAGTGGAGTGACATAGAGTGGGGTGGCGTAGAGTGGAGTGGTGTAGAGTGGAATGCTGCAGAGAGCAGTGTTGTACAGTGGAACGGGGTATAGTGTCATGGGGTAGACTGTAGTGGTGAACAGTGTAATAGTGTACAGTGGAGTGGTATAGAGTAGAGTGGTGTGGAGTGGAATAATGTAGAGTGAAGTAGCATAGAATGGAATAGCACATAGTGGAGTGGTGGTCAGTGGAGTGGCGTAGAGTGGAGTGGCCTAGAGTGGAATAGTGTACAGTAAAGTGGGGTATACTGGAGTGGTGAAGAGTGGATTGGCGTAGAGTGGAGTGAGGTACTGTGTAGTGAGGTACAACGGAATAGCGTGAAGTGAAGAGGGGTAGAGTGGAGTGACGTACAGTGGAGTGGTGTAGATTTAAGCAAGGTACAGTGGACTGGGGTACAGTGGAATAGCTTAAACTGGAGTGATGTAGAGTGGAGTGGAATACAGTGGACTGGCGAAGTGTGGAACAGTATACTATGGAGTAGTGTTGAGTGGAATGGTGTAGAGTGGAATTCTGTAGTGAGGAGTGTTGTACAGTGGAACGTGGTTGAGTGAAGTGAGGAAGACTGTAGTGGCGAACAGTGTACTAGTGTACAATGGAGTGGCAAAGAGTAGAGTTGTGTAGATTGTAATAATGTAGAGTGGAGTAGCGTAGAGTGGAGTAGCATATAGAGGAGTTGTGGTCAGTGGAGTGGCATAGAGTAGCATAGAGTGGAGTGGCATACAGTGGAGTTGCATATATTAAATTAAATTAGCATAGAGTAGAGTGGCGTGCAGTGAAGTGGCTCAGACTGCAGTTAGAGTGTAATGCCATACAGTGGAATAGCATGCAGTGGAGTGGTGTACAGTGCAGTGGCATAGAGTGGAGTAGTGTATAATGGAATAGCATACAGTGGAGTGGAGTACAGTGGAGCATCATAGACTGGAGCGGCAAAGAGTAGAATAGCGTACTGTAGAGTGGAGTGTACAGGAGTGAAGAGTGAAGCGGAGTGGTGTAGGGTGGAGTGGTGCACAGTGGAGTAGCATGCTGTGGAATAGCAGAAGGGGGAGTGGCGTAGAGTGTAGTGTAGTGGCATACAGTGGAGTGGTGTAGATTGTAGTAAGGTACAGTGTATTGGCATACAGTGGAATATCGTAGACTGGAGTGACATAGAGTGGAGTGGCCTATAGTTGGAATGGCAATGAGTGGAATAGCATATATTGGAGAGGCATAGAGTGGAGTGGTATCGAGTTGAGTGATGTAGAGTGGAATACTGTAAATTGGAGTTTTGTACAGTGGAACGGGGTAGAGTGCAGTTTAGTGGACTGTACTGGTGTACAGTGTAGTAGTGTACAGTGGAGTGGTGTAGACTGGAGTGGCTCAGAGTAAAGTGGTGTAGAGTGAAATAGCATAGAGTGTTGTGGCGCTGAGTGGAGTACCATAGAGTAGAGTGGTATACAATGGTGTAGTGTACAGTGAGTGGTGTAGAGTGACACAGCGGAGTGTCATGGAGTGGAGTGGTGAAGAGTGGAATAGCATACAGTTGAGTGGAGTATACAAGAGTGAAGAGTGGAGTGGCATAGGGTGGAGTGACACAAAGTGGAGTAGCGCACTGTGGAATAGCATAGGGTGGAGTGGCGTACAAGTGAAGTGGCATGCAGTGGAGTGGTGTAGATTGGACTAAGGTACAGTGTAGTGGCGTACAGTGGAATAGCGTAGACTAGAGTGGTATAGAATGGAGTGGAGTACAGTGGAACGGGATAGAGTATAGTGTAGTTGACTGTAGCGGTGTACAGTGTAGTAGACTACAGTGGAGTGATGTAGACTGGAGTGGCTCAGAATGGAGTGGTGGGGAGGGAAATAGCATAGAGTGTTGTGGATTCAAGTGGATTACTGTAGAGTGAATTGGTATACAGTGGAGTGATGTAGAGTGAATTAATGTTGAGTGTAGTGGCGAGCAGTGGAGCAATGGAGAGTGAGTGCCAAATAGTATACTAGCTTAGAGTTGAGTGGCGTAGCGTGGAGTGTTGTACAGTGGAATAGAATAGAGTATAGTTGCATAGAGTGGAGGGGCATGCATTACAGTGGTGTAGAGTGGAGTGACGTAGAGTGGAGTGGTGTACAATGTAATATCATACAAAGGAGTGTTGTAGAGTGAAGTGGCATGTAGTGGAGCGGCGTACAGTGAAGAGGTGTAGAGTGGAGAGGGGTACAGTGGAATAGTATACAGTAGAGTGACGTACACTGGAGTAGCATAGTGTAGAGTGGCATAGAGTAGAATAGCATAAAGTGTATTGGGTACAGAAGAGTTGCGTACAGTGGAATAGTGTAGAGTGGAGTAGCGTAGAGTGATGACGCATACAGTGGAGTGGCATAGCCTGGAGTGTCATAGAATGGAGTGGTGTAGAGTCTAATAGCGTATAGTGTAGTGCTGTAGAGTGGAATGACGTGCAGTGAATAGGGGGAAGAGTGGAGTGGCGTAGGGTGGAGTGTGGCATAAGGTGGGGTGGTATATAGTAGAGTGGCATACAGTGGAGTGGTATAGATTGGAGTAAGGTACAGTGTAGTGGAGTAGCTTAGACTGGAGTGGCATAAAGTGCAGTGGAGTATAGTGGAGTGGAAAAGAGGGCAATAGCATACATTGGAGTGGCATAGAGTGAAGTGGTTTAGAGTAGAGTGACATAGAGTGGAATACCATAGATTGGAGTGTTGTACAGTGGAACGGGGTAGAGTGTAGTTTAGTGGACTGTAGTGCTGTACAGTGTAGTAGTGTGCAGTGAAGTGGTGTAGAGTGTAGTAGCTCAGAGTGGAGTGGTCTAGAGTGAAATAGCATAGAGTGTTGTGGCATCAAGTGAAGTACTGTAGAGTGGAGTGGTATACAGTGGAGTAGGGAACAGTGGATTGGTGTAGAGTGACACAGCGGAGCGTCACGGAGTGGAGTGGTGAAGAGTGGAATAGCATACATTAGAATGGAGTATACTAGAGTGAAGAGTGGAATGTAGTGGCATAGGGTGGAGTGGCACACACTGGAGTAGCATACGGCAGAATAGCTAGGGTAGAGTGGCATACAAGTGGAGTGGCATACAGCGTAGTGGTGTAGATTGGGCTAAGGTACAGTGTAGTGGCATGCAGTGGTATAGTGTAGACTGGAGTGGTATAGAGTGGAGTGGTGGTGCGAAAAGAGGTCTACCATACAGTGGAGTGGCTTAGAGGGGAGTGGTATAGAGTAGAGTAATGTAGAGTGGAATACCATAGATTGGAGTATTGTACAGTGGAACGGGATATAATATAGTGTAGTGGACTGTAGTGGTGTACAATGTAGTAGTGTACAGTGGATTGGTGTTGAGTGGAGTGGCTCAGAGTGGAGTGGTATAGAGTGAAATAGCGTAGAGTGTTGTGGCTTCGAGTGGAGTACTGTTGAGTGAATTGGTATACAGTGGAGTAGCGTACAGTGGAGTGGTGTAAAGCGAATTAACGCTGAGTGCAGTGGCATACAGTGGAGCGATGTAGAGTGGAGTGCCATATAGTACACTAGCTTAGAGTTGAGTGGCATAGAGTGGAGTGTTGTACAGTGGAATAGTGTAGAGTATAGTAGCATACAGTGGAGGGGAGTGCATTAGAGTGGTGTAGAGTAGATTAGTGTAGAGTGGAGTGATGTACAGGGTAATAGCATACAGTGGAGTGTTGTAGAGTGAAGTGGCGTGTAGTGGGGTGGCGTACAGTGGAGTGGTGTACATGGAGTGGTGTAGAATGGAGTAGGGTACAGTGGAATAGCATAGAGTAGAGTGACACACCCTGGAGTGGTGTGGAGTGGAGTGGCATAGATTGGAAAAGCATAAATTGTAGTGGCGTACAGTAGAGTTACGTACAGTGGAATAGTGTAGAGGGGAGTAGCATAGAGTGATGGGGCATACAGTGGATAGACTGGAGTGTCATAGAATGGAGTGGTGTAGAGTCTAATAGCGTACAGTGGAGTGCTCTAGAGTGGAATGGCGTGCAGTGAAGAGGGGAAGAGTGGAGTGGCATACAGTAGTCTAGCGTATAATGGAGTGGTGTTTAGTGGAGTGACATAGTGTGGGGTGGTGGAGAGCATAATAGCGAATGGTGTAATTTTGCATAGTGGAGCGGCATAGAGTGCAGTTGTGTAGAATGGAATAATTTAGAGTGAAGTAGCATAGAGTAAAGTAGCATGTAGATGAGTGGTGGTCAGTGGAGTGGCACAGAGTGTAATAGCATAGAGTGGAGTGGCATACAGTGGAGTTGCATGTATTCAATTAGCATAGAGTAGAGTGGTATAGAGTGTAGTGGAGTACATTCAAGTGGCGTAGAGTGGAGTGTGATAGAGTGGAGTGGCGTACAGTGGAATATCATACAGTGGAGCGGCGTGTAGCAGAACGTCATGGAGTGGAGTGGAGTGGCGAAGAGTGGAATAGTGTACAGTAGAGTGAAGCATGCCAGAGTGAAGAGTGCAGTAGTGTGACGTAGAGTGGAGTGGGGCACAGTAGAGTAGAATACTCTGGAATAGCGTAGGGTAGAGTGGCGTTGAGTGGAAAGGCATACAATGGGGTGGTGTAGATTTGAGTAAAGGATCAGTGTAATGGCGTACAGTGGAATAGCATAGACTGGAGTGGCATAGAGTGAAGTGGAGTACAGTGGAGTGGCAAAGAGTGGAATAGCATAGAGTGAAGTGGAATAGAGTGTAGCAGTGTAGAGCAGAGTGATGGAGAGTGGAATACCATAGATTGAGGTGTTGTAAAGTGAGCGGGATAGAGTGTAGTGTAGTGGACTATAGTGGTGTACAGGGTAGTAGTGCACAGTGGAGTGGTGTGGTTCAGAGTGGATTGGCGTAGATTGAAATAGCATAGAGTGTTGTGGTATTCAGTGGAGTACTATAGAGTGGAATGGTATAGAGTGGAGTAGCGTCCAGTGGAGTGGTGTAGAGTGAAACAACATTGAGTGCAGTGGCAAACAGTGAAGTGAAGTAGAGTGGAATGCCAAATAGTGGACTAGTGTAGAGTTGAGAGACAGAGTGGAGTGTTGTACAGTGGCATACAGTAGAGTATAGTAGCATAGAGTAGAGTGGCATGCATTAGAGTAGTGCATTGTGAAGTGGCATAGAGGGGAGTGGTGTACAGTGGAATAGCATTCAGTGGAGTGTTGAAGAGTGAAGTGGCCTATAGTGGAGTGGCGTACAGTTGAGTGGATTGGGAAATAGTGGAATAGCATACAGTAAAGTAACATACACTGAAGTGGCATAGAGTAGAGTGGCATAGAGTGGAAGAGCATAAAGTGTAGTGGTGTTCTATAGAGCTGCGTACAGTGGAACAGTGTGGAGTGGAGTAGTGTTGAGTGATGAAGCATACAGTGGAGTGGCGTAGACTGGAGCGTCATAGAATGGAGTGATGTAGAGTCTAATAGCATACAGAGGAGTGCTTTAGAGTTGAGTGGCATGCAGTGAAGATGGGGAAGAGTAGCATGGCGTACAGTAGGCTAGCATAGAGTAGAGTGGTGTTCAGTGGAGTGGCGTAGAGTGTACTAGCATACAGTGGAGTGGTGTACAGTGGAGTGGCATAGAGTGGAGTGGTGTAGAGTTTGGTACTTGAAACAGATGTAGAGGGAAAGTGGGTGAACGTATGTAGATGTAATGTTGCAGGAACATAGAATATGAGGTGTAAATGGTAATTTTTGGTAGTAGGTGTAAATTGTGGAAGTGGTGTTTAAGTTATAAGTGTTAAAATGCTTAGATATATATTCTGTCGTGGTATACCGTGGTAACTTCGCAATATACTGAGGTAGATGCCAATCTAGCCAGTATGTCATTGGGTAATGACTGTCTTTACAAAATGTAACAGCAGCCATGTCGTTTTTAACACACTTTTGCTGTGTTCTGTGTTAGTCCTTTAGGTGTAGGTAGGCAGTCATTTTAATTGTTGTTCCCCACCTATTGCTACTTCATTAAAGTGGCAATAGGTAGAGAAATGTATTTATATTTCTATATATTTTTTCAGCAGTTTATGGAGAATCACGCATTTTTGAAAAAACAAGTCAGTAGCGCAGTAATTTTTAGGTATTACTGGGGTACTCCATAGACTTTTTTGTAAAGGATTAAATATTTAATAAATTAAAAATACACTTTAGTACTCTATAGTTGTAAAGCATAGTGTAATAGAAGTATATCTAAATTTTTTTAACATGCTGGGTTTTTTTGTGTGCTCTTTTTGTAACTACTGTGGTACTTCCTAGAAAGTTCTGTGGTTCTCTTTCCATATTTTTTAAATATACAGAAACTTATATATAATTTTTCCTACCTATTACCACTTTAATAAAGTGGTAATAGGGAGGGAAAAATATAAAAACTAATACTTACGTATCTCGCAGGGAACGACACAGCCAAAGTGTACTTAAAACAACATGGCAGCCTTCAACCTTTGTAAAGTTATTAGCCAATCACATAATGCTTTTTCATCGCTATGTACCTCTGTAGTTTCACGAAATACCATGAAGTTTCATGAAATTACCATAACAAGAGATATCACTAAGGTAAAATACATTATAACTTTAAAAATACATACCCTACTTACCTGTACTACTCAATAGGAGCATCTACACACCATAATCTATGTTCCTTTCAAATTTAATTCAAATCCATCCAGCAGGTTTTGCGCTTCGCATTAGTACAAAATCTATGGAAAACGCATTGGTGCATAAATGCATTTTGGGACCCCCCCTTTATTCTTTGCACCCCCTTGATGAATCTCCACAAAACTTTGCCTTATCTGCCAATGCAGAAAACGGAATAGGTCTGCAATGTTTGTACAGATTCTTCAAACCGGCGCAAAGTTATTAGTGAGCAAAAATCTGAGGAATTTCTATCGTGGGGAATCCTAACTTCAACTACAGAGTGGCTATCGCCACTCTAATATATGATACATATATTATACAGTAATGGTCGCCAATGTTGTCATAGTTAGGTCAGAGTTTACATAGTTTTAGTTTCGCTAATAACTTTGCCACCATTTGACGAATCTTCACAAACAAAAAAAGGTATATTCTTCTCAGCTCCTTCCTGGACCATGTGGGGTGGTCACAGAGAAAGTAGGCAAAATACTGTTACTCAGACTACCTGACATCCTAAAGACCAGCAATTGTCTACTAGGCTGAACCAAAAATTGGCAACAAAGCCAATGGCTAAAGCGGGCTGATCCACTGCCAAAATAAATGTATGCTGCACCGATGGGGCTGAACTAGTGCATGAATGACACTCTGATAAATACCTGATGTGGGCTTACCTAAAGCCCATTTTCTCTGAGCACCGGGGTGTAGAAGTGCAGGCTTGACTCACATATATAGCAGGTCTTCCACACGCAAAAGAGGTGGAGCACCGGGCAGGAGTACATGTGTTCCTCACACCCATAGAACATACACCGATCTGGTCAAAGCAATGCAAGCTTCCCTCACAAACACAGAATAGGGATAGCATCTGTAGTAGCAGTCCAAGACAGTGTGTAAGTGTAGGAAACTGCCTCTCTGTACAGTGTACTAAAATGAAGTACACTATGTAGAGAGTGCGAGAAATCCCCAAAAGGCAGGTGGAGGGAAAGTAGATAATACTAACTCTCTTTTTGTGGTAGTGTGGGCGAGAAGCTAGGCTTATCTGAGGGTAGTGTTAAGAATTTGTTGTACTCACAGAGGCAATAAATGAGACACACACTCAAGAATAAATCTGAGAGAAATTTGTAAAAATAATATATATTTTTTTTTAAATTTTAAGACCATAAACACAGTTTTAAGGTAAGTACTTTCGGAGTTACGATTTTTGAAAGTTTCAAAAATGTATCACTTTGGTGCTCAATTATGCATCATAGGAAACAATGGAGAAAAAGTAGAAAAATGCATATAAATTCAGGCAATGCTTTCACGAAGCTTACTTTCTTGTTTTAGGTCAATGTCGGGAACAGGTCCAAAGTTCCAGCAGGAGAAGTTCCCGGATTGGCTGGGAGCAGAGGGGCTGAGGTCTTGGAAGCTGGTGCGCAAAGACAGAGGGGGGCACTTGAAAAACCACTGCACAGAGGGACTTACAGATAAGTCTGGTGGGTCTCCTCAGAGGTCGTAAGGGCCTGGGGACAACAGGGGCAGGTCTGGTTGGTCAGTGCTGTGGCAGGTGGGGCCAGGTGAAGTGCGACCAGGTCAGCTGGGCGTCGTGCTTCTTGCCTGCTCCTCGTTGTGAGGAGCAGGCAACTTGAAAAGGCAATTTAGGGCCAGCTCAGGTAGTGGGTCTCAGGTGCCTCAATGTTCCTCAATAGGTGCTTGCTTCTGGTGCTTTAGGAGTCCAGAGTGGACTCTTCTTCTTTGTGTTTTCCGTTGAGGGTCATGTACCACAGGTATTGGTTCGCCACGGCTCTGGTAGGTCCTGGTGCATCCAAACTTGGTGGAGAGGCAGATCTGACTCTCCAGAGCTGTTGTACCTTTTCTTGCTTTGGTGCTACATTGAGGTCGCCAGAGAGCAGCAAGTCTACAAACCATAATTCATGGGATTGGTGCCTGCGGTGTGCAGGGGACTGATACATTCACTCCAAAGGAGCTTCATGGCAATTTCTTGAATGCTGGAGGTGCTCCAAGGGTTCTTGGAGTCCTTTCAGGTTTCAGGATCAATCAATCAATCACGGCATTTATAGAGCGCGCTACTCACCCGGGAGGGTCTCAAGGCGCTGGGGGAGGGGGTAAGTTACTGCTCGAACAGCCAGGTCTTGAGCTGCTTCCTGAAGGAGAGATGGTCCTGGGTTCGCCGAAGGTGAGTGGGGAGGAGTTCCAGGTCTTGGCTGCCAGGTAGGAGAAGGATCTTCCTCCGGCGGTGGTTCTGCGGATGCGTGGTACGGTGGCGAGGGCGTGGCTGGTTGATCGTAGCTGGCGGGTGGGCGTGTAGAAGGTCATGCGGTCATTGAGGTACTTTGGGCCCAGGTCGTGGAGGGCCTTGTGTGCGTGGGTGAGGAGTCTGAACGTGATTCTCTTGCTGACGGGGAGCCAGTGCAGGTCTTTCAGGTGTCCGGTGATGTGGCTGTGTCGGGGGATGTCCAGGATGAGTCGTGCGGAGGCGTTCTGGATGCGCTGGAGTCTTTTTGAAGTTTGGCTGTGGTTCCGGCGTAGAGGGTGTTCCCATAGTCCAGTCGGCTGGTGACGAGTGCCTGGGTGACGGTCTTCCTGGTTTCAGTGGAGATCCATCTGAAGATCTTGCGGAGCATGCGCAGGGTGTTGAAGCACGAAGATGAGACGGCGTTGACTTGTCTGGTCATCGACAGGGAGGAGTCCAGGATGAAGCCCAGGTTTCGTGCGTGGTCCGTTGGCTTGGGCGCGGTGCCCAGGGCCGGGGGCCACCAGGAGTCGTCCCAGGCGGAGGGTGATGAGCCCAGGATGAGGACTTCCGTCTTGTCTGAGTTCAGTTTAAGGCGGCTGTTCCTCATCCAGTCGGCGACGTCTTTCATCCCGTCGTGTAGGTTGGCTCTGGCGGTGGTGGGGTCGTTGGTGAGGGAGAGGATCAGCTGGGTGTCGTCGGCGTAGGAGATGATGTTGAGGTTGTGTTGGCGTGCGATGGCTGCGAGGGGCTCATGTAGACGTTGAAGAGGGTTGGACTGAGTGAAGATCCTTGTGGAACGCCGCAGATGACTTCGGTGGCCTCGGATCTGAACGGGGGAGGCGGACTCTCTGGGTTCTTCCGGCGAGGAACGAGATGATCCATTCCAGTGCTTTCTCTCGGATTCCGATGTTGCTGAGGCGCTTCACTAGGGTGCGGTGGCAGACGGTGTCGAACGCCGCGGAGAGGTCCAAGAGGATGAGGGCTGCTGTTTCCCCGTTGTCGTTTAGGGTTCTGATGTCGTCGGTGGCTGCGATGAGGGCGGTCTCGGTGCTGTGGTTGGCCCGAAACCCGGACTGCGAGGGTCGAGGGATCCATTCGTCTCGAGGAAGGCGGCAAGCTGTCTGTTGACGGTCTTCTCGATGACTTTGGCCGGAAACGGAAGGAGCGAGATGGGACGGTAGTTCTTGAGGTCGGTGGGGTCCGCCGTTGGTTTCTTCAGGAGGGCGGTAAGCTCGGCGTGCTTCCAGCTCTCCGGGAAGGTGGCGGTGTGGAAGGAGGAGTTGATGATGTCCCGGAGATGGGGTGCGATGGTGGCGTCGGCTTTGTTGAAGACGTGGTGTGGGCAGGGGTCGGTTGGTGATCCGGAGTGGATGGAGTTCATCGTGCGGGTGGTGTCTTCGGTGCTGATCGGGGTCCAGTTGCAGAGGGTGGTGGTGGCGGGCGTTGGTTCGGCGGTAGGGTGCGTGGTTTGTGCGTCGAAGCTGTTATGTATGTCGGTGATCTTGCGGTGGAAGAACGCGGCGAGTGAGTTGCAGAGGTCTTGCGAGGGGGTGATGTCGTTGTTTCCGGCGCTGGGGTTGGAGAACTCTTTGACGATGCTGAAAAGTTCCTTGCTGTCGTGGGCGTTGTTGTCCAGTCGTTCTTTGAGTGCCGACTTCTTGGTGGCACGGATCAGCTGGTGGTGTTTGCGGGTGGCGTGCTTGAGGATGACACAGCAGCAGCGATTGTTGAGTTCCAGGAGCAGCAGGCAGGGTTTGGCGCATTTTTGTTTATGTAACAGGGCTTCAGTTCTTGATCAGTGGGTCTTCTTTGTCCTGGTCTTCTCTTGTCCATCATTTCTGATGTTCAGGTCTCTGGGTGCCACCTAAATACTGAATTTAGGGGTGTTAAAAGGGGAGACAGGTAGTAGCCAATGGGCTACTTGCCTTTAGGGTGTCTATACCCTCTAGTGACCACTTCCTGTGGGAAAAGGCACTACCTTAGCCCTAATAGGAGGTTTTATCGCCATCCCAAGATGGTGGAATTTCAGGAGAGGGGTTCACCTCGCCTGGCCCGTCCTAGGAGTGGTGTAAGCTAAGTGGGGACCCGCCTCCTAATCTAACTAATTTTCCCACCTTTTCTCCTGCCAAAAGTGGAGTAGGAAAGGGGGCCTGGCCTCCTCTACTAACTGGAGGTTCTTGGGTTGGATTTCAAAGGCAGCATTGCCTTTGAAGTTTCCCTCCCAGGAAGGCCCTCCTGTCCTGGAAGAGGAGTGAAGCACCTCCGCCCAGAGCAGGCTTTGTCTCTGTCCGCTGAGAGCACTGGTCCTCACTCCTCATGTGGTCAGAAACATGTTTGGTAGTGTCAGGCTGGTGAAAACAAGTCAGGAACAACACCAGTGCTCTGTAGGTTTTCAGGGGGGCCTCAAATAGGGTCTCCAGTTTGAATTTATTAATAAATCCAACACTGGCATCAGTGAGAATTTATTAGGACAAGATGTTGATACCAAACACCTTAGAAATCAGTGAAGCCATCATGGAGCTAGGAAACTTGTGTTGACATGTATCCAGCCCATGTACTCTTTATGGCTTCCCTGTGCACTTACAAAATCTCAGAATGGACTGGACATTGCAGGGGTATATCTGCTCATGCTGATATGCCCACACATAGGATATAGCGCACCCTGCCTTTGGGCTAAAGGCCTGCCGTAGGGGTGACTTACCTATATCCCATGCAGTGTATGGGGGGTATGGCACACAGGGCTGTGTGCCATGTCGACTCTTTGGATTTCTCTGCACCAAGACATGCAGCCTGCCATGGCAGAGTACATAGCCTTGGTGAGAGGTCCCTGGGATTGCACAACCAGTGCTAGAGCCCCAGAGGACCCTCTTCAGTACTCAGGCCCTAGGTATCAGGGGTACCATTTATTAGGGACTTATGGGGTAAGTGAAGTGGTGCGAATCGTGGTAAAGTTTTTGGGAAAGAGATATGGCACTGGGAACCTGGTTAGCAGGGACCCAGTGCACTTACAGTTCAAAATTACATCAGACATCAGTCAAAAAGTGGGGACTAAGCATGTCAAAAGAGGCACTTTCCTACAATAAGCATACACAAAATGTGAAGCATTTGGCAGCCGTGCAAGTTCAACTCACACACAGCACAGATATAAGATGGTCAATAGCAGTGCAAGCTAAGATATCCTCACATACAAAACATGCATTATTCATGCAGCCAGCTTGGAGCCAGGGCAGGGGAGACAGGAAACTTCAAGCACTTCAAAGGGAATTCTCTAGAAACTTCTCTTTCTTGAAAGAAGGCACAAAATATAAAAAGGGGACCCTCATACCCACTCTTCTGTTCACTCTCTGGACCTGTGGGAGGACTCTCAGAGGACTGTCTGCTGCTATTGCCTGCTAAGTACTCCACAAGACTGCTGTCCTGCACCTAGAAACTGTAGACTTAAGAGACTGCCTTGACCCCTCAGAGGCCTGCCCTGCTGTTTGAACCCTGTTTCATCATTTAATTCAGGGCTACCCGAGTGATTCCAAGGGCTAGTTGGCTGGCCTCCTGCTATGAGCCTTAGGGACATTAAAGGCTCCAACTATCTTGAATCCAGACCTGGACCCAGCATGCGTGAGTCCTGACCCCCAAGTGGTGCCCCTCCAGTCCTAGACCCATGGCTGTGGTATCAAAAGTGCCAAGATAGCCAAAATCCAAATTTTGTGACTTAGAAAATGTTTGGCTTAAAACTGCTCTGAGAACTTAAAGAAGACCGGGACCAACCTGCATGTCAAGGTGCATTGCCGGTCTAACTAACATCGTGGAGCTCCTGCTACATTCTTCTCTGCAGCAGCATATCCTGTTCAGTAGTCCTTCGGCAAAGGGTCATCCGGCCTCCCGAATCTCTCGTCAGCTACAACCACCAGCTTTGTACAGCTGTTTATTTTTGACTTTTATGTAAAAAGTTCAATGCAACTTCATTCAGCGGATCCACGATGATAAAACTTCCTCCCCAGAAACCGTCTGCAGCCTTGCGCCGCTGAACTTTATCTACTCCGAACAATTTTTCTCAGAATTATCGGTTGCAAGTGGGGCTGGGCCCAGCCTCCCCCACTCACTCTACCAGTTGATGGCCCATCCAAGCACACTTATTATCTCTATTGTGTGTCTGTGTGGGAAGATTACACAAAGTCCAACTGTCAACAATTCCCAGTCATGTGCAGGCACCAACTAGCTAAGGCAGAAAAATGTCAGCTTTCTAAAAGTGTCATTTTCAAATTTATAACTTAAAATCCAAATTCACCATTAAAGAGGATTTTTAATTACAATTTCTCAGATACCAAACATGAAATGTTTACATGTTCCCAATTGAAAGTTATTAAATGTAATAAGTCAACCCAACGTTCTCCCATGGGAGAGGTGGGTCTCACAGTAATAAAAAAACAAATACATTAGTTTTTCACTACCAGGATATGAAAAATTTAAAAGTACATGTCCAACCTTTTAATTACTATGCACCCTGCCCAAAGGTCTACTAGGCCCAACCTTAGAGATGACTTACATGCAATAAAAGGTGTGTTTGAGGGTTAGTAAGGGGGTTATATTGCCAAGTCGATTTGGCAGTTTAAAGCTGCATTCAAGCTGCAATGGTAGACATGGGAGATGTTTTAGGGGCTACTTAAGTGGGTGGCACAATAAGTGCTGAAGGTCCAATAGTAGCATTTAATTTACAGGCCCAGGGTATATAATATACTACTTTACTAGAGACTTATAAGTAAATTAACAATACCAATCTGGCTTAAACCAATGTTACCATGTTTTTGGGAGTGAGCACAAGCAATTTAGCACTAGTTAGCATAGGTAATGTGCACAGAGTCCTAAGGCCAACAGAAACAAATTCAGCAAAAATAGTAGGAGTAAAGGAAAAACGTTTTTGGGGGGGTGACCCTGCAAAAAGGGCCAAGTCCAACAACTGCACTTTGATGCCAAGAAGTAGCGAGAAAAGGATACCAATCTAGTAGCTGAATAACACAATATGAAACAAGTCTCAGCTAGGCATTTGGCTAAATTGTGTGTTCCAAGGTGACTTTTTTTTCATTATTACATATGAAAAAACCTTGAAATTTGTGAGGATGTGTCCTGTACATAAATCTTTCTTGTGTTTGATTCAATGGGCTATTATGTTGCTCAGTGTAAAATAAAATGTAGCCCAGGTATATGGTGCACATGACAACTGATCTGCCTCTTATTTCACTTATGGCATTATTGTTCGAGTGAGGGGTGGGTGAATGAATGTTTCTAAATACATATTTAAAAACTATCAATGCAGTGATATAATCGGATGCATTAAGTGAAACTCTTGTTAAAGAGATATACTTTTTTTGAATTTTGAAGCCACTTTAATATATTTTTACATTAAATATTTTATGTGATTTCCATGCCAAATGTTCCCAAGAGATCACCTCGTACCTGGGCTCTTGGAGTCAAGACACAGCCTTAGTTCAGCTCTCCGTTTAAATTTGTTCACTTGCCCACCTCTACTACAGTACTGTGTATAACTGTTAGTCGAGTTCCCCCTCTCTCAGTAACTCGCTTTGGGGAGCAAAATCTTGTTTTCAGGAATTTTGGTGAACTAGGAAGAATTGTGCATTAGCGACTCCAAGAAGTTGTTTTAGATTTATTACTTTTTGTTTAGCATAAAATGAAACAAACAACACTCAAATAATTCATTTTCCCAGTTCCAGTCTAGCTCCGTGAGTCCGGTGGGAGGCGCCTCACTACAGCGGGGTGCTCCAGAGGCCCTGCAGACCGACTGGCTCCTAAGGCATGAGACTTCCTCCACGCCACCACCAAATGCGGCTTCGAGGGCCTGCCGGCCCTGCGGCACCCGAGATGGTGGCCCACATCTGAGAAGAGCCGCCGGGACCTGCCCAGACGCCCGAGGTGAGGAGGGGACCCCTGTGAGGAGCAGCGGGGCTGCCGCACTGCCCCCGGTGACGGCGGTGACCCCTGACTTCCTGGATGCTGCTTACGATGTGCAAAATGGAAGGCAGGACACCTCAAGAGGACCAGTGATTGTCCCGAGACACGGGACCTGTGGCAGTGGATCGCCCGGGGAGCCCGTTAGCCTGTGGTGAGCCCTGCCGACGCTGGCACGGGTGCTGCCGGACCCGCGATCGGCAGAAATCAGCACCAACCTGCAAGCGGCCTCAGGGGCCTGCCGACGCTGCGATATTTAAAATGGTGGCCTGCTGTTGAGGGGGGTTAGCGAGGCCCACAACGATCCCTGAGGTGAGGAGGAGGCATTTGGGGAGGAACAGGCCCTGCGGTTAGGCACTTTAGAGGCAGCCGACCTGCGATCGGCAGGGCGCCTCGAGGGAGCCGATGACTGGCGCGAGATGCGGGGCATTCAAATGAGAGATGCTCATGGGACCTGAGACCCCGCTGTGAGCCCCCCCAATATAGGGCCCTGTCTCCCCTCACCCCTGCCAACACTCTGTGAGTGCTGCCCACCCTGCGATCGGCGGGATTAAGAGCTGAACTGCTGGTATTACCTGCGATCCCTGGCACTGTGTGGCCTGGGGCCTTCTGCCTCCTGTTGGTGGACTGACGCTCCGAGGTGGCTCTGTGGGGCTTGAGTGTGCCATTCGAGTCCTGCTGGACTGTGGGACCTGCTCGTGGCTTTCGGCCTGCGGTCGGCAGGACAGATCTGCAGGGCCGTGGCTTGCTGAATGCTTGGACCTCGGGCGAGGGGACGCCTGGGACAGCTAGAGACCCGCACTGGGCCCTAAGACAGCGGACCCTGACTCCTCCGAACCCGGAGAGGGGGGGCAGGTGCAAGTCAACCCAAAATCTGTGGGAATTCTCATCCGCCCACAAGAGAGGTCCCCCTTATCCCCCTTCTCCCCCAAGACACGGAGTCCGGGCTTGAAAGCAAGACTGAGCCCGCTGTGAGACCGGGTCCACCGGTATCCACACTGGCAGATGGATGGCACCAGGGAGTTACTGGAACTAATGTAGTGGCTGACCCCGAGGTGCGTGGAGCAACAGCGTGGACAGAGGCCACCTCGGCCCGTGACCGGCAGGGTGCCTCTGGAGGCAGCTGACAAGTGTGAGGCCTGGTACTGACCTGTGGGGGACGGCCACTCAGAACTGAAGGCCCACTGTGGATGAAGAAAACGCTACCCAACCCGTGCTCGGCGGGAAACTAACAACATCAACAACAAGGGGACACTGAAGCCCTGACCAGACCCGAGGAGTCCCCTAGACCCCTAGCCTGCACTCCATTGCAAATGAGCGATGGCATAATCCAGGGAGCCACCGTGGACAAGCTGTCAGCTACCCCCCTGACCTGGACCCCTTCTGCCAGGACCTTCCACTCTTTGAGCACCATGTGGCAACCGCGCACAACTGGGGACTCAAACTAGTGGATGCGGTGACCCTGGCCTCAATAAACCCAGATATCTTCTTGAGACCGCGAGATCCCCCCGCATGGCTAAGCCGACCAACGTCCCTGGAGCCTGAACGACAAAGCGCACAACGGGGTTGGGCCACCCCCTCGGTGAGAAAGAGCAACCATGGGGAAGGATAGAGGGGCTAAACCCCCGTTGACTCAGACCCGAATGGAGCAATATGCAGTCAATGGTCCTGGACATGGGGAGGCCACACCTCCCGCAACCAACCACCTGGAAGGTGACCTGGTGACCATCCTGCAGGCCATCAAGACCTGTCAGTAATCAATGGAGACAAAGATCGGGGAGGTGCGTGTGGACATGGCCCTCATTTGACAAGACCTTCGCAACGCAGCCGCTTGCATCACAGAAACAGAATCCCGCATCTCGGAAGTCGAATAAGATGTCTCCAACCTGAAGGCACAAGTAAAGTAGCTTCTATCCCACACGGCCGATCTTCATAGGCGGGCTGAGGATGCTGAAAACTGATCACGTCGGAATAATATTCACCTGGTGGGCCTTCCCGAGGGGTCTGAACCCTTACAAATGAATACCTTTATCGAAGATTGGATTAAATCCTGGATGCCCCCGAACGCCCTGTCATCATGGTTTGTGGTGGAGAGGGCCCACCGGGTGCTCACACCAAAACCTCTGCCGGGAGCCCCACACCGGCAAATAATTGCAAGGATTCTAAATTTCAGAGACCTCAATGCCATCCTGCAAGAAGCCCGCTCCCAATAAGAGTTGTTCCACAAACACGACAAAATTATGATCTTCCCCGATTACACAAAAGAAGTGCAAGCCCAAAGAAGATCACACATACATGTGAAACAGAAACTGTGGGCCCTCAATTTGCAGTACAGACTCCTCTTCATGGCCCGTCTCAAAGTGATATTCCAAAATAAGTCAAACTTCTTTGATACACTGGAGGCGGCATGGACCTGGGCAACCGAGGAATGCCCAATCAGCCCACCGAAGGGGGCCCCCCAGTCTGAGCTCCAGAAGGGACCGTGAGTGCGTGCGACTGCAGGCTCCTGGGGGCGGCTCACTGGGTCCCGAAAAAGGCGCAATGCCCGTGGAGCAGCGTCTACCTCACCTGC
Organism: Calotriton arnoldi; assembly: GCA_963921515.1. Classification (NCBI taxonomy): domain Eukaryota; kingdom Metazoa; phylum Chordata; class Amphibia; order Caudata; family Salamandridae; genus Calotriton; species Calotriton arnoldi. Next base: position 363,654 of record CAWUFW010013852.1, read on the forward strand.
AGGTACCCCCCATGAGAGGAGCAGATAGTCAGCATCCCAGGAACCGGCAAAAATCCGTGAGAACTCTGGTAGGCTGGACCTGACACCCGAAGTGCACTCCATTGACTCTCCAGGGCCAAGCTCTGAGGACACCAACCTTTCACGCAGCTCCCTTATCTGAATTCACATACTAACATTACTAATGTCCTAAACTGGAGGAACGCCAATCCTTAAATGCAGAGGGGCCCAACACATTGCCCTACACTACGCTTCCATAGCTAGTTTTCTTACACTCTAAATCTTCGTTTACTAGGCAACAGATGGTTCATTTGGGGAAGTATGGGGAGGGGGGTTAGTTGGGGTTGTGGGTAGGGACCGTTCTCCCTGCTTTTTTTGTGTTAATCTGTTTCTCTGCGACACTGTGTACCAAGCTTATGATGTGCCCCTGCATAGTCCATGTAATGACGCTGAATGCCCTCAGCCGCTCCCAGGGCCTAACCATCGGGGCATCCAGGTGCCCCAGACCTCTGGCCCCACACATCACTACCCTATCACAATGTCACAACCTTGTAGTGGGGGTGAACCCCTTAGAGTCCTTTCATGGAACGTCAATGGACTCTTAGATAAAATTAAACGGACTGCGATTTTAAAGTATGCACGGAGGGTTCGCCCAGATGTCCTTTTATTGCAAGAGACACACCTGGTGGGAAATTGATGCCCCTTTTCAGCAAGTCAGGGATTTGATAGGGTGTGGCACTCAGGGTTCTCTAGAGTGGCCAGAGGAACGGTGATCCTTCTACGACGCTCCCTCCCCTTCACACCGGCCCACACGGTTGGCGACCCTCAGGCCTCTCTATCACCCTCACAGGTACCCTTGGAGACACAACTATTGATCTGAAGTCAGTATATGCCCAACTGGCAAACTTAGACTCCACTCTCTGAGCAACTGTAGAGACAATATCCTCCCTCCCCCAAGGTCTGACGGTTATTGGAGGAGTCTTCAATGCTGTCCCTGAACCAAACAAAGATGCCACAGGCTCACCATCCTCCCATAGGAGACTAGGGGCTAAACGTCTCGGAGAGTGGACCTCCAAACTGGGCCTCTGCGACGTCTGGCATACCTGGCACCCTAGAACATTACAATATACACACACATCTGCTGCACATCATACCCACTCCTGCATTGACCTCATCTTCATGCCCGCCCCGGACTGCAGGTCAGTTACAGAGGTCCAAATCCTGGTGCGAGGCGTTTCAGATCACTCCCCACTCCTCCTGCAGATAGGGGGCTCCACGGGAGCTCTATGTCCTATATGGAGGCTAAATGCATGATTCCTTCAAGACCAAGAATATAAACAAGGGATCGAGGGAGAACTGAAACACTATTTCCTCACCAACGAGGGCACAGTCCAACTTCATGGTACACTGTGGGAGGCGGGTGAGGCCACAATCCGTGGGTATGCCAAGGGTATCCTCAAACATAGATGGCAGGTCCAGGATCACCATCTCTCCCAACTCGAGTCCAGGGCCCTCTGCCTGAAAATGGCTGCGGCCACAGCGAACGGTGAGGCGGAACGCTGGCAACTACACTTAGTGCAAGAAGAGATCGGGACCATCTCTCTTGAATCTGCCAAAATGATCTGGAGGTCCTCAGTGGCCCAGGTCTATATCTGGGGAGACAAAAATGTCAAATGGCTCCATTGGCTTGCTACTCAACCCCTAGCCAACCGGATAGTCCTCGAATTTCGAGACCCCCAACGGCAAGTCTTCCGAACCCCCGCTGAAATCACGCAGATCTTTGTGAATTACTATACAGAGCTATACTCAGCAGAACACACACACATGCCAGCCACCAGCTCCCTCTTCCTGCAGGGTGTCCCCCTTCCGCAGCTCCCGGAGAGGGAAATTAAGGCCTTGGATGAGCCCATTACAACTGAAGAAATTGGAGAAGTGATCTCAGCACTGGCTACCCGCAAGACTCCCGGTCTGGATGGTTTCCCGGCGGAATACTATGCGGCGTTACGAGAAATCTTTACTCCACAACTCCACACCATGTTTGATGAGGTTCTGGAAAGAGGCGCCTTTCCCCTTGACACAGACACAGCCACCATTGTGGTCATACCCAAAGCGGACCCTCCCCCAGCCTCATGTTGTAACTACCACCCAATTTCGTTAATTAATACTGAGATTAAAATTTACGCCATGATTCTTGCCACCTGTCTGAAGTGGGTGATCCACACTCTCATACACCGTGGTCAGTGTGGCTTCATGCCGCATCGTAGCACAAGGCACTGCCTGAGACGCCTCCATGTGGCCCTTGCTCACCGTCATCTCCTCACTCCTTACTTAGCCTTAGTGCTACTTGACTTTGAAAAGGCCTTTGACACGGTCGACTGGGGCTACTTGGGGAGTGTACTAGAGAAAGCAGGTCTTGGTCCCCGTTATCAAAAACTGGTGGGAGTCCTCTACTCCAACCCGTCAGCCAGGGTCCTCATAAACGGGGCATTATCGGATGCCTTCCCTATCAGGAGGGGAACCCTTCAGGGGTGCCCACTCTCCCCTCTCCTATTCGCTCTTGCAATAGAGCCTTTGGCTTATCTCATACAGGCTGAAGAGCGGATACAGGGGTGGCTTCCATGAGGACCGGATCACCCTGTATGCGGACAATGTCCTGCTCTTTCTGGCTGACCTGGCCCAATCCAGACCGAGATCCCTCCAGATCTTCCAGTCCTTTGGGAGAGCGTCGGGCCTACGTCTTAACCCGGCTAAATCCAATATAGTGCCCTTTCATGCCTCGCAAGAATGTGTGGACTGGCAAACAACCATTCCCCTACAGAAACTTTCTTTCAAATATCTCGGTATTTGGGTGGCCCTTCTCCTGGAGCTGACCTGGTCCCTCAATGTCAGCCCACTGTTAAAACGTACAAAAGACGACCTTCGGCGTTGGCAATCCCTTCCACTCAACCCCCTTGATAAGTTTGCCCTGTTCAAAATGATGGTTCTGCCCGTCTCCTATATGTACTCCAGAATCTCCTGCTTCACCTTCCCTGCAGTTGGTTCCGTGGGCTGGATGGGAAGACCACGACTTTCCTCTGGGGTGGCTCGAGGTTGCGGCTGGCCCTCACATACTGCCAACGGCCCCAATACGATGGGGGTATGGGGATGATGAACCACTTTCAGTACCACTTGGCCACCCGCCTCTTGGTGATCGATGACTGGTTCAATGGCAGATGGTCGGATCCGGCCTACCGGCTAGAACTAGAAAGCCTCAGATTCTCCCAGGTCCAAGCCATGTTATATGGGCTCCAATTCCTCACATTTTACCAGCAGTCACCCGAATGGCCCTCCTCGCATGGCGGTTCTCGCTGCGACACACTCAATGGGATGTCAAAATTACACTACAGATGCCCCTCTGGCATGGCACTTGGCTACGGGAGGTTGGGACATTAGCGGGCTTTCAGAAATGGGACCTAATCGGTATCACCTACTTGAGAGATGTGTGGAAGAGTGAACATTTGTTCTCCTTCCAAATAGCTGCAGCAAACATATTCCTTGCATTCTACTCAATTCTATAAATACCTCCAGTTGCGACATGCCCTTGCCCTCCATATTCCTGACCACACAGCAATCCCAGAGCTTAGTCCAATAGAAGCTACGCCCCTAATGTGGAATCTGGGGAAAGGGTATATAACCCAAATCCATCCCTGATTAGCAATACCCCGTCCAAACTAGACTCCTTTAGGACCCCTGAGAGCAATGGGTTGGTCCTTTGGAGGAGGAAGACTGGAGAGATGTATTAATGGCCCCTAGGGTGCTAACCATATCAGCCAGGCTCTGTCTCATTCAAATATATTATCTTCACTGTGCATATCTTACTCCTGTGAGGCTACACAAAGCGGGCTTCCTCCCATCCCCAAAATGCCCACGTTGTGAGGCAGAACCAGCTGACTTTTAACATATGGTCTGGTCCTGCGCCATCCTTTCCAAATATTGGGCGTTGATTGTAACCAAACTGAGCGACATACTGGGCTGGACAGTCCCACTTAGTCCTCTTGCTCTTCTCCTGGGGTGATGGATGGGTTGGATGGCTCCCGTACTGACAAGTTGCTCCTAGGGATGGCCATATTGGTGGCCAAAAGAGACATTGCAGTGGCGTGGAAAGAATCAGCAACCCCCTCTATTACCAAATGGCGCACAGGAGTGGACTGGTGTGCCATCCAAGAAAAAACTGTGTATGAGGCAAGAGGCTCTCCAGCCAAACACGGACGTATATGGGGCAAATGGCTGGGCTTGCTGGGCTGATCTGCCACGGGTGATGGTTGGGTGGACCAGGGGGCGATCTAGATCTGCTCCGTTGCTGGGCCTGATGGGGGAATGTTCTGTGAATGTACCGAAATGTCTTATATTGTGCAGTGACGCTCTGTTCATTTTGTCGCTTATAAAAATCAATAAAATAGTTCATAAAAAAAATACATTTCCCGACCTACTACCCAAAAACAAAACCACTAACAAACTAAAAAATAAAAGTCAATAAATCATCATCACTACCTCTGAGAGAAAAGTGCTGAAAGGATAGTACTTGTTTGCGTTACTGAAGACCCATACTAAGACAGGACTGTCGGAGTAAAAAGCCATATTTCCCCGAGTTAGACCCAATAACCTCTGCTTTCCCCTTGGCCCTCTGACTCTGAAAGGGGTTTTAACAATTAGCATAAAATTCAAAATTAGAGGTAATTATTTAAATTTAATATAATTTCCTACCCTATTCCCCTACAAACTCATCAACCTGCTACTAAATTAAAGGTTACTAACTACATGTAAAAATATATATATTCATACAGTAAAAATGAAAAAGTAAACTAACAAATTAAATACAAATTATTCTAATGCTACCACCTAAACATAATTTATTAAATAATATATATGTTAAATCAATTAAAAACTATATTTAAGACAACTATATCAAAGTAAACAACACTACATACAACAATATTAAAAAAAAAAAAATTGTATACCTAAAGAATGATATTCTTACCTTTGATATTCTGCCCTACAATATGAATCACTTGACAATATTTAGGACACTTTATTGTTTCACCACAATTTTTTCAAATCTATATTTTGGTCATTCACCCCAGAAAGCACTACTGACTGCCTACTAGTTTTGATTGGGGAAGAGTAAGGTCTCACGTTTCACAAATTACGATATAATCGATTGAGTAACAGACTTGGGGATTCATGGTGTCTGAACACAAATTAGAAATGTGCAGTAGAACCTTCCATTCCATGTGAAGAGGTTCTATCCCAACCTATACTAGGTATTGGTCCATAATAGTATGTAAAATTAGAAAAGGTTACAGCCCAAGTGTTACTTAATATTCTTTGACTTTTAAGGATAATGTGCTCCTTCATAAAAATGTTATCAATTGTTTGTAACAACTAACAAAAATGATTAGGTCTCAGAGGAAAGTCTCTTTTTGCTGTTGCCACAGGGAATATGAAAATGAAGTGACATATTCAATTTGAAGGTTGTTTGCTGAATGTCTTGCATGGCTATCTAGCCTCAATAGAGCCTACACATAACATTCCCCAAGATTTAAAAAATGTCAGGGCTGATAATGACCTCATGAAAACACTGACTACTTCTCAATCGCATTTCTCAACAGTGCCACAGTTTTATTCCTATGTAACTCAAAACAATTTTGCAAATCCTGTGTGGGTAAGTTTATAAATTGCATCATTCTAAAACATTGTACCACATAATATGTAATGAACACCCTAAGTACAGTACCAAGAGAGGCGAGGCCACCAGGAATACAGTGTTTTTGTAAAACTGCAAGAAGGCATATTGATCCAGGTAAATTTTGCTATCCAAAGAACTGTTTGCCCATGAGAAACAACACACCATAATTGTGCTCTGACATAAAGTGAAATCTTTCAGTACTCTAGCACAGAATTGTGTATCTAGAAAAAGTGGAAACAGCAAGAACCCAAAAAACTGAGGTAGTGCCAAATAAGTAGTTTTGTCATGCTTTCTAACTAGGGTTGCCAGAATGTCCCACGTTGGTGAGACACCGTGAGTCCAATTAAGCAAATTGGGAATACTACTACAGAATACTCAGATTTGTTATATGTAGGTTCAGGACTGGAACAACGGTGTCCTGCTGACATGAAGTGACCAGACAACCCTCTCCCTGACATTACAAAGTAGAGACAAGGTCCTCACTGGGTTGCTGGGCAGATCCCTTGCAGTAAACAGCACATGATCAACTAACTGCTTCAATTACACTGTACTACAGTTTAATTCCTGCAAATGTCAGGATGACTGTATCAGCTTGTACGGACTCCTGTAGCCAGAGGATGAGCTTACCCACATTGCCACTTGCCAAATCATTGCGCCTTTCCATTCCTAAGTGAGTTGTGATACACGCAAGCAACTGGTTAATGCAGTGCTGTAAAGTATTATCTATACTTGAAGCTGCATTATCTATTTCCTTATTTATTGTCAAATCTGGAACTTGTGGTCACTTAATAATTGGTGTTTAATTTTGCTTTATATTAAAGAATATGATTTAAATATCTGGTTAATTTACTCTAATTTGCTAATGTGTTTGATTCTTTGAAGCACTTATGAGTGATTACTAAGGTTGGTAAGCACTATATTTTGATAGCGTATTTTTAACAAAGAACTTTAGCTCTCAAAAGCTGGGACCGAATGACCAGGAGCCGACTGAGGGTCAACTAATGGTACAACAGTACTGTGTTTAATGAGCGTGCTGCTGACACCAAACAATACAGTTAGCAGAAGAAAAAAAACATTGGCAAAGCCAATGAGTCTGGCCATGCAGGCTGGTGCGATGGTTACTATTTTTTAAATTTTTTATTACAAACATATGCCAAAAAATATATAGAAAAAGGAAACATGTACCCATCTGGAACAGTTGCCATGAGATCACAATAAAAATGTTAAGATTAAAAACATTCATTGATGTGGCAGTTCCACTAGTGACATTTTTAATTAATGAGTTATAATATTATTATTAGTATTAATATTATTATTATTATTGTTGCTATTATTATTGTTATCATTATTAGTAGTAGTAGTAGTCGTATTATTATTATTATTATTATTATTATTATTATACATAGTAATGAATCACCACCTAACCAACCATCCAAATGGCAGGCTCCTACAAGTGACAATGTCACTAAACCACTTTATAACAGTGTTTTTAAAAGGAGATGGAAAAAATATCAGAATTTACTAAACAAACACACTTTGAACAAAATATGTCACTAGGAGAAAAGGACTATTTTGCACTGGTTGCAAACAATGTCCAAGGGCTTAGTGAAGTCACTCAAAGTGAAGGGAGCTAATGGGCAAAGTGAGCTAACCCATTGCCCCATGCTGTAAGTGGTAGTGGGTGGAAGCAAAATGTGAATAACAATGTAAGAGACCAATGGATGAACCCTGCTAACTGAACACCACACAATACTTGTATATTATATATGAATATTTTGGGAAAACAATAGTCTGGCACAACCGATAAAGGTGTCTCAAAGGCCAGAACTAATATCATGTAGGCAATAGCAAATGATATTTTGAACAACTATACTGATGGGCAATCAAATATTTATTTCTAGAATGTGTTCATGGAGTGCAGCAACCCTGAAATGAGAAAAGAACTGTTTATTGCCTCATGAGTTTCACGTTATGATTACCTTTCATTGGGAAACATCTCTACTAATAGTCATAAGAATCTTCAATGTGATTTTAACTTACTGCACAAATGTATACCCTTGTATCCTGGTTATGGTTAAATACTTTTCTTTAACCAAATATACAGAAAAAGATTCATAGCATAACCTTGTATGCAGATTTGCTGTGTTTAATATGTTATTTGCTAAAATGTTTGCTGGCAGAGATGGGCTTCATGACCCTCTCGAGAATTCGCCTATCATAATCCTGCCCCCAAAATTAACAATGTTAATAAATAGGGTGTGTGCGTGCATGCATGCATGTGTATGCGTGCGCTCATGTGTGTGTGCATGTGTGTGTGTGTGTCTGTGTTTGTGTGTGTGCCTTTTTGGAAAAAGAAATGGTCTTGTCTAATGACAGACCCCCCAAAAAAATTTCAGCTTGCAGGGAAAGTATATATATATTCTTCAATTTCTTGGAGAAAACAGTTGTTTAACAATGTGTGCCAGTTTGAGTGATGTTATGGTCACCTGTACTAGAAAATACTGACACCTTAATGAAAGAGTTTACTGCAAACATGTCTGAGATAAGCCTGCATAAAGGCAGCAACAGATGTAGTTTTGAATTTCAACTTTAGAAATCTCCACAATAACTCCAGGCAGATAAAGAGGGCAGTAATTATGCACCATGGCTGTTCCCTAAAATAGGTCGTTTTAGCTAGATCTTTATTCTGTGAGGCAATCAATTATTTTACAAATTGTTATGGTGTTCAAAAGGATGTGGCTTTCCGAATTTACAGATGCAAAGCTCAGTCTCTATTTACTAAAGTTCTAAGCAGGGGAAAGGTGGACACAAATATTGGTATTCATATTTACTGAGGTTGGAAGTCCATCCAGTAGCATTTTTGTGCATTCCAGTATCACTCTTAATATTTACTAAATAAGGCGTGGAGCACCCATATGATGCATTTATGTGTCAAAATGTCTATGACAACTACACTGTAATGGGGGCTTTTAGGAAAAGAAGGCAACCAAAGAATGGTGTATTGGAAGCTTATGCCAGTAACAAATGAAGGAGGGGGCAGCCTACAAGCCCCAGGAGCCTTTGCCTTGCAGCCGTCGCCGCCACCGTCAATCTGCCCCTGGAGGCGCTTAAACTTCATGCACTGGTCACGCAGCGCGGGAGCCCATATTGTGCAGCAGGAAGGAGGGGGCAGCCTACAAGCCCCAGGAGCCTTTGCCTTGCAGCCGTCGCTGCCACCGTCAATCCGCGCCCGGAGGCGCTTAAACTTCACGTACGGATCCCGCAGTGTGGGAGCCCCTATTGTGCAGCAGGAAGGAGGGAGCAGCCTACAAACTACAGGAGCCTTTGCCTTGCGGCCGTCGCCGCCACCGTCAATCCGCGCCCGGAGGCGCTTAAACTTCACTCGTGGGTCCCGCAGCGCGGGCGTGCCTGGGCCGTGCCCAGGCAAAGCCCGGGCCAAGGGGGAGCCCATCTGCGCCCATCAGTGGCTGACAGAGGCTGGGCTGGGCCCGGTCTCTTGGTTCTGTTCCCAGGAAAGACTATCCTGAAAGAGGCTGTTTGAGACGCGAAAGAGATCCAGAAGGTAACCTTTTTGTGAGAACTGTAGTCCCGCTATGGGGAAAAGAAAGGGGGGTCATTTAGACCCAACGAGGGAGAAAGGCGACGCACAGAATAATTCAATTAAAAGCTATTTGACATCGGTAATGGGTGCTATAGAAAATGAAATAGACAAAGTTGAAGCCAAGATGAATTCAGCAATAAAAAGATCAGCTCCCACTGCTGCTTCTAAACCTAGTTCTACCCATGCGGATCAAACACAAAAAGAGTGTGCTAGTCGGAACAAACTAATTCCCAGGGCTCTAAAGAAAGCGGATTCATCATCTCCAAGAAAGCCCCCAGAATGCTCTCCCTGTTTGATCACAAACCCATGTGTGATAGTAGATACACAATCTCTACTTGCCCTAGAAACTATATCACGGTTGGATAGTCCTCCCTGCAAAAAAAGCAGGCAAGAACTAAATATAGCAGAGTTGCCAAAATTGACACCCCTGGATTCGACCCCTGGCCCTTCAGTATTACAAGGCACCAATAAGAAAGGTCCAGGGAGAAAATCAATAAGAAAAAGTCCTAAAGGGGAATCTGCCAGGAAAAAACAGGGCCTAAAACAAACCTTCAGTCTAGATCAACTCCATGAACAATTAAACTCTATATTTAGACTGTGCACCGGAACATTTGAAAAACTTTCCATCTTGGAGGGGAAACTAGAGGAAGTAATCTCAGCGCACAAGGATTTATTAATAGAATGGAGGTTCCTGAAGAACAGGGAAATATTAATGGGCATCTAAGAGTCAACGTAGGGCTTGCTAAACATATATAGTTAGGCAGAGACAAGTTTTGGAACACACCTTACCTCCAAAATCTGAAACATTGCTGTCTCTTGGGACATCAGTGGGTAAACAAATGGCCCGCGACCCACTGGATCCCACACTGGCCACTAACCAAACGGAACATAAGGGTAGTAGTGGGGTCAATCAAATCTAATTTAAATCAAATACGACCACATATCCCGCCAGAATGTACGCCATACGTAATGGTTTTGGAGAATGTTCCCCCGCTGCGGCAGGCACAATGTGACTCTCACGAATCCTTTGCAAACAAAGTTTCATTTTGGCTGAAGAGAAACTCCAACTGGCCCCATAATCTCTCAAGGGAAATTATTTCTACAAGAAGAGTGGACTGGGTGGGCCCAGCACCAAAGTCATCTGAGGGGGACTGTGTAATAGTTAATTTTAGGGATCCACGCCTGGTTAAAAATCTTCTTCGTAGCTGTGGAAGAAATTCTCTTAATGCTGGGGGCATCAGAACACAACCTCTGGGTTTCTTTTATTTACCAAAAGCCTATCTACCAACAGGCCGTACAAATAGTTTATTGAATTCTGATTTAAAAAAAGAATAAACTGACTTAGTTGGAACCAATGAATGATATCCCCCTCCAGAATAGATTTGAAGCCCTGTCAGGCATGGAAGCACAAGACGGACAGCCAATGATTTTGGAGGATAGTTGCTCACAAAAAGAGTACTGTGCTCCGCCATCTGTCACAGCTTATCCTGTACCTAATATCGACTCTGTTCAGGAAGGTGATCTAAGTATTGTCACATAAAACATTGCGGGTCTCCGCTCTAAGATCGACAACCCGGACTGGAAAAAGTCACTTGAAAAATACGGAATTGTTTGTTGCCAAGACACTTGTACACTGGACCCTCTACATATCAATGGGTTTGTTGGTTATTATGTACCTACTGTCCCGTCAAAAGCGGGTCGAGCCAAAGGGGAGCTAGTTACCTTTATATCAGTCCGACTGACAGATATCACAGTCAGAGCTGTGTGCAAATCGCAATATTGCCAATTGCTTTTAATTACCATATCAAAGTCGCCTGATTTACTTTTAATTAACTATTATTATAATGTTTTTGACCCAACTGTGACAAGTATTGTAGATGATCTAGATGATGCCATACCCTGAGCCCAGAATAATCATGTTAAGGATTTGCAAATAATCTGGGTAGGGGATTTCAATGTAAGAATTTGTGACCCTTGGGTACAGGAGTCTTGTGGCATCCATGATGAGAGAGATCAATCACTGAAGCATTTTAAACACACGCAGTATGGTGATTCACTGAATAGAGCAGCCTTCGCTAAGAATCTGAAATTTGCACAAGATCTGAATGTGGCAAGTACACCTCAGATCCCAACATATGTGGGCCCTGTATCTTCCTCGACTATTGACCATATATTAATTAGTGAGGAGCTATCACAACTCTGTAGGGGTTGCATTAAGGCAAGTTGCGTGAGTGACCATAATCCCATTGTTTTCACTCTAAATTTATCTGTGAACACAAAAAGGGATAAGAAAATAAAGCCTATGGCAGAATATAATAGAAATAAGGGGATTAACATCAAATGGGAAAAAGTTGACAAAGGGTCGTTTCTAACAGATCTCAGGAAAGACAATAAACTCGATATTGAGACAGTGCTCTCAGATTCTGCCTCACCCGAAAATGTTATAGGGGCTTTTATAAATTTAAATACCACTATGTCAGATAAACTAACCAAACTCAGTAAAAAAGCTCCCGAGAACCCAAGATGGTTTAATAAGAACTGTTCTGAAGCCCATAGGATCGTATGGTCTGCCTTAAAAAGACCCAGAGGAACAAGGAGGAAATAGCAAAAGCCAGGAATGATTATAAGAGGGTGATCGGGGAAAGGAAACAGTTTTTGAAGGACAAGGCCTGGGAAGATTTAAAAATTGTCTCAAGCCTCAAAGATTCACGTGCATTCTGGGAGGTGGTAAATTCATCCCCTATGGCTGGTGACGAAATGACTAAGTTAGTTACTGTACTGCTAGCTGAAGCATGAGTTAAACATTTCTTGGATATTTTCTCAACAAAGTTAGGATTATCTAAGGGCCCATCTGCACTGAAAATTGTTTATGATGGGAAATCTGCTAAGGCTTTAAGTGACTCAATAGAGGTGGGGGATGTCAAGCTGGCAATAGAGAATAGTCGCCCAGAGAAAGCCCTGGGTCCGGATAGAATTCCTGTTGATTTATGTAAGTTTTTACCAGATTTCTGGGCCCCGCTAATAACAAATGTCCTTAAGGCAGCAATAGTTGGCCCATTTGTTAAGACCTGGTAGGAAGCCATTATAGTCCCAATTTTAATTAAGGGGGATAAATCCCAGCCTCACTGTTACCACCCAATTTCCCTGCTAGATAGCTCAGTCAAGATCCTGGGTAGGGTATTTTTGCCAAAATTGGAACTATGGGCGCTCGAACATCAAGCACTCTCGATATACCAGTTCGGATTTTGGCCCGGGCTGAGTACAGTGGAACAAACATTACATTTGGCACTAATTGTCGAAAAGTACACTAAAGCCCAAAAGGGGTAGTATTCATTTAGCATTTATGGACCTAACCAGTGCTTTTGACACAGTAAACCACTGCAAATTATGGTCCATAATGTCACAAATGGGGAGTGACGGAGCAATTATCACTTTGTTAAGCAGGCTCCATGAACGCACCTCAGCCTCAGTACGCTACAGTAGCGGAGGAGATTTAACAGAAGAATTCCCCTCTGATATAGGGGTAAGGCAGAGGTGTGTTCTGGCCCCTTTCCTCTTTTTATTATATTTAAATGGACTGGGAGACCAACTCTGTGCGGTGGGGAAGGATATCCCAAGATTAAATATGTGTCAAATCCTGATGCTGTCCTGATAGCCAGGACAGAAAATGGCCTACAAACACTGCTTGACTCTTTTAATGCTTTTATGAATGACCTGGATCTAAAAGTTAATCGTACGAAATCTTTTATAATGAAATGTGGCCCGAAAAATTCGAAAACGAGGACATTTTTACTGGGGGTGAAGAAATTAAAAAGCTCTGTATTTTTCGTATCTGGGGGTACTTTTTGATGCTAATTTTAATTGGAAACATGTTTTAAACATTAGAATGATGCAATTCCAGAAATCTAATGATGCCATCTTTAGATTCGCCAAAATATTGGGTCATAAACCGGTTAAGGAGATTTTATGTATTTATAAGAGCAAGAGTCTCTCAGTGGTAACCTTCGGGGCTGGGGTATGGGGACATGTAAACTGTAAATCATTACAAATAATGGAAAATAAGTTTGTAAGGAGGGTTCTTTCAGTGCCCCAGAGCTCCCCTGTTGCTTTTTGCCATGATAAAATAGGAATGAGTTACTTGAAAGATAACATTGCATTACAACCACTGTTGCTTTGGTTAAAACTTTGGAAGAATCCTGAGGCTACCCTCTGTAGGACAATATTAGCTGACTGCATGGGGATGGACAAAAGCCTAGACATACCTTGGTTAAGATATGTCAAAATGAATTTTACTAAAATGGGTGTCACAGAATATTACACAAATCCTGACTCCCTAAATAATGTTTCATCTGCCTCTATTAAATCTCTTTTTCACCAAAGTCATCAGTGGACAGATATTACTTGTAAAATGCCTAAGCATCTAGAGCCTTCCTCCCGGCTACAAAGAGAATCCGCACTTTACTTACAAATTGATCTAATTGAAAGGCGGAAATTTTTGCTGACTAGGTTGCAGCTAAAAATAATTCATTACCTAGTCGCTTTCCCCACCCGAGGCACATGGTTTGCATCACTTCCAGTATGCCCCTGTGATAGTCGTTCATGTGAAAGCACTATGCACTTTATTTTATTCTGTAGTTTTTATACCCCCCAGAGGAAACAATTTATTCGCCCACTTTTACTTGCTCCTGGGATCAGAAACCACGAACTGGCAATGGAACATTTACTCTCATTAGAATCAACCGAAATTATATACTGGCTTTTAAACTATCTTTTTACAGCTTTTAAGATCGGTAGCGAATATTAATTACTGTTCAAAAAATGTATAATTTCTGTGTATGTGGACCTGTTGGCTTTTAAAGTTTTAACTGTATACATGTATGTGCAATCTTTTATGGCTCTTCCTAGAGTCGAATAAAGTATTTTCTTATCTGATCTGAACAAATGAAGGCACGCCCCTTTAAAGTATTGAATGAATAAAGCTCCTAAAACATACCTGCTGGAGGCTGAGACCAAAAAATATTTTATATCACTGCAGACATCATCTTTTGACATTTGAATTCAGATGATTATGTAACTTAAATGACAACAATACTGGGAGCTATCCCGTGCATAACGGTGGCCACACCAACTGCAGGATGCTCTCAGCATACATCAAAAAGTCCTAAATAAAAAGACAGGCAAGCAGTCTGTGTGAGTTTTTGGCATTTGACTGTTGGTACACAGAAATGTATAAAACAGTTTCTCTTAAATTGCGGAATGGTTATAAGAAAGATCTACGTATCAGCCACACACTGTTAGTACTACTATTAACAATCACTGTTAGTAAAAAAAAAATAGAAATAAGTGGGCATTCTCCCAGTGTACTGTGGTTGTGTTTTTTCTTTCAAACGTGGGTGTTTGCTGGTAAACAATGGCTGGATCCTTCTTCATTATTAGACACCATTCCTTAGTAACTGATTGGGAATTTGCAGTGAAGAGGGGTTGCTTAGTGGTGTTATGAGCCGAGGAAGTGCTTGCCAGTATGTCCAAATGAGATCAGTTCTGACAACACTTCAAAGAGACTAGGGGCTGAATCACAACATATTTTGATTATCACAATTTTATGTCCTTGGTGGTAGTCACAGCAGTGTTTAATCCAAACACTTTTCCCCCCCATATTATTAAAATAGGATTCTGGAGGAAGGAATGTGTGACAAAAAAATGTGTGCATATTTGTTTTGTGCTATTTTGTTATAATGATGTTGTGTTCTGTTTTTGTGCTGTTGGGTATTCGTGCTGCATTTCTGCAATATGATTGTGTTGTATTGTACTGCAGTTGTTGTGCTGCATTCACTTTTCACTTTTTTCTTGTGACGAGCGATGTTGTTTTAATTTTGTTACGTTGCTTTGTGTGCATGTTACTGTTATGCTCTGTTCACTTTAAATATGCCAAGAAATCCCGCTGCACTTTGTGCCAAAAACATAATTTGCCTTAACATTTCCTAAGGCAAGCAGCCATTTACCACTGTCTAAGATGGTAAAACAGCACTGCTGCAGCTCTTCAACTACTTGAGACATCAGTCATCCTAAAACTGTGGCAGAGACTGCATCTTAACTTAGGTCTTCGATTCACAGGATCTGTTCTATACCTCCAGTAATGCCCACTGACTCACAGCTTCTGGCGAGTGTTGTATGTGGGGCAGTGCGGGAAGAGTGAGAGTTATCATCTCCTTGAGAATGCAATGATGTCAATTAGCACTGACAACTGAAAATTAAATTGACAATTTCTTTTTGTAAGCAAGAGGGTGTAGACACAAGACCAAAGTTTACCCAGACACACTTTATTATCAAGAACGGACCAAGAAGGGACTGATTGTGTGATGTTTACATGTGCGTGGTTCATTTAAGCGAGGTGGCTTGACAGTCTGTTATTTGCTTAAAGAGTACCTTTCTGCAGGAAAACCCCTGAAACCCTGCTGCTGCTATAGAGGGAGCAGGTCCTCAGTAAATACTATTGGGACCAAATGTACATTATGTTATCCATACACCCTGCTCTCATACACTAACCCCACAAACGCTTGTCTCAAACACACCTGTAACAGGAACAGATAAGCAGTGTGTGTTCCTGACCTTCAAGCATGCACAAATCTTCAGTAAGAACTAACAATATCTGCAGATATAATACTCTACCCAGACACACTATCAGGCACATGCATCAACCATTTTTGCGAGCGCAAACGGTGCGATTCGCAAAGATCGGCCGTTTGCGCCCGCAAAAATGGCATTTGCGATGCATCAAGGTTCAAGGCACTCGCAATTTGAGAATTCGCAATTAATTGCGAGTTCTCAAATTGCGATTGCATTTAAGGAATCGCAATTTGCGATTCCTTAAATGCAATGCTAGAACCACTTTAGAATAGCGATTTCGCTATTAGGGGGTGCAAATTACCATGAAGTTGAACTTCATGGTAATTTGCAAAAACTGTGAAAAATGCACTTTAGTGCATTTTTCAAAGTTTCATGTTGCGCACACACATGCCCTTGGGGCATGTGTGTGCGCAACATGGGTGCACATCACTTTTTCAGGGGTGCAACAGGGTGTCATTTTGACACCCTTGCACCCTTCAAGTGCATGCGCAATTTGCGAGTACCTATTGGTACTCGCAAATTGCGCATGTAATCTCCCATTCATTCCTATGGGCCTGTAGGCCCATAGGAATGAATGGGAGCCATTCCTTAATTGGGACTCGCAATTTGCGAGTCGCAATTAAGGAATTTGTAGGAATCGCTATTTTCTCAGCGATTCCTACATGCATAGGCATTTGCGCTTCCTTATTAGCGAATCCTTATTTTTCGCTAATAAGGAATCGCAAATGGCATGTTTGATGCATGTGCCAGTAAATGTTTAAATACAGTGTGTGCATTGCTATCTTTGTTTTATGCAGGAAGCATTCCTAAGGTGTGCAAAGAAGCTGTACATAGTAAATGTCTTTACTGGAAAAATATACCTTTAACCATATAAAGTAAGGTGGCTTTAATGCACACACCACAAGGTCAAACCTAACAGCGTAATCACACATAGAGGTTCAGAAATTACATTTATAAAGGTCATACCAGGGAAAGAGCATGAATATGTGCACTGTAAAAAATTGATGGGCGATTGACAATACAGTAGTAAAATAAGCTTCAGACCCCTTTGAGATGGGAACTTTTGGACTAGAGCAAAGTGGGAAGGAGGCTGTAACTCTGACAAATAAAAATGGGGTTTTAAGCAAATAAGGCTGAAAGAAGGAAAGTGTTTTCAAAACCAAGACAAGCACTTTGGTACAAAATGCGGATACCTTTCTTGCAGGGGAAGTGGCCTAATGACTAGAGCAACTGATTTTAAACCTGGGGAACAAGGTTCAAGCCCCAACGTCAGCAAAACATCAAGTTATTCTGGGCAAATCAATTAATCTTCCGACCTATGCCTAAAATAAAAATGAATGTGAACTCGAACTATGTAATCTGGTGCTCATGTAAAGTGCTTCCACGCCCTTGGGCCGAGTTTGTGCTACAATAAAACTGCAAAAATAACCACCAGGTATTTCTCTGGGTATAATTTAATTACATCAAGAAACACCGTGTTACTGCCAGCTCTTTCTTCACAGAGGCTTCGAGAGGAAAAAGATCGGAAAAGGACATTGCCGAGCCCTCTCCACTCAATGAGATGTAAGAAGTGAACATCATGACAAAAGGGTTGCATGGTTTCTGCATTTAAAAGTCCGTTATAGAACCCTCAGAAAAAGACTACAGTGATGCAAATACAAGCTGCAGTATCTTACCTACCAAAAGCACTTCTCAGTCGCATTCTGTGCCGAGTAACACACATTCTGCTTGCCTGCCATAAGGGGGATTGACAGGGCAGAGAAGTAGTCTGGACCGTGACAGCCAGTGCTTAATTTGTAAAACAAAAAGTGCCAGGGCCCTCGTTAGGATGCCACTTCAGCTTTCACCACCCATAGTACTTGCCAGCGCTGCCAATGACAATACAGGCACAACTACTATCACACTGCTACAAGTGTGACATTTTAGACTATTCCACGCCCCCAAAGCTATTAGAATTGCTTGGATGGCGGGTATTAGTAATTGTTAATGTATATTGAATTGATAAACAACTGATGTTTTGCTCATCTCTAAATTTTAAAAAAGCACCACCAAGTGACAGAGTGTCATAGGTGCCAGTGGTGACAATTAAGTGCCGGTGACGGAACACCGGAAACCACCTGCTCAAATTTAGCACTGGTGACAGCAAGTGCTGCAAAATGTGAAGCTTTTACAAGCATCTTTGCCTGTTAATGCCTGCCGCTTCCAGGTTACAGAAAGAAGAGACTGGCCTACCAGTCCTGGCACTGACATAGCCTACTTTTATGGTGGATGTGCACATGTGGAAGAGCAAAATGCTGTCACTCACAGTGATGGGAGTTACTGGCTGAAGTGGGTTGACCTATTGTTCAATACTCTATGCTGGAATGGGTGGAAGCAAAGTCTGAATGACAATACAACAGATGAATGGATGAAGAGAGATGGCTGAAAGCCCCTTTAAGTTTCTATATGTATGTATTTTTTAGGGATATATTTGAAAAAACGGTGGGGCATATTAACAACGGCCAGCGATAATTATCGCTGGCCGTGCTTAGCGATAATTATATTATCGCAGGCTATCTCTGGTATTTATCCAGAGATAGCGAGGTTATCGCCCTTTTGCAGGGAACATCGCTGGTTTTCCAGCGATGTTCCCTGCAAAAGGCGATATACCTGCTGATACGACCCACAGGGTCGTATCAGCATAATCCACCCCTATGTTAGGGATGGCTAAGTCAGGATTTTAGCAGATGTTAGGTTTTGGCGAAAACGGCCGTTTTCGCCAAAATCTAATGTGTGCTAAAATCATGTGGGCTGCCTTGTAAATATCGCTATGTAAACATCAGCGATATTTGCAAGGTAGCCCATCTTGAGTACGCTTAGTAACGCCCACTTTGCATCTCATTGGAGATGCAAAGTGAGCGTTGATGAAAAGGGTGCTAACATGCAATTATGCATGTTGGCACCCTCTTGTAAATAGGGCGCTGAGTTTTATCTCCGCTTTTTGGCTTTGTAAGCCAAAAAGCGGAGATAAAGCCCTTGTAAATATGCCCCAAAAAGTCTTGGCTAACACCAGACCTAAAAATGAATATATACTTTAGGTGAAAAAATAATAGAACAATATAATACTATAACAAGCACTACACTGACAGAAATTGTTAAATGTCCACAGCCATAAAGACAGAGCAAAAAGAAATGAGAGAAATACAATGGTGGTCATTTGTGCTCATGTGTTGCTCTCACTAAATAGGGTGTTCCTCTGGGCACTGATCTCCTTGTTTAGCGTTAACAGATAAAACATTAAGCATGTGCGCGGTAACACTATTACTGAGTCATTTTGCAGTACAAAAGCGAGCTTACTGCAAAAGCTATAAATCATGCAAAAATATCCTATTGAAATTGGGTTGAGACTGAATGTTTCCAGGGTAATAAGTAGGTGGGGGAAATTCAGACATTCTACATGGGTATTTGTTTGGATTTCTCCAAAGATTTTCCTCCCATGCCCAAGGTGGATCCTCCAATAGTGGAGGCAGCCCTTTGAGGAAGACACATCTACTGACGTATCAGCATCAAAATGTGGCAGACTTTCTACTGCCAGTGAGAAGGAGGAGGGCCTTAATATGCCACACCATCAGGCAGAAACTGCTCCAGCAAAACTGTGAATCAGGCCCCATCTCTTGTTTTTCTTTTTCTTGATCCATGCTAACATTTTGTAATTAGTATTCTTGATTATTTTGAATAAATAAATAACAAGTGCAAGACACAGGTTGGACCTACCTTACAGTATCTACTAAGACCTACAAAGGCACTGAGCCACTCACTACCTTGTGTTGTTCAGAGATGGGAGAGTGATCATTGAAGCATGCACTCTTCGGTCGCTCCAGGCTCAGTCACATCTTGAATCCCCAGCACATTACCACCTCTGCCTTATATAGAGTTCGTGCTCTAAAGTGTCTTTAGTGTGGAGATTCCTTGCCCTGCTCTCTTGCACAAAAACTCCCACAAGGCACCGTGAACGCATTAGAAAAGATGTTCATCAGGGAAAACAAATGATCAGTTTACCACACTGTACATTATCATTCGGACACTCCAAGATGTTCATTTGGAAAACAAAATGTACTTCAGACTTCAGTGGTATTAAAATAATTCATTTCGATATTATCAGATGTGGACAAGTTTATCTCAATAATGTCTGAGAACATCTATTCTGTGCACAATGCAACAATGAGTATTGGAATAACTGTGCTCAGTGCCACAAAGAAAGCACTCTAGTGGGAAGTTTTCTTTAGAAATATGTTCTTGCCCAAACCTTTGCATAAGATGGGTTTGAGGAACATGTTGGTACACTTAATGGTTCTTCTGAGGTTCCAATCCAAAGTGTACAAAATGCGAGCATGTGTCTCCCAGTCACTAGTTTTGGCGAAAATTCTGTTACGGCGGAGTAATCTCGTATAATTTAGTGAATCTCACATTACATTTGTTTTGCAAAATTCGAGAAATGTCAGCATTACACTACGTGCAGTAATTGCATTGTGTTCGAGGCACAGCTTAAGACATTAGAATCGGAGCAACACAAAAAAAACCAGAGTTGAGTGAGTGGCTGTTTTCTGCAGTTGAGTTTTTGGACTATTTCTGTAGCGCAAAATGCCTCCCTCACATTCACAATGGACTCCAGGACACATTTTGCACAAAAATGCAGTGTTAATTGCAGGTTCTGCATTTTGCTTAGTTTTGTTACATTTCTACGGAATTGTGAAGAAGCATAACACTTGAATTTCGCACACCCTTACAAAAGAACTGTCTTGCAGAAATGCGATCTTTTGTCCCCACATACTTTCATGAAGCAAGTAAGAGTGCTCCAAGTACGTCCTTTTAGTTTTAATTCTATACAAGAGGCTGGACCTTTCAGGTTTAAGCTCCCCATCTCTGGAATATTCTTCCTCTCCATCGCCAAGCACAGATCAATCTTCTGGCGCTTTATTTTGTGGCCTTGTTTACCCAGAATCCTAAAATTTTCAGATTGCTTGTGAGCCTTGAAGCTTTTAGGTATTTTTAATAAATAAGCAGATAAAAGCCAATCATCACCAGGACACTTACTCCAAACCGCGTCAGCTCTGTCACAGTCACCCACCTTTAACCAAACGGACACCGGTCACCAGATCTTTCAAGCAACGCACCCCCATGTCAATAGAGTCACCACCAAAATGATGTAGTTGCAGTTTTCTTTTTATGTCCATGCACCATGTGATCTGTGACACATCATTTAAGTGAGCTCAATATGGCGCCCAAACCATGTGAACAAGGCCAGTGCCTTGGCCGAAACGCGTCATTTTGGCTGATATATATATATATATATATATATATATATACACACACACATATATATATATATATATATATATATGCACACACACATATATATATGCACACCCACACACATATATATATACATATATATATTTATTAATGTATTTATATATATACAAATCTTCATGATTTTTTTTTTTTAAAACTGCGCCACTAATTCTAGTTGTGTATGGAATGTTTTCGGGGTGATCCATCAAGTGGGGGCGGAGAAGAAAGAGGGGGGTCAAAAAAAGTGCATTTTCGAATGTTAATTCTCATAGAGCCTTTGTACACACCTGCAGCCCGAACTGCTGGATGGAATTACACCAAATTTGGCAGAAAGGTAGCTTTTGGTGTGCAGATTACGCTGTCAGTTTTTTTGTGTGAATCTGTTCAGTAGTTTGAAAGATATTAAAGGAAATCCACATTTGTATATCTACAATCGTGAACCCTTCGCAAATAATGAAGAGCTCAGGCAGAGATCTGCAGAGCTCTGATTGGCTGCCAACACTTCAACCAGGAAAAGTTGGCAGCCATCTTAAAACACAAACAAAAGCAAGAGGTGGAAGGTTAGGAATACCCTAACCTCCTAACCTTGGTCCTGGGGTCCCAGAGGGACACTGACAGGGCAAAAACGCAATAAAAAAATTAAATCATGGCAAAATTCATTTCTATTTACGAATATCGCCATGAATTAAAAAACATATATTTTAATATTGCCCCTGGGTTAGCCAGGTCCTGGGGCATGCTGAGTTTAATTAAAATGGAGGGGACGCCCACGGCCCCTCTACTAGGGCTTTTTTGTGCCCCGGGGACCACCACCTCTATGGGGCTTATGTTTATATTAATATGGGGGAGGCGTGCATATCCCTCCCAGGCCCTGGAGACCACCAACTCCCCAGGGCTTTAATTTAAAAAATAGATAGAGCGGGCCTCGTGGACCACCCTGGGTCCTGGGGACCACCTCCTCCCCAGGGATTTAAATTAAAAAATATATAGGGGGCCACGTGAACCCCCCAGCCCCGTGGCTCCACCACCTCCCCGGGGTCAAATACTTTTTAAAAATGAAGTTCGGGCCATATACGGCCCTGGGGACCACAACATCCCTGGGGCCAGCACGTACACAAGACAGGAGGGTGGACATGCTGCCCCTCTCCTGGAGCCATATATGGACCTGGGGACCAACACCCCCAGGGAGGGTGTGACAGCTCCCACCAAGCAAAAGCAAACACTCCACTTCCAGCAAGTGGAAGCTGTCAAACCACTCCTGCGTGCTGGAAGCAGAGTTTTCATCTCTTTTCCTGCATGCAGACATGCAGGCAGGGAAAGAGATGAAACTATTACTCGCGCAAACAGGGAGCTGCATTTCCAGTACTCCCTGTGTGTGACAGCAACGCCGGGTCCTGCAGGAGGTGGGGACCCGGCTGAGACCGCGTGGGCCTAGAGGCTCTCACCGCAGTCCACAACATGCAGACTGGGTGCCCTGAGTGGGAACAGGGCACCCAATGAGACGTGGCTGGGCCTCGGGGGATGGCGACCCCAGGGCCACAATGGGCCTGGGAAGGAGGGCCATGTGACCCCCTCCCACATAAAATGTCAGCCGGGCCACAGGGGATGGGATCCCTGTGGCCGTTCTGGCCCTAATGCTCCTTTCAAATAAATTAAATCTCAACAGGAAGCAGTTACATATATAAACATTGCCGGTGCCCCAGCTGAAGCTCCACTTCTGTAAAGGACAAACTATTCGAAATCCTGGGATGGCGAATGCAAAGCAAGTGTGTTTTCTCTGCAATCCCATATTGAAAGACAATCTGAAATGCTTTGTGGAGGTGAATGCATCTTTGGAGCGCAATCTGTACTGACTGTGATGAGTGGGTCCTTTCTTGTCCTTGCCTGGTGATAGCGGAGTCCATGGTTCTCCCTTTAAATTGCTACAAGTATTCAAATGTACAAATCACTTGGAAGCTTCACCCTTTGGCTCCGCCTACATTAGTAGTATGCAAAGGTCTTCCTGTCTTTTGTCACGATGATGGACAGGTTAATAAGTGGACCCCCAGCTCATTTCCCACCAATTGTGTTCAGGCATTCTTGATGCCGAGGAATATGAGGACATCTCCACCAAATGAAGAGGCTCTTGCTTCATATAGTTAAAAGAAGAAAGACTCTTGCTGGGAAGAGGTTTACCTCTTTGTAGTCTCGTTGTCTTCTCTATGGGAGGATTTATGTTATGACATATTTATGGATAAAGTCACACCAGGAACAATGACATTGCCAAAAAGTACACAAGGTCACTTGTGACATTTTCTCGTGCTCCATTATACAGCTGTAGTATAGAATACATACTGGACATTTACCCAAGGAGGTAGCACTTAGTATTAAACCAGTAGAAAGTAATTCACTTGGGTTGATATTTTGTGTAAAACTATGAAGTCTTGTTGGATTTAGTTGCATGTGCGGTTCCTTTGTGGCCCAGTCACTCACACAGCTACTGAAATACCCACACACACACTTAGACACCCACTTACATACCAACTGAGACACTGATAAACCCACTCACAGACCCACTCAGACACTCACACAACCACTCACAGATCCACTCACACACCCACTCACAGATCTGCTCAGACACTCTCACACACACTCATAGACCCACTGAGTCATTTATGCATCCTCTCACAGATGTACTCAGACACTCTCACACCCACTCCAAAACTCATTCAGATACTCATGCACCCACTCACAGAACCATTCAGACATTCTCACAGCCACTCACAGACCAATTCAGACACTCATGCACCCACTTACAGACCCACTGAGAGTCTCACGCACCCACTCACAAACCCACACAGACATTCACTCACAGACTGACTCACACTCTCATGGAGGCACTCGCAAACCCACTCAGACATTCTGACACCAACTCACAGACACACTGAGACACTCATGTACCCACTCAGACACATACTCAGACACTCAAGCACCCACCCACAGACCTACTCACACACTCATGCACCCACTCACACACCCAGTGAGACACTTATGCAGCCACTCCCAGACCTATTGACACACACACACCCACTGATAGACCCACTCAGGCACCACTCACAGACCCACTGACACACTGATGCACTCAGTCGCACACTCACTCTCAAAGGCTACAGGTTACAGTTCGGAAATAAAATTTAAAAAACCTTAGAAATTCAGTAAAAAACAGAGGTTAAAGGGACATTATAGTTAGGAAATAACATTAAAAATAGTTGAAATTCACAAAAAAAAAAACAAAGGTTACAGTAACGTTATAGTTAGGAACTAGAATTAATAAAGCCTTAGAAATTCACTGAAAAGAACCAAAGGTTAAAGGGACATTACAGTTAGGAAATAGAATTTATTTTAAACTTAGAAAATCACTTAAAAAAACAAAGGTTACAGAGATGTAGTTAGGCCCAGATTTCACTTGTGCTAAACCAGTGAAATTCAGCAGCTCTAGTTACCCGAGCTTACTATAACCTACACCCCCTGCAATTCACTGCTTATGACCTAATTTATTACACCACTTCAAGTTCTGATATGGTCAGTGACATTTCTGATGATATCACTGATGACATCTCAAATGACATAACTGCTGACATTATGCACAGAACCACTCACACATTTGCTCACACCCTTATACAATCTCTGATACACCCACTCAAGCACCCACATAAATGCTCACATACCCATTCACAGACCCATACAAGTACTCACATAACCACTCACTCTTCCATTGAGTCACTCACATACCCACTCGCTCACACATACAGCCACTCACACAACCATTCACTCATCCATACAGCTTCTCACACAACCAGTCACTCACACATATGGCCACTCACACAGCCACACACTCACCCATACAGCTACTCACACACACACTTATTCACCTATACAGAAACTCATACACTTATTCACTCACCTATACAACAAAGCCAATCATTCACTCATACAAGTACTCACACACTCACTCACACACCCACACAACCACTTACATACCCATTCACACATCAATACAAGCACTGACCACTCAGCCATACAACCATTCACAACGACACTCACTCTGCAATATAGCCACTCACACACCAACTCACTTAACCAAACCCCCACTCAAACAGCCACTCACTCAGCCATACACCCACTTACACACCCAGTCACTCACTCATTCAGCCATTCACACAGCCAATTGCTCAGCCATACAGCCACAGATACATCCACTCACTCACCTATACAGCCACTCACACACCCACTGACACACCCATGCAGCCACTCACACACTCACTCACACACGGATACAGACAGTCACACAATCACTCAGGTCACATATGTTAGAAATAGTACCACTCAGTAGTACAGAAAGAATAGTAATTTAACATATGCAGTAGCTAAGTATATATCTTTAAGTCTCAGAAACATTTACGAAATATTACACTCACTGGATGACGTCATCAGTGATGTCATCAGTGATGTCATCAGTGATGTCATTTGAAATGTCATCAGTGATGCCATCATTGATGTCATTGACCATGTCATGAGTGGTGTATTATGTGAGGTTATAAGCAGTGCATTGTGGGGGCGAAAGTTATAGTTAGCTCAGGTAACGATAACTGCTGAATTCCAATTATTTTGTACGTCCCTGTAACCTTTGTTTTTACAGTATATATATATATAGGGTAAGAATGTTGAGACAATTGAGTCCAAATATATAGTGGATTTACGCACGCTTACCCCCTATGGTCTTAATTGTGAGGAGGAACTGTGGATACATGTAGGCTAGATCAATAGCATGTACATGGCGATTGTATTTGATTTTATTTTATTTTACTCCACAAAATATAATAAGAGTCTGTCACTAAAATCATAAAATCATAGATTATTAGACAATAGTGAAGCACACTGGAGTGTATTAGAATATGTTTTAAAAGAAGGCATATTTCAGATATAAAGAAATAGCCCAATGAAACAAGTAACTATTCACATGTAATAGACTCTATAGATTTTCTACCTCTCTCACCTGGACGAGTTTTTGCTTTTTCCCCCCCTTCCCCCCCCCTCCCTCCTTCTTGTCTTTCTCCTCACCTCTGGTCACACTTTTTCTCATTGATAGACCTAGAGGAGGAAAACAGTATATACATACATATACACAAAAAAACACACAAAAAAGTGGTAGAAATGTTGTAAAATGATTTGTATGAATAATTTCTGGACAAAATAATCTTAAAAATTTTAGAGAGATTTTTGTTCAAATTTTCTTCTCTTCAGTTGTTTTTCTTTATCTTATCCTTGTCTTATTTTGAATTGTCTTTTTTTATAAAAGTGATGGCCAGATGTAAGAAACGGACCCATATGAAAATGCTAGAAGCAAAGAGTATATTAGACAGATATAGGAAACGGATTCTATTTAGCTTATTGAGGATATTAAGGCGGCCACCTTTTGATATGTTGATTTGTTTGGGATCTTATTATGGAATAGATCAGTTAGCCCATTCAGGGCTTTATTTCAATCAAGAATACACAAGAAATTTTTTATATATCCACATTTAGGTTCTAATGGGATTTTAATAATGTTCATCAATATTTATTAATTATTGTATTATTTATTGATGTGTATAGATAACCAATGGTATTTATTGATATTTATGGTTATGTATAGATACTGATCGAATGTCATATAGTTATTAAACAAAACGTAGGACCTTAGAAGAGATACACATATAAATTATAGCATATGGGTTCTCTATGTATCCATTGTAAGATGGCCGCCACTGTTACCAGAAAATAATATGCTTTTTTGGTAAGTCCGTTTTCTATTCGATTTTTGGCCACATGTTAACTATTTGAAAGGTATTTAAACTTTATGGACACATTGTCGTTTGACATTGATGAAGGCCGTCATGGCCGAAACGCGTTTGTTCAGCACGGGACTATAATAAAGTAACCTTTTAATTCTTACTCGAGTGTGCGCCACACTGTTTATGCAGAGTTTGGATGAATATATATATATATATATATATATATATATATATATATATATATATATATATATATATTCTTTATTTCTTCAAATGCTACACTCTTGCACGCCAGTGCCTGCACCATTATAAACTCACCAGTTGTTTCCAGAACAAGCTGGCAGTCAAGGATTAAGGTTCTGTAGTTTAATAAAAGATATAATGCTTTTTGGCATTAGCCTTCAACAGACATGATTGTGCCCAATTCACTGACACAAAATAGTGTGACAAAGGGTGAAGATCAACCAAGGACTACCAATTCATGCTGTTGCAGAACTTTAGAGGATCTGCTCCTTTGGAATGATACACTTTCATTAAATCGGGTTGCAACTTTACTTTTGGACCTCAAACAGTCAAAATAAAGTGAAATAATAAACAATAACTTTAAAATGCATGTCCCTTGTTCAATAATGCATCTCAAAATAGGAAAATTAAAGCAAATGGTGCAATCAAGAAATGACCTCACAGTCAATACCTTACAGTCAAATTCAATCAATACCAAATCCACATAGCTATATAAATATAGAATGTAGTAATGTATATAAAAAGTGGCACACATTTTGTCAAATAAATAAATGCCCCATAAATGATTTTTTAAATTCTATGCACTTGACAGTGTTGGAAAGACCATAAAATGAGGTGCCAATGAGGAATCCTTGAGATGATTGGAATGCAGATACTTTCTTGACCTCAACACGAAACAACCTCAGGTACATAATATTGATTAGGAATTAGCAGTCTTCTTATAGTAATGTATTCCGGATGAAATTCTTCCCCTTCCTCCTCTTACTTTTGATGCAATTTGGTTATTCTATAATTTTGTAATTCCATAGCAGGCAACTTTTCACCATCCATTGGGGTATATAAGTGGAATCAAAAATTTAAAAACGGATATTTATAACTGTATGATGAAATAATACATTTTTTGAGCTAGATATTAGAATACATAAGAATGTTGTTAATAAATGTAATCTGATATTTTAAGATTGTCAATTGCCTGAAATTAAACACTTATATTTTGTGTGTTGCCTTTAAAGGAAGGTTATATTATAGTTACATGTAGGTTACTTCGCGCTATAAAGCATTGACGATACCTTTTACATTATTGCACTTTAAGGACGTATTACCAACAATTGCAATTTGGGAATACACTTATTGAATGAAGCATTACTGATAGTAAGCCAGCTTGGAATGTGCATTTATTTATTTTTTTGACAACTGGGTGCCACTTTATGAATAAATTACTACATTTCAAAGCTCAGGGAGGAGGGCCATGTATGTCCCCTCCCATTTGATTTAAGTGCAGCCCCGGGGGATGGGGTCCCCAGGGTTTTTCAGACTCAGGGAGGAGGCCGCACACCCCCTCTACTTCTATTCAAATCAAATTGGTTCTTTATTCGATCCAGTAAAAAACGATCATAAAAGCGCAAATAAATACATGATAAAACAGTAAATAATTCATATTTCATCTTAGATCAAAATCAACCGCTACCAACAGCCCCAAACTGTATTATACAAAATTACCACATAGCAAGCCCAGTACTATTTACAACCCCCCCCCTTCCTCTTTCTCATACTGGCCCATAAGAACCTGGCTACCGAGAAGCAGATCAGTGGGTCAGATAACAATTTTAAACAATATAATGTGACCCGGCATTGTTTGAAATTTCGACGCTTTAAAAATGGTATGAGGTAGTTGTGCCTTTCTTTCTCATAGAGCCCGCAAAACAGGACTAAGTGCAATTCAGTTTGTGTTGAGAGGTTATCGCACAGGCACACACTTAGATCTGAATGGTTATAAGTTTTTTCTGGATAACCTAACATCAACGGTATCATGTTCATACGAAATCTTAGTAGTATGAATTTATCTTGTGCACTAGTAACATTTGCTAGATAGAAGTACCCTCCCTCTATCAGTAGCGGGCTCTGGTGATAGGTACGGACTACCTGTTTCTCTCTGTATTTTTCCTGTCGCTTATACTCTGCCTTCGGTAAAAACATATTAATGACCTTTTGGTTTGAAACCTTTCTGCATGCCAACGGGTCCTTAAATAAGTCAGGAAGGCCAATATCCTTCAATACTAACTCTACATACCGAAGCCACCTAGACCTTCTGTGGTTTTCCATATTTAGGCAATTCCTTATTATAGTTTGGGTCAGGGTCACTGTATCCCTCCGCCAAATTGAATGCCACAGGAGAATTGGGGCTAACTGAATTGAATCTGCAATGTAGTGCGGGCCTAGTTCCAAATGTAAGATATAATTAGAGGAAGAGAGAGGGAGGCCCACTATGGACTTAAAAAAGTTATTTTCAATAGTTTGAAGTGCGTCTATCGCTACCGTACCCCAGACGCAAGCCCCATATGTTACTGCTGCCTTTGTTTTGGCCTGGTAAATTTGCTTGATCGGTAATAATGGTCTAACGCCCAATTTTTTAGTAAAAGATTTTAAGGCTGAGAGACTTCTCTCCATTACCAACTTCCTTGCTACCACCAGCTTTAACCATGATACATTTTTATCAAAAAGGACCCCCAGATATGGAAAAGTATCAACTACCTCTATTCTTCCTGAGTCCGCGTGTAGATACGGGATTTTGTCTCTTTTTCTTGCCTCGGCTATAATTACGACAGACTTAGTTTGATTTACCTTCAGATCTATTGAGTTCATAAAGGATACATACGCGGTTATCAAACATTGGAGGGCTAGCCCTGTTCCAGCGATTAACACCGCTTTGTCCGCGTAGGCCAATATAGGTAACAGTTGGGAGTCAAACACGGGGACATCCT
Organism: Calotriton arnoldi; assembly: GCA_963921515.1. Taxonomy (NCBI): domain Eukaryota; kingdom Metazoa; phylum Chordata; class Amphibia; order Caudata; family Salamandridae; genus Calotriton; species Calotriton arnoldi. The sequence continues at coordinate 393,753 of CAWUFW010013852.1, forward strand.
GTGTGGCCACCGTGAGTGCATCCTCGACTCCATTTGTGTAAATGGAGAAGAGGAATGGGGCCATGATGCAGCCCTGCCGTACCCCCCCATGCGATTTTAAATGGGCGAGTACAGTCCCCGTTTTTGGTATAACGGACTGATGCTGTAACATTTGAGTACAGCTGTCTGATGAAATTGATTACAGGTGGTTCGACCCCCATCTCCTCCATTATGTTCCATAGCTTAACATGGACCACACAGTTGAACGCTGCCGACAGGTCCATGAAAGCCATGTAGATCTTTTCTCCCTTCACTCTGGTATATTTTTCGATTGTCAGTGCTAGATTCAAGCACTGATCCACAGTGCCCCTTCCCTGCTGGAACCCATACTGGGCCTGGATTAAGATGTTGTTCTCCTTGGCCCACCCCTCTAACCTAGAAAGGAGGAGCCGGCCCATAAGCTTCGATGTAATATTCAGCAGGGAGATTGGTCTATAATTCTTTGGGTTTGCCCTATCCCCCTTTTTGTGGATGGGAACAATAACGCCGCTGACCATGAGGGGGGAGGACCTACCAGAGCTATGCTGTTGAGGACGTTTGTTAGTAGGGTTGCCCATAGGTCCGGTGTTTCCTGAAAGAAATCAATTGGGACACCATCTGTTCCTGGGGCCTTTCCAATACTGCATGACATCAGACCTTTTCTCACTTCAGTGAGTGAGAAAAAGAGAGGGATCTGTGGGTTTGACTGTGTGTCGAAGGGTGTGTGCTTGGGGCAAAGATATTTTCGAAGTGAGCCACCCAGGCATCTTCATCTACATTAGTATCTATCGTGGGATCTCTGGCATTTTTAAAGTGTGGTGCATGTACTATTTTCCAGAAATCTCGACTGTTGCCCGTACTAGCTGCCTCTTTGAGATCCGCCCATGCCTCCTCCTTGATAGCTGTTTCTCTGTTTTTACGAAATAAATCATAAGCCGCCCGCAGTGCTTTTAATTGATCCGGCATTCTGGGTCTATATTTCAGGGCAGACATTAAGGCCTTCCTTGCTTTTGTACAAGGCGGGTCAAACCAACCGCTACCACTCCCGGTGTTTGGAGCTTTTGTGCTTGTGAGGGCAAGTTTTACCTTCTCCAAGAGGCCACAGAAAGAGGACACCACTGCCCCTGGGTCAGCGTCTGGTTCTAGGCTTGTTGATATATTTCCCTGTATGGTTGATACAATTTCTGGAATCATCTTTACTTTATCAATGCGGGCCCACTTTAGTTGGAAACCATTTCTCCGTCCCACAATTGGTGTTCCAACTTTCTGGTGGGAGGTTGAGTCCCTTGTGAGTACTTTTAACTGTAGGGATAAAATAGCATGGTCACTAAAAATCGTAAACTGATTTTCCAACTTAGTGGCCCTTTTGCTAAGGGGGTTAGTAACTAATATATAGTCAATCGTTGACACAGAGCCACCACGCTGGAAATTTCGCCCTGAATCACCTGCTGGTGGGTCTGGATCATCGACCACTACCATATTTAAAGAAGATAAAATCCTATTTAAACAATTTCCATAATTGTTATGGGTGAAATGATATATGGAATTACCCCCCATGTCCTCTAGACCACATACAGGGACTGCATTGTATCAACAGGGATGTATGTTAAAATCACCCAGCCAAATGATGTTAACTGCTTCACTCCTAATATCACTAAGGAGATTATCTATTGCCTTGTCGACCTCACCTACCACAGAATGCATATTTGGGCCAAACTCATTGTTGTAAAAATTAATTAGGAGCCACATGCCTTCTTTTTGTACCTTGAGTATCAGCAAATGAAAATTTGGGTTCAAAGATTCGAACTTTTTACTCTTATTGGTAAATTATTTGGGATTAAGGTCAAGATGCCACCCTTTGCCCTCCCTGCGGCAGAGGATTTTGCCAGAGTTTGAAAGGAGCGGTATCCGTTTACGAAAATTGGCTCCATCGCCCATGTCTCCTGGAAACATGCAATGTCATGATCTTGCCAAAATTTATGTCAGTTATTATCACTCAGTTTTGGGACGATACCTGCCACGTTCCATGAGGCTATTTTAAACATCGTTTTAATTGCCCCCCATTGTAAATTGGGTAACACTGGGCTCTCTGTGGTGACAGGGACCGAGATAACCTGACTCACACGCTCCTTTCGGGATTTTAACTCAGTAGGGCATAGTCAATCGCATGATTCTAAATCGGACAGAGAGGCGAATCTGTTCTCCAGCCTCAAACCCAAAACTCCAGGATTTCTCAGTGAGTTCATCCGTGCTTGGGCCTCCCTCTGCTGTGGTCTACCTCCTGGAGCCAGCAAAAAAAGGGGTCTATAAAAATACTCCAGTGGTAGCACAGCAATCTGAGAGTTTTTAAAGGAAGCGTTGCATAAATACTCTAGTAGGGATCTAACAACAAATTCATTATTAAAATTTAAAACCACACAGTCTCCCAACATTTCTTTTCTTACTGTGCCCACCCAAGCTATCCTTCTAGCCATAATCATTTGGTTTGAAAGTCGGCTGCCTCTACCCCCCACTTCATTCATTTGCTGCGTCAACCAGTGAAGGGCTTTAGACATTAATTGATCTGTAGATTCTGTTTGACCCTCCCTCAAGGGTGGTACATTCCCCAACACCAACCCCAGTGGGGATGTCGCTGGGGAGAGATGAAGAGTCTGATTTCCAATGGCCATCGTTCCAGTGTTCAGTCTTTCCTCCCTCCGGTAGTCAGCTATTTCCCCCCGCCCTGGGGTTATATCCTGGCCTGCTAAGGCTGTATTACGGTGTTTGGTTAGGTGGTTTACTGTGGCCTCCCTTGCTAAGTTCTCTGTGCAGACATTGGGGTGTTGCTGGGATGCCTGCATGTGGGGGATTATACCAGTATGGGTGTCAAGGTTAGAATGTAGAGGATGTAAGGGATTGACCAAGTCAATGAGTACGGGGCCAGTATTTGGACAGTCCTTAGTCGCATCTGCTCTGCAGGGTGCTGGTTGGATATGGGTCTCTGGGCCAGTACTGCGGCCGTACCTAGCGTGCAGTGCCTCTAGTGCGTGGAAGTTATGCTTTGCCTGGGACTCTAAGCCAGCTAGTTTCTCTTCAATCTGGCTTAGTATTAGTGAGATGGGATTCAACAAGGTAAAAACCAAATTTTCTAGTCTTTGCCACATATCCTCATTCGTAAGGGGGCACGCGGTAGGGGTTACCAGGGGACTTGGTCCACTTTGGGCAGGATCCAATTCGGCTCCCCCCCTGTTTTGGCCGATCTAGGGACTTTTGCTGGTTTCTGTCTCTGTGGGCCCCCACCCCTTTTTCTCTTTACTGGAGGTTCTGGGTTGACTCCCGGGAGCTTTTTTGGGCCTATGCCCCTAGTAGATACTTTTGTCATGGTGTTTGTTGGTACTGGGTGTTGGGATGTCAGTCCGATCAGTATTTCCGTATTTGCTTCGTGGTCTGGTGTGGGAGGTTGAATGAGAGCATTGAATGGTGTCAGGCCCCCAAAGAGGATATTTTTTGGGGGATGGGTTCCAAGGACAAACATCGCTCAGTCAGTTCTATTTCGTGTGTTAAAACGGACGTAGCCCTTGTTAAAAAGGAATCATGGGTTCCCGCAATGCCTCCTCCTGACTGATCACTCTGCCCCTTACCCTTGCGCTTGCTCATCCTGAAGGGGATTCTGTGGTTGAATGTATTAGACGAATAGCTGCGCACAGTACCTTATTGAGATTGATGTTGTTAGGTGGCCCAGTCCAGCCTCCTCCGGGCTCTGACGGGTGTGGATGGGCCCGCCCTTGGCCCGGGCTTTGCCCCGGGCGCGTCCCCATGCACGTCCCGTGCCGCGGGTCAGTGGTTCCTCTTTGTGCACGACCTGTGTGCAGGGAATGATGGGCGGTGTAGTTTCCCTCCTCCGGGAGAGCTCCCGCGTTGTCTGCCCGGTTCCTCGCTTCCTCGCCCCGCAAGACACCAGGTGAGGCTGTGGCTGTGGCTACACCCGCCGCGGGTCAGCGGTTCCTCTTTGTGCGCGACCTGCATGCAGGGAATAATGGGAGGTGTAGTTTCCCTCCTCTGGTAGAGCTCCGGTGTTGTCTGCCTGGTTCTTCGCTTCCTCGCCCTGCAAGACACCAGGTAAGGCTGTGGCTGTGGCTACACCCGCCGCAGGTCGGCGGTTTCACTTTGTGCACGACCTGCACGCAGGGAATGATGGGAGGTGTAGTTTCCCCCCTCCGGGAGAGCTCCGGCGTTGTCTGCCCGGTTCCTTGCTTCCTCGCCCCTTAAGACACCAGGTGACGTTTTAGCTGTGGCTACTTCTATTAATGTTTGGCCCAGGGAGGATGGGGTCCTTGAGGCCTTTTAAGTCTCGGTGGGGGCACATGCCCCCTCCCCTAATTATGTGTTTGTGCCATCCCAGAGTTTTTTTTTTAACCTTTTTTCTAGGACTCAGGACTGAGATGGCTTCTGCCACATCGTTGTTCTTGTGGTGGCACACAATCAGATGTCAGCATGAGATCTGTTAGGTCCACAGTGTGAGAAGTTGGCCTGGTATATGCTGTCCACTAATTATAGTGGGCACCCTGTACCAGTCCAAACAACCCCTTATTGGAGATAGGTTAAAGACAACCTTTATTGAAAGCTATCCTAGTGGTAGCTATGGAGAGCAGCCTTCAGGCTAAGTCTTGAAGGAATGTAAAGCAGCTTGTTTTACCAGTCTATAATCTCTTGAGTGACCAAATGAAAGAGGACTGTGAGAAGTTGGCCTGGTATATGCTGTTCACTAATTAAAGTGGACACCTTGCACCATAACAATTCGACTCTTATGGTAGATAGGTTTAAGACAACCTTTATAGAAAGCTATCCTAGTGGTAGCTGTGGAGAGCAGCCTTCAGGCTAAGTCTTGAAGGAATGTAAAGCAGCTTGTTTTACCACACAATCTCTTGAATCACCAAATGAAAAGACACCACACAGGTATATATATCAAATATATATGTATTTATTAATAAACACTCTCTACTAATCTCTTTATGAGATTAGAAGTCAGGAACATATGTACAAGTCAAATGTTATCAAAATAAGTTTAGCACAATCGAATATCACAATCTTAGTTTGGCTAGACCTAGGTCTAGGGCATCTAGAATCGAGGGACCCCCAAGAACCACCCCAGGTAGTTATAGGAGACCCACAGGGGACGGACGCGGTGTGCTGGCACCGGTGCAAGTCCTGTACGAGTCTATGCGCACAGACGCGATTGAGATTTCAATGTTAAAGGTCCCTTGCGTGTTCGAGGCGAACACACCGATCGGTCCTTGTACGAGTCGAAGGACGCGGTTACAGATAGAGTTGCAAGGGAGATGGACGCGCTGTGTCAAACACAGACGCGAACCTTGCGCGAGTCAGTGCAATGGAGGTCTCAATGTTACAGGCCCCTTGTGTGTTCGAGGCGAACACCGATCGGACTCAGTACGAGTCGAAGGACACAGTTCTAGATAGTGTTACAAAGGAGATGGACGCGGTGTGTCTAACACAGACGCGAACCCTGTACGAGTCAGCGCAATTGTCGCACTTAGAAAATAAGAGTTTTAGGGCACTTCCAGGGAAGCTACAAGCAAGTCACTTACAGGGTAAGTAGTTCTAGGGCCCACACCCACAGGGGCACCGTAGTGCTGAAGTTACCTCACCCAGGGGAGTCGGGTGCATAGGTGTCCTTTGGTGTCGGGTCGCGGCGTTGTTTTCAATGGGAGCCAGTGAAGACTTGCTGCTTGCGGCGACAGGAGAAGTGTCCGGAGGAATCCAAGCCTGGATTCGGAAGATGGAAGACCTGAAAGCAGAGGGGACAGTGTTCAAAGTCACTTGGCAGTGACTCGGGGCAAGGAAGATGGATGCCCACCGTCGTCGCAAGATTCAGGTCGTTCGCAGTTGCCTTGACTCTTCAGCCACGAGGTCCAGGAGGTGTCGACGATGACCAGGAGCTGGATTCGGCGTGTCCTACGATGTCTGCAGCTTACTGCAGTGTCGGCGACTCGATTGGAGCCAACAAGCCTTGGTAACAGCAAGTCTCGGGGAAAGTGTGAAGAGGCAATGACGCAGACCAGCAAGGTCTGTGGGACTCACCCAGCAAAGGTAAGTCAGGGCCGGCCTGGAGCAACCAGAGGAGCCCTTTGGTGTCTTTAGAAAGTCTTCTGGGGACCCACAAGCCGGCTGGCAAGGGATCGCAAAGATGGTTCAGGAGGATTCGCTCAACAGGGGCCCACGGTCACTCAGGATGGGGTAGGCCTCTGATCTTCGGAGGGATTCTTGCTGGAGGATAGGACCACACGTGTTCCAAAGCACAAGTTTGTGGAACGTTGTGAAGGGGTTGCACTTGACAATAGTGCACAGTACCCAGGGGTCACGGTTCCTCGTCACTCTTGGGGTCCACTGGCCTCAGCTTCGCTGGGGACTCACGATGGCCTTTGAGAAGTCAGGAAATCCACTTCTTGGGCTGCAGGGACTTCGGACTCCGGCGGGAGCGGCTTAGTTTGCGACTGTCATTTGTAGTTTTTGGTGCCTGCCAAGCAGGGGAGTCACTCCTTGACTCCAAGGGAGATTCTTCAGTCTTCCAAAGGTAGTGGAACGTCGAAGGTCCGGGATTCTTCTTCAGAGCGTTGTCCAGGGAAATCTAGGGTGCAATGCACAGGTTCCCCCTCTTATACTAAAAGAAAGGGAGGGACTAGCTCTATGACCCTACCTATGGGAGGGTCAGGGGAGTGGGTGGCTACACCCACTTCCCTTTGTCCAGTTTCGCGCCAGAGCAGGGGCAGGTAGCCCCTGAGCCGGTTTGAACTGGGGTATGCACAGAGGAGCCTTCTGCTCCCCCAGTGCAGGACTTCAAAGCACTCTAAGAGTGCACCCACCCAGCCCCAATACACTAAACCCTGTCTGGAAGGTGGTCACACCCCTTGGGACAGGATATCTGTTGTTGGGCTTCCTCCACTGCGAGTGTTGGTCAACAGCAGGAGGGCAGCCCAGTGTCTGTGACTGGTGGCATCCATTTTGTGATGCCAGGGCTCTGCAGGATTCTACCGCGTTTCCACAGTAGGTACATGTCTATCCCTCTAGAAGGGTGTAATGCTACCCCCGCCGCCAGGACTGGCGGGGGCGTAGTATTCCAAGATGTTTGACACCAAACATGACATGTTTCGATGCAGCCATTCCAAAGTTAGCATTCTACCGCGAGGATATAATGCACTTAAAAGTAAATGGTTTAACCGCATCCACAAACAGCCCCAGAGAATGGACTCTGAGAGCTGCAGAGGGACACTGCTCAGGCAGAGGCACCCCCTCACTTGGAAACTAAGCACCCTGCCCTCAGGATTGATAGAGCCTGCTTTAGGGGTGACTGATAAGTCTCAATGTGTGTGCAGGAGAGATATAGGGGACCTATATCTCAGTGAGGGGAGCTAGCACTTCCTCACCCAGGCTGCAGTAGCAGGCCTGTGGTGTCAGATTTAGTTTGCTTCCCAGGGGTGGCTTAATACATGCTTCAGCCCCTGGTAGGCCTGTGAAGTACCTATGCCCTTGGTACCTAAGGTACCATATACTAGGGACTCATAAGGTACCACAGTATCCAATCACTAGTGCACCTAGAGTGCACGCCGAATCGTTTAGAGAGAACAGAGAGGCTGGGGCCCTGATTGGCAGGGTCCCAGCCAGACTATAGCCAGAAACCAGTGTAAACATCAGAAAAAAGTGGGGGCAACATAAGAGGCAGATCCTACTCTCCTACACAACCCCCCACACGCAGGGACACTAAACTAACCTTGACCAGTTGAGTCTTCGTGTTCAAAGTGGAAATACCTTGAGAGTCCATCTGCATTGGCATGTTGGGTCCCAGGTCTATGTTCCACTGTATAGTCCATCCCCTGTAGGGAAATGGACCACCTCAAAAGTTTTGGGTTTTCACCTTTCATCTGTTTAAGCCATAGGAGGGGCTTGTGGTCAGTCTGAACTATGAAGTGAGTGCCAAACAAGTATGGCCTCAGCTTCTTCAGGGCCCACACCACAGCATAGGCCTCCTCTCTATAGCTGACCAACGTTTCTCTCTAGGGGTCAGCCTTCTGCTAATAAAAGCTACTGGCTGGTCTTGACCTTCATCATTCAGTTGAGACAGTACAGCTCCCACACCCAGCTCAGAAGCATCTGTTTGGACAATGAACTTTTTGGTGTAGTCTGGACTCTGTAAGATGGGGGCAGTGCACATGGCCTGCTTTAGGTCTTCAAATGCCTTCTGACAGCTAGCTGTCCACTGAACCTTTTTGGCATTTTCTTTGAGGTCAGATCATTCAAGGGGGTCACTATAGATCCATATCCCTTGACAAACCTCCTATAGTACCCAGTCAGGCCTAAGAAGGCTCTCACCTGTGTCTGGGTGGTTGGAGCAACCCATTCCATTATGGTTTGGATTTTGCTCTGTAAAGGCTGAACCTGGCCTCCACCTACAAGGTGGCCCAGGTATACAACCTGACTCTGCCCTATCTGGCACTTAGTGGCCTTGATAGTGAGGCCTGCTTTCTGCAGGGCCTCCAAAACATTCCTGAGGTGGACCAGGTGATCCTGCCAGGAGGAACTAAAGACAGCAATATCATCTAGATAAGCTGAGCAATAAGTTTCCATCCCTGTCAGAACTTTATTCACCAACTTCTGAAAAGTGGCAGGGGCATTTTTCAATCCAAAGGGCATCACCACAAAGTGGTAGTGCCCACCAGGGGTCGAAAATGCTGTTTTGGCTTTTGCATCATCAGCTAACCTGATCTGTCAGTAGCCAGCTGTCAGGTCAAAAGTGCTTAGATACTTGGCTGAGGCCAAAGTATCAATCAGCTCATCTGCCCTTGGTATGGGATAGGCATCAGTCCTAGTGACTACATTGAGGCCTCTGTAGTCTACACAAAACCTCATTTCTTTCTTACCACCCTGGGTATGAGGCTTGGGTACCAGGACTACTGGGCTAGCCCAAGGGCTATCTGAAGGCTCAATTACACCTAGCTCCAACATTTTCTGGACTTCAGTCCTGATACAGTCCCTGACATGGTCAGGTTGCCTGTAGATTTTATTATTGACAGGCAGACTGTCTCCAGTGTCCACCTCATGGGTGCACCAGGAAGTCTGACTAGGGGTCAGGCTAAACATATGTCTATACTGTTGCAGAACTTGTCTGCACTCAGTTTGCTGATGGTCAGTGAGGCTGCTTGCCAAAGCAACACCATCCACTGACCCATCATCAGGGTTCTGAGAGAGCAGGTCAGGGAGAGGGTCACTCTCCTCCTCCTGTTCCTCATCAGTTGCCATGAGCAAGCCCATGTCAGCCCTGTCAACATATGGCTTTAATCTGTTGACATGGAGCACCCTCAGGGGGCTCCTGGGAGTTCCAAGATTCACCAGGTAGGTGACTTCTCCCTTCTGTTCAACTATTGTATGGGGGCCACTCCACTTGTCCTGGAGGGCTGCTGGGGCCACAGGCTCCAATACCCACACCTTCTGTCCTGGCTGGTATACAGTCAGTACAGCCTTTTGGTCATGCCAAGCTTTTTGTAATTCTTGGCTGGCCTCCAGGTTTTTGGTTGCCTTTTTCATGTACTCAGCCATCCGGGAGCGGAGACCAAGTACATAGTCCATCACATCTTGTTTGGGGGCTTGAGAGGTAACTCCCAGCCCTCTTTCACCAAACACAATGGACCTCTCACAGGATGCCCAAACAGAAGCTCAAATGGGCTGTAACCAACCCCCTTCTGTGGAACCTCTCTGTATGCAAACAACAGGCAAGGAAGAAGAAGGTCCCATATCCGCCTAAGCTTCTCTGGGAGTCCTTTAATCATTCCTTTCAAGGTTTTGTTGAAGCGTTCAACTAAACCATTGCATTGTGGGTGATAGGGGGTGGTGAACTTATAAGTTACACCACACTCCTTCCACATTGCTTTCATATATCCTGACATGAAGTTGGTATCTCTGTCAGAAATGACCTCCTTTGGGAAACCCACTCTGGAGAAGACTCCAATGAGGGCTCTTGCCACCACAGGGGCTGTGGTGGTCCTCAGAGGAATTAGCTTCTGGGTACCTGGTGGCATGATCCACTACCACCAGGATAAACCTGTGCCCAGATGCAGTTTGAGGGTCAAGGGGACCAACAATGTCAATCCCTACCCTTTCAAAGGGTACCCCCACCACAGGTAGTGGTATCAGGGGGCCTTTGTTGTGCCACCTGCCTTACCACTGGCTTGGCAGGTGACACAGGAGCGACAAAACTCCTTTGTGTCCTCTGACATATGTGGCCAATGAAAATGTGGGACAAGCCTGTCCCAGGTCTTGTTTTGGCCCAAGTGACCTGCCAAAGGGATATCATGTGCTAGGGTCAAGAGGAACCCCTAAACTTCTGAGGTATTACCATCCTCCTGGTGGCTCCGGGGCTGGATCTCTACCCTCAGAATATAGGAGTCCCTCATCCCAATAAACTTTATGGGACCCACTAGCACTCCCAGCAGCCTCAGCAGCAGCCTGCTGTCTGAGGGGTTCAAGAGAGGGGCAGCACTGTTGCTCCTTACTCAGATCTTCCCTAGAAGGGCCCCCTGCCCCCAAGAACTCAACCTGATCAGGCTCAAGTCCCTCTGGGGCAGTTCCTTCTTCAGGATCTGCTTCACCTCCCTCTGGGGGTGAATCTGTGATCTGAGACAGAGGGGAAGGCACTGCCTTTACCCTACTGCTCCTCCTCTTGGTAAGAATCTGGTCCATTGTTCCAGGATCCAGAGCTGCTTCAGTGTTATGCATTCTTGCTTGTGACCTGGTCACAGCAAATACCTCTGCAGGGATGCCCAACATCTCAGCATGAGTCCATAACTCTACTTCAGACCAGGCTGAAGTCTCTAGATCATTGCCCAATAGACATTCGACAGGGAGGTCTGCACTGACTACAACCTTCTTGAGGCCAGTTACCCCTCCCCAGGAGAAATTCACAACTGCCAGACTATGGTTGGTCCTGACATTGCTTGCATTGGTCACCTGGTACATTTCGCCCAGGATGATCTGTCCAGGGTCCACAAGATCCTCTGCCACCATGGTGACACTAGCACCTGTGTCCCTAAATGCCAAAGCCTGTTTGCCATTTATTACAGGCTGCTGTTTGTATTTGCCCAGATTACTGGGACTTACTAGTAAGGACATATTAAGGTCTCCCTCACAAATCAGCATTGCCTGAGTGGGCACTCTGACTAGGTCAGAGTCCACTTCAGAACCCAGGGTCAACCCTACTACACCCTTATTCTGTGTACCACCTCCACAAGTAGCTGAGCTAGGGGGAACAGTTGCCTTAGGGGCAGGAGTGGTGGTGGTTTGGTCTTTGGACTTGTTACAATCAGAAGTCCAGTGCCCTTTCTGTTTACAGAATTTGCACCAGGGCTTCTTTTGGCCTTTTCCCTTGTTGGATTGTGACTCCCCACCAGATGCAGATTTTTGGGGCCCTTGTGAAGACTTCTGGTCTTTTGACTTATCCCCACCTTTCTCAGAGCCCTTAGGATCTTGCTTCTTAGTGTCACCCCCTTGGTTCTGGGGTTTCTGCCTTACCCTGGTTCTGACCCATTTGTCTGCCTTCTTTCCCAATTCTTGGGGAGAGGTCAGATCTGAGTCCACCAGGTATTGATGCAACAACTGGTTCTGGCAATTATTAAGGATCTGTTCTCTCATCATCAGATTATACAATCCCTTGAAATCAGTAACCCTACTGCCAACCAGCCAACCCTCCAGAGCCTTGGTTGCACAATATACAAAGTCAGTCCAGTCCTGAGTCTGTGCCTTCTGGGTGTCTCTGAACTTTAACCTGTACTGCTCAGTGGTTAAGCCAAACCCATCTATCAGTGCACTCTTCAGGACTTCATAATTATCAGCATCCTCTTCTCTAACAGTGAGGAGCTTGTCTCTACCTTTGTCTGAAAAGGAGAGCCACAAGATTGCTGCCCACTGCTTTTGGGGGACCTGCTGTACTCTACAGGCCCTCTCCATAGCAGTTATCCACTTGTGGATATCATCCCCACTCTGGTAGGGAGGAACAACCTTGCTCAGGTTCCTATGGTCTGGAATAGATTCTCTGCCTCTAGGGACACTGTTGCTGCCACCAAGGGGTTCTAACCCCTCTCTTCTAGAAGCTCTCTGGATCTCCAGGGCTTCTCTATCCAGTGCCAACTGCTTGGTTCTGAGGGCAACTCTTGCTTCCTCATACTGCAGCAGTTTGCACATTCTTTCAGAGAAGGTCTCTCTTATGGGAAAGTATGAGTTCCTCTGGTGGACAAATTCTCTGCCAGAGTGATAAGAGTGGTCAGATTCCCTGGAAGGGGACCTATGCCTCTCCTCCACTCTTTCAGCTCTCTTAGGGAGAATTCCTCTGTCCTTTTCAGGCCCCTTGAGGCCTGGCCCTTCAATCACAGAGTCTTGGTCATTCTGATTTTCATCATCTGACCCAGATACTGTAATTGACCCACTCACTGATTCAGACCCATTAGCTCCTAGAGCCAATCTAAGATCATCTGCTGTCAGCAGATCTATCAGGTGTAGTGTGGAGGGACTCTGTCCTAGCTTCAGGTGTCTTTCAACACACATGGCTCTCAAGTCAGAGAAAGCCATGTCCTTATACTGAGGCTGAGTGGATCCACTGGTTCCACCCTTTAAGGACATTCTAGTGTTGTGCAGTGTTGTACTACCTACACTATTTTGTGGCCTACTGATACTAGCTTGAGCTGTAGAAAGGGTGTGCTATCCCTTGGCACACAGCTCTAAGTTCAGTAGAACTTATTGATACTAACCTTGACTTTATATGTACCTCAAGTACCTATTGTGGTTTTCAGTTAGTAATTCAAATAGAGATTTTCTGGTAAAACAATAGCAAGCTGGAATCCCACACGCTGCCCACCAATGTGAGAAGTTGGCCTGGTATATGCTGTTCACTAATTAAAGTGGACAACTTGCACCAGAACAATTCGACTCTTATGGTAGATAGGTTTAAGACAACCTTTATAGAAAGCTATCCTAGTGGTAGCTGTGGAGAGCAGCCTTCAGGCTAAGTCTTGAAGGAATGTAAAGCAGCTTGTTTTACCACACAATCTCTTGAATCACCAAATGAAAAGACACCACACAGGTATATATATCAAATATATATGTATTTATTAATAAACACTCTCTACTAATCTCTTTATGAGATTAGAAGTCAGGAACATATGTACAAGTCAAATGTTATCAAAATAAGTTTAGCACAATCGAATATCACAATCTTAGTTTGGCTAGACCTAGGTCTAGGGCATCTAGAATCGAGGGACCCCAAGAACCACCCCAGGTAGTTATAGGAGACCCACAGGGGACGGACGCGGTGTCCTGGCACCGGTGCGAGTCCTGTACGAGTCTATGCGCACAGACGCGATTGAGATTTCAATGTTAAAGGTCCCTTGCGTGTTCGAGGCGAACACACCGATCGGTCCTTGTACGAGTCGAAGGACGCGGTTACAGATAGAGTTGCAAGGGAGATGGACGCACTGTGTCTAACACAGACGCAAACCTTGCGCGAGTCAGTGCAATGGAGGTCTCAATGTTACAGGCCCCTTGTGTGTTCGAGGCGAACACCGATCGGACTCAGTACGAGTCAAAGGACACAGTTCTAGATAGTGTTACAAAGGAGATGGACGCGGTGTGTCTAACACAGACGCGAACCCTGTACGAGTCAGCGCAATTGTCGCACTTAGAAAGGAAGAGTTTTAGGGCACTTCGAGGGAAGCTACAAGCAAGTCACTTACAGGGTAAGTAGTTCTAGGGCCCACACCCACAGGAGCACCGTAGTGCTGAAGTTACCTCACCCAGGGGAGCCGGGTGCATAGGTGTCCTTTGGTGTCGGGTCGCGACGTCGTTTTCAATGGGAGCCAGTGAAGACTTGCTGCTTGCGGCGACAGGAGAAGTGTCCGGAGGAATCCAAGCCTGGATTCGGAAGATGGAAGACCTGAAAGCAGAGGGGACAGTGTTCAAAGTCACTTGGCAGTGACTCGGGGCAAGGAAGATGGATGCCTACCGTCGTCGCAAGATTCAGGTCGTTCGCGGTTGCCTTGACTCTTCAGCCACGAGGTCCAGGAGGAGTCGACGACAACCAGGAGCTGTATTCCGTGTGTCCCACGATTTCTGCAGCTTACTTCGGTGTCGGCGACTCGATTGGAGCCAACAAGCCTTGGTAACAGCAAGTCTTGGGAAAAGTGTGAAGAGGCAATGGCGCAGACCAGCAAGGTCTGTGGGACTCACCCAGCGAGGATAAGTCAGGGCAGGCCTGGAGCAACCAGGGGAGCCCTTTGGTGTCTTTAGAAAGTCTTCTGGGGACCCACAAGCCGGCTTACAAGGGATCGCAAAGACGCCTCGGGAGGATTTGCTCAACAGGGGCCCACGGTCACTCGGGACATGGTAGGCCTCTGATCTTCGGAGGGATTCCTGCTGGAGGCTAGCACCACAGGTGGCTTAAAGCACAAGTTCGTGGAACGTTGTGAAGGGGTTGTACTCGACAATAGTGCACAGTACCCAGGGGTCATGGTTCCTCGTCACTGTTGGGGTCCACTGGCCTCAGCTTCACTGGGAACTCACGATGGTCTTTGAGAAGTCAGGAAATCCACTTCTTGGGCTGCAGGGACTTCGGACTCCGGCGGGAGCGGCATAGTTTGCGACCGTCGTTTGTAGTTTTTGGTGCCTGCCAAGCAGGGGAGTCACTCCTTGACTCCAAGGGAGATTCTTCAGTCTTCCAAAGGTAGTGGAACGTCGAAGGTCTGGGATTATTCTTCAGAGCGTCATCCAGGGAAATCTAGGGTGCAATGCACAGGTTCCCCCTCTTATACTAAAAGAAAGGGAGGGACTAGCTCTATGACCCTACCTATGGGAGGGTCAGGGAGTGGGTGGCTACACCCACTTCCCTTTGTCCAGTTTCGCGCCAGAGCAGGGGCAGGTAGCCCCTGAGCCGGTTTGAACTGGGGTATGCACAGAGGAGCCTTCTGCTCCCCCAGTGCAGGACTTCAAAGCACTCTAAGAGTGCACCCACCCAGCCCCAATACACTAAACCCTGTCTGGAAGGTGGTCACACCCCCTTGGGACAGGATATCTATTGTTGGGCTTCCTCCACTGCGAGTGTTGGTCATCAGCAGGAGGGCAGCCCAGTGTCTGTGACTGGTGGCATCCATTTTGTGATGCCAGGGCTCTGCAGGATTCTACCGCGTTTCCACAGTAGGTACATGTCTATCCCTCTAGAAGGGTAGAATGCTACCCCCGCCGCCAGGACTGGCGGGGGGTAGTATTCCAAGATGTTTGACACCAAACACGACATGTTTCGATGCAGCCATTCCAAAGTTAGCATTCTACCGCGAGGATATAATGCACTTAAAAGTATATGGTTTAACCGCATCCACAAACAGCCCCAGAGAATGGACTCTGAGAGCTGCAGAGGGGCCCTGCTCAGGCAGAGGCACCCCCTCACATGGAAACTAAGCACCCTGCCCTCAGGATTGATAGGGCCTGCTTTAGGGGTGACTGATAAGTCTCAATGTGTGTGCAGGAGAGATATAGGGGACCTATATCTCAGTGAGGAGTGCTAGCACGTCCTCACCCAGGCTGCAGTAGCAGGCCTGTGGTGTCAGATTTAGTCTGCTTCCCAGGGGTGGCATAATACATGCTTCAGCCCCTGGTAGGCCTGTGAAGTACCTATGCCCTTGGTACCTAAGGTACCATATACTAGGGACTCATAAGGTACCACAGTATCCAATCACTAGTGCACCTAGAGTGCACTCCGAATCGTTTAGAGAGAACAGAGATGCTGGAGCCCTGATTGGCAGGGTCCCAGCCAGACTATAGCCAGAAACCAGTGTAAACATCAGAAAAAAAGTGGGGGCAACATAAGAGGCAGATCCTACTCTCCTACAAGGACCACACCAGGTATATATTTAAAATATATGTATTTAGTCTTAAACACACCCCTCTAGTCTCTTTATGAGGCTAGAGTTCGAAGTACATAAGTTACAAGTCAGTAATCAACAGTAATAGCACAAATACACGTTTGAGCCCTAGGGGCGTACCAAACCATATACCAATAAAGTGGTATAAGAACCACGACTGAGCTAGACACAAGGCCTAGAGCCTGTAGAAGTGCTTGGCCCTCAAGGAACCACCCAAGGTAGTGACACAGGGGACCCACGGGGGACGTGTGCAGTGTGAGAACACAGCCGCGAGCCGCCGTTGACTTCTATGGGGAATGTCGCGGTTGGAGTTTTAAAGAAAAAGGACACTTAGAGGAGGACTTGGAGCAAACCCCTTTAGAACTGGGTTGTTCTAGAGTCTATACCCATGGGAGCACCGGAGTACTCGAGTTACCTCACCCAGGGGAGCCGGGTGCATAGGTGTCTTTCGGGGTCGGGTTTCGTCGTCGTTTTCTATGGCGATCTGCTGCAAAGTACTGCTGGCGGCCAAGTCGAAAGTGTTTGGGTGGATCCAAAGGTGGATCAAAGATCTGAAGAACCTGAAAGCAGAGGGGACACAGTCTGTGTCACTAGCCAGTGACCAGGAAGGCGATGAGCAGATGCCCACCGATGTTGAGTGCTTCAGGTAGGTTGACAGTCATCTTGACTCTTCAGCCACGAGGTCCAGGAGGCGTCGACGATGACCAGGAGCTGGATTCGAGCTGTTCCACGACGTCTGTCAATTGCAGGGGTGTCGGTGACCGGATTGGACCCAACAAGCCTTGGCAACAGCAAGTCTTCTAGAAACACAGAAAGGACGGTGATGCAAACCAGCAAGGTCTGGGGGACTCACCCAGCAAGGGTAAGTCAGGGCACGTCTGGAGCAACCAGGAAAGCCCAAGCATAAGAGGATTGGACTTCGGGAGGGCCCACTAGCCAACGGACTAGCGACCGTGAAGGAGCCTCGAGTGGACGCACTTGGAGCTGGCTTACGGGACACTCGTGGAGTGGAGGCCAGTGATCTTCAGTGCAGGCAGTGCTGGAGAAGAGGGCTACTCGGAGCCCAAAGCACAACTTCGTGGGAGACCAGGAAGAGGTTGCACTTGCAAATGTTCTCGGTGCCCAGGGGTCACGGTTCCACATTACCCACGATAGCCATGGGCCTCAGCTTCACTGGGGACTCAGGGTAGCCTCGGGGAAGTCTGGAAATCCACCTCTGGTGTTGCAAAGACTTCGGCGTCCGGCGGGAGCTTCAGCGATGCAGACCGGACAATTGCTTCTTAGGTGCCTGCCAAGCAGGGGAGTCACTCCTTGACCCCAAGGGAGATTCTTCAGTCCTCTAGTCTTAAAGTAGAGCGTCGAAGGTCCAGGATTCAGTGTCAGAGTTTCATCCAGGATAATCTAAAGTCCTAAGGACTGGGGTCCCATACTTATACTAAGGTAGGGGGTTGGACATTCTCTGGGGACCCACCTATGGGAGGGTCAGGGAAGAGGGGTGGTTACGCCCTTTCCCTTTGTCCAGTTTCACGCCAGAGCAGGGGCTGGAAGCCCCTGAGCCGGTTTGAACTGGGGTATGCACAGGGACACCAAATCTGCCCCCAGTGCTGGACTTCAAAGCACTCTGAGAGGGCACAGACCCAGCCCCAATACACATCAGCCTGTCTGGGAGGTGGTTACACCTCCCTGCAACAGGAAACCTATTGTCCAGGCCTCCTCTGCTGGAGTTTCGGTCAGCAGCAGGAGGCCAGACCCGTGTCTGTGGCTGCAGCATCCATTTTGTGATGCCAGGGCTCTGTAAAGTTAATACCGGGTATGCCAATTGGCACATGTCTCTCCCTCTCGAAGGGTGGAATGCTACCCCCGCTGCCAGAACTGGTGGGTGGTAGTATTCCAAGATGTTTGACACCAAACACGACATGTTTCCGTGCAGCCATCCCAAAGTTAGCATTTAACGTGAGGTTATAATGCACTTAAGAGTATATGGTCAGGCTGCACTGCAAACAGCATCAGAGAAGGTACTCCGAATGCTGCAGAGGGGCTCTGCTCATGCAGGGGCACCCTCTCACATAAAAACCAAGCACTCTGCCTTCAGGATTGTCAAGGCCTGCCATAGGAGTGACTTATAGGTTTATATGTGTGTGCAATGGTAGTGATATAGGTAGCCTATACCACTGTAAGGGGTGCATGCACCACCTTACTCAGGCTGCAGTAGCAGACCTGTGGTGTCATTTTGGAGGGCCTTCCAGGGGTGGCACTATACATGCTTCAGCCCCTGGTAGGCCCCTGGGGTACCTATGCCCTGGGTACATAGTATACCATATACTAGGGACTTATAAGGGCACCCCAGAATCCAATCAGAGAAGTACCTAAGGTACTTGGAATGCATTTAGAGAGGAAGCAGCTAGGCTGGGGACCTGAATAGCAGGGCCCCAGCCAGACTAAAGTCAAAATACAGTGAAGCATCAGCAAAAAGTGGGGGTAACCATAAGAGGCAGATCCTACTCTCCTACACCCCTCTTCCCTCTTCCTGCAACTCTCGTGCCTCTTCTTGCACCCCTGTTCCCTCTTTCTGCACCTCTCTTGCCTGTTTCTGCACCTCTCTTACCTCTTTCTGCAATTCTCTTGCTTCTTTCTGCACGTCTGTTGGATCTTTCTGCACTTCTCTTGCCTCTTTCTGCACCCCTCTTGCCTCTTTCTGCACCTCTGTTGCTTCTTTCTGTACTTCTCTTGCTACTTTCTGTACCTCTCTTGCTTCTTTCTGTGCCCCTCTTGCCTTTTTCTGCAGTTCTCTTGCCTCTTTCTGCACCCCTGTTCCCTCTTTCTGCCCCTCTCTTGCCTCTATCTGCATCCCTCTTTGCTCTTTCTGCACCTCTCTTGCCTGTTTCTGCAACTTTCTTGCTTCTTTTTGTACTTCTCTTGCCTATTTTTGCACCCCTCATGCCTCTTTCTACACCCCTGTTGATTATTTCTGAATTTCTCTTGCTTCTTTTTGTGCTTCTCTTGCCTATTTTTGCACCCCTTGTGCCTCTTTCTGCACCCCTGTTGCTATTTTCTACACTTCTCTTGCTTCTATCTGCACCTCTCTTGCTTTGTTCTGCACCCCTGTTGCCTCTTTCTGCACTCGTCTTCCCTCTTTTTCCTCCTCTTTTGTCTCTTTGTGCGCCTCTCTTGTCTCTTTGTGCACCTCTCTTGCCTCTTTCTGCACATCTGTTGTCTCTTTCTGCACCTCTGTTGATTCTTTCTGCACTTCTCTTGCTTCTTTCTGCAGCTCTCTTGCAAATATGTGCAACCCTCTTGCCTCTTTCTGCACCCCTCTGTCCTCTTTCTGCACCTCTCTTGCCTCTGTCTGCATCCCTCTTCCCTCTTTCTGCACCCCTCTTGCCTCTTTCTGCACCTCTCTCTTCACCTCTCTTGCCTGTTTCTGAAACTTTCTTTCTTTATTCTGCAGTTCTCTTGCCTCCTTCTGCACCTCTGTTCCTTCTTTCTGCACTTCTCTTGCCTATTTCTGCACCCGTCTTGCCTCTTTCTGCACCCCTGTTGCTTATTTCTGCACTTCTCTTGCTTCTTTTGTACCTCTCATGCTTCTTTTTGCACCCTTTTTGCCTCTTTCTGCACCCCTCTTCCCTCTTTCTGCACCTCTCTTGCCTCTTTCTGCACCTCTCTTGTCTCCTTCTGCACTACTCTTGCCTCTTTCTGCACCTCTGTTGCTTTTTTCTGCACCACTGTTACGTCTTTCTGCACTCGGCTTCCCTCATTCTGCACTTCTCTTGCCTCTTTCTGTACCCCTCTTGCCTCTTTCTTTACCTCTGTTGCTTTTTTCTGCACTTCTCTTGCTTCTTTCTGCAGCTCTCTTGCAAATTTGTGCATCCCTCTTCCCTCTTTCTGCACCTCTCTTGCCTGTTTCTGCAACTTTCGTTCTTCTTTCTGCAGTTCTCTTGCCTCCTTCTGCACCACTGTTGCTTCTTTTTCTACTTTTCTTGCCTATTTCTGCACCCCTTGTGCCTCTTTCTGCATTCCTTTAGCTTATTTCTGCACTTTTCTTGCTTCTTTTTGTACCTCTCATGCTTCTTTCTGCACCCCTCTTGTCTCTTTCTGCACCCCTATTCCCTCTATCGGCACCTCTCTTGCCTCTTTCTGCAAATTCTCTTGCCTCTTTCTGCACTTCTCTTGCCTTTTTCTGCACCTCTGTTACTTTTTTCTGTACTTCTCTTGCTTCTATCTGCACCTCTCTTGCTTCTTTCTGTGCCCCTCTTGCCTTTTTCTGCAGTTCTCTTGCCTCTTTCTGCACCCCTGTTCCCTCTTTCTGCCCCTCTCTTGCCTCTATCTGCATCCCTCTTCCCTCTTTCTGCACCTCTCTTGCCTGTTTCTGCACCTCAGTTGCTTCTTTATGCACTTCTCTTGCTTCTTTCTGCATCTCTTTTACAAATGTGTGCACCCCTATTGCCTCATTCTGCACCCGTCGTCCCTCTTTCTGCACCTCTCTTGCCTCTGTCTGCATCCCTCTTCCCTCTTTCTGCACCTCTCTTGCCTGTTTCTGCAACTTTCTTGCTTCTTTCTGCAGTTCTCTTGCCTCCTTCTGCACCACTGTTGCTTCTTACTGCACCTCTATTGCCTATTACTGCACCCCTCGTGCCTCTTTCTGCACCCCTGTTGCTTATTTCTGCACTTCTCTTGCTTCTTTTTGTACCTCTCATGCTTCTTTCTGCACCCCTCTTTCCTCTTTCTGCACCCCTCTTCCCTCTTTCTGCACCTCTTTTGTCTCTTTGTGCACCTCTCTTGCCTCTCTCTGCACTTCTGCTGCCTCTTTCTGCACCTATGTTGCTTCTTTCTACACTTCTCTTGCATCTTTCTACACCTCTGTTGCTTCTTTCAGCACCACTCTTGCCTCTTTCTGCACCCTTTTTGCCTCGTTCTGTAATTCTGTTGCTTCTTTCTGCACTTCTCTTGCCTCTTTCTCCACCTCTCTTCCCTCTTTCTGCACCTCTCTTGCCTTTTTCTGCAGTTCTCTTGCCTGTTTCTGCACCCCTGTTCCCTCTTTCTGCACCTCTCTAGCCTGTTTCTGCATTTCTCTTGCTTCTTTCTGCACCCCCTCTTGCCCATTTCTGCTCCCCTCTTCCCTCTTCCTGCACTTCTCTTGCCTCTTTCTGCACCCTTCTTGCCTCTTTCTGCACCTCTGTTGCTTCTTTCTGCACTTCTCTTGCTTCTTTCTGCAGCTCTCTTGCAAATTTGTGCACCCCTCTTGCCTCTTTCTGCACCCCTCTTTTCTCTTTCTGCCCCTCTCTTGCCTCTTTCTGCACCCCTCTTGCCTCTTTCAGCACTTCTCTTGCCTTTTTCTACACCTCTGTTGCTTTTTTCTGCACTGCTCTTGCTTCTATCTGCACCTATCTTGCTTCTTTCTTAACCCCTCTTGCCTCTTTCTGCATTCGCCTTCCCTCTTTATGTACCTCTCTTGGCTCTTTCTGCTCCCCTCTTCCTTCTTTCTGCACTTCTCTTGCCTCTTTCTGCACCCCTCTTCCCTCTTTCTGCACCTCTCTTGCCTTTTTCTGCAGTTCTCTTGCCTCTTTCTGCACCCCTGTTCCGTCTTTCTGCACCTCTGTTTCCTGTTTCTGCACTTCTCTTGCTTCTTTCTGCACCCCCTCTTGCCTCTTTCTGCACTCCTCGTCACTCTTCCTGCACTTCTCTTGCCTCTTTCTGCAACTTCCTTGCCTCTTTCTGCACTTCTGTTGCTTCATTCTGCACTACTCTTGCTTCTTTCTGCAGCTCTCTTGCAAATTTGTGCACCCCTCTTACCTCTTTCTGGCCATCTCTTGCCTCTGTCTGCATCCCTCTTCCCTCTTTCTGCACATCTCTTGACTGTTTCTGCAACTTTCTTGCTTCTTTCTGCAGTTCTCTTGCCTCCTTCTGCACCTCTGTTGCTTCTTTTTGTAATTCTCTTGCCTATTTTTGCACCCCTCATGCCTCTTTCTACACACCTGTTGATTATTTCTGCATTTCTCTTGCTTCTTTTTGTGCTTCTCTTGCCTATTTTTGCACCCCTCGTCCCACTTTCTGCACCCCTGTTGCTATTTTCTGCACTTCTCTTGCTTCTATCTGCACCTCTCTTGCTTCGTTCTGCACCCCTGTTGCCTCTTTCTGCACTCGTCTTCCCTCTTTTTGCACCTCTTTTGTCTCTTTGTGCGCCTCTCTTGTCTCTTTGTGCACCTCTCTTGCCTCTTTCTGCACTTCTGTTGTCTCTTTCTGCACCTCTGTTGATTCTTTCTGCACTTCTCTTGCTTCTTTCTGCAGCTCTCTTGCAAATATGTGCAACACTCTTGCCTCTTTCTGCACCCCTCTGTCCTCTTTCTGCACCTCTCTTGCCTCTGTCTGCATCCCTCTTCCCTCTTTCTGCACCTCTCTTGCCTGTTTCTGCAACGTTCTTGCTTCTTTCTGCAGTTCTCTTGCCTCCTTCTGCACCCCTGTTGCCTCTTTCTGCACTCGTCTTCCCTCTTTTTGCACCTCTTTTGTCTCTTTGTGCGCCTCTCTTGTCTCTTTGTGCACCTCTCTTGCCTCTTTCTGCACTTCTGTTGTCTCTTTCTGCACCTCTGTTGATTCTTTCTGCACTTCTCTTGCTTCTTTCTGCAGCTCTCTTGCAAATATGTGCAACACTCTTGCCTCTTTCTGCACCCCTCTGTCCTCTTTCTGCACCTCTCTTGCCTCTGTCTGCATCCCTCTTCCCTCTTTCTGCACCTCTCTTGCCTGTTTCTGCAACTTTCTTGCTTCTTTCTGCAGTTCTCTTGCCTCCTTCTGCACCTCTGTTGCTTCTTTCTGCACTTCTCTTGCCTATTTCTGTGCCCCTCGTGCCTCTTTCTGCATCCCTGTTGCTTATTTCTGCACTTCTCTTGCTTCTTTTTGTACCTCTCATGCTTCTTTCTGCACACCTCGTTCCTCTTTCTGCACCCGTCTTGCCTCTTTCTGCACCTCTCTTGCCTCTTTCTTCACCTCTCGTGCCTGTTTCTGAAACTTTCTTTCTTTATTCTGCAGTTCTCTTGCCTCCTTATGCACCTCTGTTCCTTCTTTCTGCACTTCTCTTGCCTATTTCTGCACCCTTCGTGCCTCTTTCTGCACCCCTGTTGCTTATTTCTGCACTTCTCTTGCTTCTTTTTGTACCTCTTGTGCTTCTTTCTGCACTCATCTTGCCTCTTTCTGCACCCCTCTTCCCTCTTTCTGCACCTCTCTTGCCTCTTTCTGCACCTCTCTTGCCTCCTTCTGCGCTACTCTTGCCTCTTTCCGCACCTCTGTTGCTTTTTTCTGCAATTCTCTAGCTTCTATCTGTACCTCTCTTGCTTCTTTCTGCACCCCTGTTACCTCTTTCTGCACTCGGCTTCCCTCTTTCTGCACTTCTCTTGCCTCTTTCTGTACCCCTCTTGCCTCTTTCTTTACCTCTGTTGCTTTTTTCTGCACTTCTCTTGCTTCTTTCTGCAGCTCTCTTTCAAATTTGTGCACCCCTCTTGGCTCTTTCTGTACCTCTCTTGCCTCTGTCTGCATCCCTTTTCCCTCTTTCTGCACCTCTCTTGCCTGTTTCTGCAACTTTCTTTCATCTTTCTGCAGTTCTCTTGCCTCCTTCTGCACCACTGTTGCTTCTTTCTCCACTTTTCTTGCCTATTTATGCATCCCTCGTGCCTCTTTCTACATCTCTGTTGCTTATTTCTGCACTTTTCTTGCTTCTTTTTGTACCTCTCATGCTTCATTCTGCACCCCTCTTGTCTCTTTCTGCACACCTATTCCCTCTATCTGCACCTCTCTTGCCTCTTTCTGCAACTCTCTTGCCTCTTTCTGCACTTCTCTTGCCTTTTTCTGCACCTCTGTTACTTTTTTCTGCACTTCTCTTGCTTCTATCTGCACCGCTCTTGCTTCTTTCTGCACCCCTGTTGCCTCTTTCTGCACTCGTCTTCCCTCTTTCTGCACCTCTCTTGTCTCTTTGTGCACCTCTTGTGTCTCTTTGTGCACCTCTCTTACCTCTTTCTGCACTTCTGTTGCCTCTTTCTGCACCTCAGTTGCTTCTTTCTGCACTTCTCTTGCTTCTTTCTGCATCTCTCTTACAAATGTGTGCTCCCCTATTGCCTCTTTCTGCACCCGTCTTCCCTCTTTCTGCACCTCTCTTGCCTGTTTCTGCAACTTTCTTGCTTCTTTCTGCAGTTCTCTTGCCTCCTTCTGCACCACTGTTGCTTCTTACTGCAATCCTCTTGCCTATTTCTGCACCCTTCGTGCCTCTTTCTGCACCCCTGTTGCTTATTTCTGCACTTCTCTTGCTTCTTTTTGTACCTCTTGTGCTTCTTTCTGCACCCCTCTTTCCTCTTTCTGCACCCCTCTTCCCTCTTTGTGCACCTCTTTTGTCTCTTCTGTTGCCTCTTTCTGCACCTATGTTGCTTCTTTCTGCACTTCTCTTGCCTCTTTCTGCACCTCTGTTGCTTCTTTCAGCACCTCTGCTACTTTTCTTGCCTCTTTCTGCACCCCTTTTGCCTCGTTCTGTAATTCTGTTGTTTCTGTCTGCACTTCTCTTGCTACTTTCTGCACCTCTCTTGCTTCTTTCTGCACCCCTCTTGCCTCTTTCTGCACCTCTCTTCCCTCTTTCTGCCCCTCTCTTGCCTTTTTCTGCAGTTCTCTTGCCTCTTTCTGCACCTCTCTTGCCTGTTTCTACACTTCTCTTGCTTCTTTCTGCACCCCCACTTGCCCATTTCTGCTCCCCTCTTAACTCTTCCTGCACTTCTCTTGCCTCTTTCTGCACCCTTCTTGCCTCTTTCTGCACCTCTGTAGCTTCTTTCTGCACTTCTCTTGCTTCTTTCTGTAGCTCTCTATCAAATTTGTGCACCCCTCTTGCCTCTTTCTGCACCCCTCTTTCCTCTTTCTGCACCTCTTGTGCCTTTGTCTGCATCCCTCTTCCCTCTTTCTGCACCTCTCTTGCCTGTTTCTGCAACTTTCTGGCTTCTTTCTGCAGTTCTCTTGCCTCCTTCTGCACCTCTGTGGCTTCTTTCTGCACTTCTCTTGCCTATTTCTGCACCCCTCATGCCTCTGTCTGCACCCCTGTTGCTTATTTCTGCACTTCTCTTGCTTCTTTTTGTTCCTCTTGTGCTACTTTCTGCACCCCTCTTTCCTCTTTCTGTACCCCTCTTCCCTCTTTCTGCACTTCTCTTGCCTCTTTCTGCACCTCTCTTGCCTCTTTCGGCACTTCTCTTGCCTTTTTCTGCACCTCTGTTGCTTTTTTCTGCACTTCTCTTGCTTCTATCTGCACCTCTCTTGCTTCTTTCTTAACCCCTGTTGCCTCTTTCTGCATTCACCTTCCCTCTTTATGTACCTCTTGTCTCTTTCTGCTCCCCTCTTCCCTCTTTCTGCACTTCTCTTGCCTCTTTCTGCACCCCTCTTGCCTCTTTCTGCACCTCTGTTGCTTCTTTCTGCACTTCTCTTGCTTCTTTCTGCAGCTCTCTTGCAAATTTGTGCACCCCTCTTGCCTCTTCCTGCACCCCTCTTCCCTCCTTCTGCACCTCACTTGCATCTGTCTGCATCCCTCCTCCCTCTTTCTGCACCTCTCTTGCCTGCTTCTGCAACTTTCTTGCTTCTTTATGCAGTTTTCTTGCCTCCTTCTGCACCACTGTTGCTTCTTTCTGCAATTCTCTTGCCTATTTCTGCACCCCTTGTGCCTCTTTCTGCACCCCTGTTGCTTATTTCTGTACTTTTCTTGCTTGTTTTTGTACCTCACGTGCTTCTTTCTGCATACCTATTGTCTCTTTCCGCACCCCTCTTCCCTCTTTCTGGACCTCTCTTACCTCTGTATGCACCTCTCATGCCTCTTACTGCACTTCTCTTGCTTCTTTCTGCACCTCTCTTGCTTCTTTCTGCACCCCTGTTGCCTCTTTCTGCACTCGTCTTCCCTCTTTGTGCACCTCTCTTGTCTCTTTGCGCACCTCTCTTGCCTCTCTCTGCACCTCTGTTGCCTTTTTCTGCACCTATGTTTCTTCTATCTGCACTTCTCTTGCCTCTTTCTGTACCTCTGTTGCTTCTTTCAGCACCTCTCTTGCCTCTTTCTGCACCTCTCTTGCCTCGTTCTGTGCTTCTATTGCTTCTTTCTGCACTTCTCTATCTACTTTCTGCACCTTTCTTGCATCTTTCTGCGCACCTCTTGCCTCTTTATGCACCTCTCTTCCCTCTTTCTGCACCTCTCTTGCCTTTTTCTGTGGTTCTCTTGCCTCTTTCTGCACCCCTGTTCCCTCTTTCTGCACCTTGCTTGCCTGTTTCTGCACTTCTCTTGCTTCTTTCTGCACCCCCTCTTGCCTCTTTCTGCTCCCCTCTTCCCTCTTCCGGCACTTCTCTTGCCTCTTTCTGCACCCTTCTTGGCTCTTTCTGCACCATTGTTTCTTCTTTCTTCACTTCTCTTGCTTATTTCTCCACTTCTCTTGCTTCTTTTTGTACCTCTCGTGCTTCTTTCTGCACCCCTCTTGCCTCATTCTGCACCCCTCTTCCTTCTTTCTGCACCTCTCTTGCCTCTTCCTGCACCTCTCCTGTCTCTTTCTGCACCTCTGTTGCTTTTTTCTGCACTTCTCCTGCTTCCATCTGCGCCTCTCTTACTTTTTACTGCATCCCTGTTGCTTCTTTCCGCACTCATCTTCCCTCTTTGTGCACCTCTCTTGTCTCTTTGTGCACCTCTCTTGTCTCTTTCTGCACCCCAGTTGCTAATATCTGCGCTTCTCTTGCTCCTTTCTGCAACTCTCTTGCAAATATGTGCACCCCTCTTGCCTCTTTTTCTGCATCCCTCTTTCCTATTTCTGCACCTCTCTTACCTCTGTCTGTATCCCTCTTCCCTCTTTCTGCACCTCTCATAACTGTTTCTGCAACTTTCTTTCTTCTTTATGCACTTCTCTTGTCTATTTCTGCACCCCTCGTGCCTCTTTCTGCATCCCTGTTGCTTATTTCTATACTTCTCTTGCTTCTTTTGTACCTCTCGTGCTTCTTTCTGCACCCTTCTTGCCTCTTTCTGCACCACTCTTCCCTCTTTCTGCCCCTCTCTTGCCTCCTTCTGCACTTCTCTTGCCTCTTTCTACACCTCTGTTGCTTTTTTCTAGACTTCTCTTGCATCTATCTGCTTCTATCTATCTGCTTCTATCTGCACCTCTCTTGCTTCTTTCTGCACTCCTGTTACCTCTTTCTGCACTCGGCTTCCCTCTCTTGCCTGTTTCTGCAACTTTTTGGCTTCTTTCTGCAGTTCTCTTGCCTCCTTCTGCACCTCTGTTGCTTCTTTCTGCACCCCTCTTTCCTCTTTCTGCACCCCTCTTCCCTCTTTCTGCACCTCTCTTGCCTCTTTCTGCACCTCTCTTGCCTCCTTCAGCACTTCTCTTGCCTTTTTCTGCACCTCTGTTGCTTTTTTCTGCACTTCTCTTGCTTCTATCTGCACCTCTCTTGCTTCTTTCTTAACCCCTGTTGCCTATTTCTGCATTCGCCTTCCCTCTTTATGTACCTCTCTTGTCTCTTTCTGCTCCTCTCTTCCCTCTTTCTGCACTGCTCTTGCCTCTTTCTGCACCCCTCTTGCCTCTTTCTGCACCTCTGTTGCTTCTTTCTGCACTTCTCTTGCTTCTTTCTGCAGCTCTCGCAAATTTGTGCATCCCTCTTGCCTCTTCCTGCACCCCACTTCCCTCCTTCTGCACCTCTCTTGCATCTGCCTACATCCCTCCTCCCTCTTTCTGCACATCTCTTGCCTGTTTCTGCAACTTTCTTGCTTCTTTCTGCATTTCTCTTGCCTCCTTCTTCACCTCTGTTGCTTCTTTCTGCACTTCTCTTGCCTATTTCTGTACCCTTCGTGGCTCTTTCTGCACCCCCGTTGCTTATTTCTGCACTTCTCTTGCTTCTTTTTGTACCTCTCGTGCTTCTTTCTGCCCCCCTCTTGCCTCTTTCTGCTCCCCTCTTCCCTTTTTCTGCACCTCTCTTGCCTCTTTCTGCATCTCTCTTGCCTCTTTCTGCTCCTCTGTTGCTTCTTTTTGCACTTCTCTTGCTTCTTTCTGCATCTCTCTTGCAAATTTGTGCACCCCTATTGCCTCTTTCTGCACCCCTCTTCCCTCTTTCTGCACTTCTCTTGCCTCTGTCTGCATCCCTCTTCCCTCTTTCTGCACCTCTCTTGCCTGTTTCTGCATCTCTCTTACAAATGTGTGCTCCCCTATTGCCTCTTTCTGCATCCGTCTTCCCTCTTTCTGCACCTCTCTTGCCTGTTTCTGCAACTTTCTTGCTTCTTTCTGCAGTTCTCTTGCCTCCTTCTGCACCACTGTTGCTTCTTACTGCACTTCTCTTGCCTATTACTGCAACCCTCGTGCCTCTTTCTGCACCCCTGTTGCTTATTTCTGCACTTCTCTTGCTTCTTTTTGTACCTCTCGTGCTTCTTTCTGCACCCCTCTTTCCTCTTTCTGCTCCTCTGTTGCTTCTTTTTGCACTTCTCTTGCTTCTTTCTGCATCTCTCTTGCAAATTTGTGCACCCCTATTGCCTCTTTCTGCACCCTCTTCCCTCTTTCTGCACTTCTCTTGCCTCTGTCTGCATCCCTCTTCCCTCTTTCTGCACCTCTCTTGCCTGTTTCTGCAACTTTCTTGCTTCTTTCTGCAGTTCTCTTGCCTCCTTCTGCACCACTGTTGCTTCTTACTGCACTTCTCTTGCCTATTACTGCACCCCTCGTGCCTCTTTCTGCACCCCTGTTGCTTATTTCTGCACTTCTCTTGCTTCTTTTGTACCTCTTGTGCTTCTTTCTGCACCCCTCTTTCCTCTTTCTGCACCCCTCTTCCCTCTTTGTGCACCTCTTTTGTCTCTTCTGTTGCCTCTTTCTGCACCTATGTTGCTTCTTTCTGCACTTCTCTTGCCTCTTTCTGCACCTCTGTTGCTTCTTTCAGCAACTCTCTTGCCTCTTTCTGCACCCGTTTTGCCTCGTTCTGTAATTCTGTTGTTTCTGTCTGCACTTCTCTTGCTACTTTCTGCACCTCTCTTGCTTCTTTCTGCACCCCTCTTGCCTCTTTCTGCACCTCTCTTCCCTCTTTCTGCCCCTCTCTTACCTTTTTCTGCAGTTCTCTTGCCTCTTTCTGCACCCCTGTTCCCTCTTTCTACACCTCTCTTGCCTGTTTCTACACTTCTCTTGCTTCTTTCTGCACCCCTCTTGCCCATTTCTGCTCCCCTCTTAACTCTTCCTGCACTTCTCTTGCCTCTTTCTGCACCCTTCTTGCCTCTTTCTGCACCTCTGTAGCTTCTTTCTGCACTTCTCTTTCTTCTTTCTGCAGCTCTCTTGCAAATTTGTGCACCCCTCTTGCCTCTTTCTGCACCCCTCTTTCCTTTTTCTGCAACTCTCTTGCCTCTTTCTGCTCCCCTCTTCCCTCTTTCTGCACTTCTCTTGCCTCTTTCTGCACCCCTCTTGCCTCTTTATGCACCTCTGTTGCTTCTTTCTGCACTTCTCTTGCTTCTTTCTGCAGCTCTCTTGCAAATTTGTGCACCCCTCTTGCCTCTTCCTGCACCCCTCTTCCCTCCTTCTGCACCTCACTTGCATCTGTCTGCATCCCTCCTCCCTCTTTCTGCACCTCTCTTGCCTGTTTCTGCAACTTTCTTGCTTCTTTCTGCAGTTTTCTTGCCTCCTTCTGCACCACTGTTGCTTCTTTCTGCAATTCTCTTGCCTATTTCTGCACCCCTTGTGCCTCTTTCTGCACTCCTGTTGCTTATTTCTGTACTTCTCTTGCTTGTTTTTGTACCTCATGTGCTTCTTTCTGCATACCTATTGTCTCTTTCTGCACCCCTCTTCCCTCTTTCTGGACCTCTCTTACCTCTGTATGCACCTCTCATGCCTCTTTCTGCACTTCTCTTGCTTCTTTTTGTTCCTCTTGTGCTACTTTCTGCACCCCTCTTTCCTCTTTCTGTACCCCTCTTCCCTCTTTCTGCACTTCTCTTGCCTCTTTCTGCACCTCTCTTGCCTCTTTCGGCACTTCTCTTGCCTTTTTCTGCACCTCTGTTGCTTTTTTCTGCACTTCTCTTGCTTCTATCTGCACCTCTCTTGCTTCTTTCTTAACCCCTGTTGCCTCTTTCTGCATTCACCTTCCCTCTTTATGTACCTCTTGTCTCTTTCTGCTCCCCTCTTCCCTCTTTCTGCACCCCTCTTGCCTCTTTCTGCACCTCTGTTGCTTCTTTCTGCACTTCTCTTGCTTCTTTCTGCAGCTCTCTTGCAAATTTGTGCACCCCTCTTGCCTCTTCCTGCACCCCTCTTCCCTCCTTCTGCACCTCACTTGCATCTGTCTGCATTCCTCCTCCCTCTTTCTGCACCTCTCTTGCCTGCTTCTGCAACTTTCTTGCTTCTTTCTGCAGTTTTCTTGCCTCCTTCTGCACCACTGTTGCTTCTTTCTGCAATTCTCTTGCCTATTTCTGCACCCCTTGTGCCTCTTTCTGCACCCCTGTTGCTTATTTCTGTACTTTTCTTGCTTGTTTTTGTACCTCACGTGCTTCTTTCTGCATACCTATTGTCTCTTTCTGCACCCCTCTTCCCTCTTTCTGGACCTCTCTTACCTCTGTATGCACCTCTCATGCCTCTTACTGCACTTCTCTTGCTTCTTTCTGCACCTCTCTTGCTTCTTTCTGCACCCCTGTTGCCTCTTTCTGCACTTGTCTTCCCTCTTTGTGCACCTCTCTTGTCTCTTTGCGCACCTCTCTTGCCTCTCTCTGCACCTCTGTTGCCTTTTTCTGCACCTATGTTTCTTCTATCTGCACTTCTCTTGCCTCTTTCTGTACCTCTGTTGCTTCTTTCAGCACCTCTCTTGCCTCTTTCTGCACCTCTCTTGCCTCGTTCTGTGCTTCTATTGCTTCTTTCTGCACTTCTCTATCTACTTTCTGCACCTTTCTTGCATCTTTCTGCGCACCTCTTGCCTCTTTATGCACCTCTCTTCCCTCTTTCTGCACCTCTCTTGCCTTTTTCTGTGGTTCTCTTGCCTCTTTCTGCACCCCTGTTCCCTCTTTCTGCACCTTGCTTGCCTGTTTCTGCACTTCTCTTGCTTCTTTCTGCACCCCTCTTGCCTCTTTCTGCTCCCTCTTCCCTCTTCCGGCACTTCTCTTGCCTCTTTCTGCACCCTTCTTGGCTCTTTCTGCACCATTGTTTCTTCTTTCTTCACTTCTCTTGCTTATTTCTCCACTTCTCTTGCTTCTTTTGTACCTCTCGTGCTTCTTTCTGCACCCTCTTGCCTCATTCTGCACCCCTCTTCCTTCTTTCTGCACCTCTCTTGCCTCTTCCTGCACCTCTCCTGTCTCTTTCTGCACCTCTGTTGCTTTTTTCTGCACTTCTCCTGCTTCCATCTGCGCCTCTCTTACTTTTTACTGCATCCCTGTTGCTTCTTTCCGCACTCATCTTCCCTCTTTGTGCACCTCTCTTGTCTCTTTGTGCACCTCTCTTGTCTCTTTCTGCACCCCAGTTGCTAATATCTGCGCTTCTCTTGCTCCTTTCTGCAACTCTCTTGCAAATATGTGCACCCCTCTTGCCTCTTTTTCTGCATCCCTCTTTCCTATTTCTGCACCTCTCTTACCTCTGTCTGTATCCCTCTTCCCTCTTTCTGCACCTCTCATAACTGTTTCTGCAACTTTCTTTCTTCTTTATGCACTTCTCTTGTCTATTTCTGCACCCCTCGTGCCTCTTTCTGCATCCCTGTTGCTTATTTCTATACTTCTCTTGCTTCTTTTGTACCTCTCGTGCTTCTTTCTGCACCCTTCTTGCCTTTTTCTGCACCACTCTTCCCTCTTTCTGCCCCTCTCTTGCCTCCTTCTGCACTTCTCTTGCCTCTTTCTACACCTCTGTTGCTTTTTTCTAGACTTCTCTTGCATCTATCTGCTTCTATCTATCTGCTTCTATCTGCACCTCTCTTGCTTCTTTCTGCACTCCTGTTACCTCTTTCTGCACTCGGCTTCCCTCTCTTGCCTGTTTCTGCAACTTTTTGGCTTCTTTCTGCAGTTCTCTTGCCTCCTTCTGCACCTCTGTTGCTTCTTTCTGCACCCCTCTTTCCTCTTTCTGCACCCCTCTTCCCTCTTTCTGCACCTCTCTTGCCTCTTTCTGCACCTCTCTTGCCTCCTTCAGCACTTCTCTTGCCTTTTTCTGCACCTCTGTTGCTTTTTTCTGCACTTCTCTTGCTTCTATCTGCACCTCTCTTGCTTCTTTCTTAACCCCTGTTGCCTATTTCTGCATTCGCCTTCCTCTTTATGTACCTCTCTTGTCTCTTTCTGCTCCTCTCTTCCCTCTTTCTGCACTGCTCTTGCCTCTTTCTGCACCCCTCTTGCCTCTTTCTGCACCTCTGTTGCTTCTTTCTGCACTTCTCTTGCTTCTTTCTGCAGCTCTCGCAAATTTGTGCATCCCTCTTGCCTCTTCCTGCACCCCACTTCCCTCCTTCTGCACCTCTCTTGCATCTGCCTACATCCCTCCTCCCTCTTTCTGCACATCTCTTGCCTGTTTCTGCAACTTTCTTGCTTCTTTCTGCATTTCTCTTGCCTCCTTCTTCACCTCTGTTGCTTCTTTCTGCACTTCTCTTGCCTATTTCTGTACCCTTCGTGGCTCTTTCTGCACCCCCGTTGCTTATTTCTGCACTTCTCTTGCTTCTTTTTGTACCTCTCGTGCTTCTTTCTGCCCCCCTCTTGCCTCTTTCTGCACCCCTCTTCCCTTTTTCTGCACCTCTCTTGCCTCTTTCTGCATCTCTCTTGCCTCTTTCTGCACTTCTCTTGCCGCTTTCTGCAACTCTGTTGCTTTTTTCTGCAATTCTCTTGCTTCTTTCTGCACCCCGTTGCCTCTTTTTTCATTCGTCTTCTTTCTTTCTGCACCCCTCTTGTCTCTTTCTGCTCCCCTCTTCCCTCTTTCTGCACTTCTCTTGCCTCTTTCTGCACCCCTCTTGCCTCTTTCTGCTCCTCTGTTGCTTCTTTTTGCACTTCTCTTGCTTCTTTCTGCATCTCTCTTGCAAATTTGTGCACCCCTATTGCCTCTTTCTGCACCCCTCTTCCCTCTTTCTGCACTTCTCTTGCCTCTGTCTGCATCCCTCTTCCCTCTTTCTGTACCTCTCTTGCCTGTTTCTGCATCTCTCTTACAAATGTGTGCTCCCCTATTGCCTCTTTCTGCATCCGTCTTCCCTCTTTCTGCACCTCTCTTGCCTGTTTCTGCAACTTTCTTGCTTCTTTCTGCAGTTCTCTTGCCTCCTTCTGCACCACTGTTGCTTCTTACTGCACTTCTCTTGCCTATTACTGCAACCCTCGTGCCTCTTTCTGCACCCCTGTTGCTTATTTCTGCACTTCTCTTGCTTCTTTTGTACCTCTCGTGCTTCTTTCTGCACCCCTCTTTCCTCTTTCTGCTCCTCTGTTGCTTCTTTTGCACTTCTCTTGCTTCTTTCTGCATCTCTCTTGCAAATTTGTGCACCCCTATTGCCTCTTTCTGCACCCCTCTTCCCTCTTTCTGCACTTCTCTTGCCTCTGTCTGCATCCCTCTTCCCTCTTTCTGCACCTCTCTTGCCTGTTTCTGCAACTTTCTTGCTTCTTTCTGCAGTTCTCTTGCCTCCTTCTGCACCACTGTTGCTTCTTACTGCACTTCTCTTGCCTATTACTGCACCCCTCGTGCCTCTTTCTGCACCCCTGTTGCTTATTTCTGCACTTCTCTTGCTTCTTTTGTACCTCTTGTGCTTCTTTCTGCACCCCTCTTTCCTCTTTCTGCACCCCTCTTCCCTCTTTGTGCACCTCTTTTGTCTCTTCTGTTGCCTCTTTCTGCACCTATGTTGCTTCTTTCTGCACTTCTCTTGCCTCTTTCTGCACCTCTGTTGCTTCTTTCAGCAACTCTCTTGCCTCTTTCTGCACCCGTTTTGCCTCGTTCTGTAATTCTGTTGTTTCTGTCTGCACTTCTCTTGCTACTTTCTGCACCTCTCTTGCTTCTTTCTGCACCCCTCTTGCCTCTTTCTGCACCTCTCTTCCCTCTTTCTGCCCCTCTCTTACCTTTTTCTGCAGTTCTCTTGCCTCTTTCTGCACCCCTGTTCCCTCTTTCTACACCTCTCTTGCCTGTTTCTACACTTCTCTTGCTTCTTTCTGCACCCCTCTTGCCCATTTCTGCTCCCCTCTTAACTCTTCCTGCACTTCTCTTGCCTCTTTCTGCACCCTTCTTGCCTCTTTCTGCACCTCTGTAGCTTCTTTCTGCACTTCTCTTTCTTCTTTCTGCAGCTCTCTTGCAAATTTGTGCACCCCTCTTGCCTCTTTCTGCACCCCTCTTTCCTTTTTCTGCAACTCTCTTGCCTCTTTCTGCTCCCCTCTTCCCTCTTTCTGCACTTCTCTTGCCTCTTTCTGCACCCCTCTTGCCTCTTTCTGCACCTCTGTTGCTTCTTTCTGCACTTCTCTTGCTTCTTTCTGCAGCTCTCTTGCAAATTTGTGCACCCCTCTTGCCTCTTCCTGCACCCCCTCTTCCCTCCTTCTGCACCTCACTTGCATCTGTCTGCATCCCTCCTCCCTCTTTCTGCACCTCTCTTGCCTGTTTCTGCAACTTTCTTGCTTCTTTCTGCAGTTTTCTTGCCTCCTTCTGCACCACTGTTGCTTCTTTCTGCAATTCTCTTGCCTATTTCTGCACCCCTTGTGCCTCTTTCTGCACTCCTGTTGCTTATTTCTGTACTTCTCTTGCTTGTTTTTGTACCTCATGTGCTTCTTTCTGCATACCTATTGTCTCTTTCTGCACCCCTCTTCCCTCTTTCTGGACCTCTCTTACCTCTGTATGCACCTCTCATGCCTCTTTCTGCACTTCTCTTGCCTCTTTCTGCACCTCTCTTGCTTCTTTCTGCAACCATGTTGCCTCTTTCTGCACTCGTCTTCCCTCTTTGTGCACCTCTCTTGTCTCTTTGCGCACCTCTCTTGCCTCTCTCTGCACCTCTGTTGCCTTTTTCTGCACCTATGTTTCTTCTTTCTGCACTTCTCTTGCCTCTTTCTGTACCTCTGTTGCTTCTTTCAGCACCTCTCTTGCCTCTTTCTGCACCTCTCTTGCCTCGTTCTGCGCTTCTATTGCTTCTTTCTGCACTTCTCTATCTACTTTCTGCACCTTTCTTGCATCTTTCTGCGCACCTCTTGCCTCTTTCTGCACCTCTCTTCCCTCTTTCTGCACCTCTCTTGCTTTTTTCTGTGGTTCTCTTGCCTCTTTCTACACCCCTGTCCCCTCTTTCTGCACCTTGCCTGCCTGTTTCTGCACTTCTCTTGCTTCTTTCTGCACCCCCTCTTGCCTCTTTCTGCTCCCCTCTTCCCTCTTCCGGCACTTCTCTTGCCTCTTTCTGCACCCTTCTTGGCTCTTTCTGCACCATTGTTTCTTCTTTCTTCACTTCTCTTGCTTATTTCTCCACTTCTCTTGCTTCTTTTGTACCTCTCGTGCTTCTTTCTGCACCCCTCTTGCCTCATTCTGCACCCTCTTCCTTCTTTCTGCCCCTCTCTTGCCTCTTTCTGCACCTCTCCTGTCTCTTTCTGCACCTCTGTTGCTTTTTTCTGCACTTCTCCTCCTTCCATCTGCGCCTCTCTTACTTTTCACTGCATCCCTGTTGCTTCTTTCTGCACTCATCTTCCCTCTTTGTGCACCTCTCTTGTCTCTTTGTGCACCTCTCTTGTCTCTTTCTGCACCCCAGTTGCTAATATCTGCGCTTCTCTTGCTCCTTTCTGCAGCTCTCTTGCAAATATGTGCACCCCTCTTGCCTATTTTTCTGCATCCCTCTTTCCTATTTCTGCACCTCTCTTACCTCTGTCTGCATCCCTCTTCCCTCTTTCTGCACCTCTCATAACTGTTTCTGCAACTTTCTTTCTTCTTTATGCACTTCTCTTTTCTATTTCTGCACCCCTCGTGCCTCTTTCTGCATCCTTGTTGCTTATTTCTATACTTCTCTTGCTTCTTTTGTACCTCTCGTGCTTCTTTCTGCACCCTTCTTGCCTCTTTCTGCACCACTCTTCCCTCTTTCTGCCCCTCTCTTGCCTCCTTCTGCACTTCTCTTGCCTCTTTCTACACCTCTGTTGCTTTTTTCTAGACTTCTCTTGCTTCTATCTGCTTCTATCTATCTGTACCTCTCTTGCTTCTTTCTGCACTCCTGTTACCTCTTTCTGCACTCGGCTTCCCTCTCTTGCCTGTTTCTGCAACTTTTTGGCTTCTTTCTGCAGTTCTCTTGCCTCCTTCTGCACCTCTGTTGCTTCTTTCTGCACCCCTCTTCCCTCTTTCTGCACCCCTCTTCCCTCTTTCTACACCTCTCTTGCCTCTTTCTGCACCTCTCTTGCCTCCTTCAGCACTTCTCTTGCCTTTTTCTGCACCTCTGTTGCTTTTTTCTGCACTTCTCTCCGAATTTAGGAAAGCTATTAAAACTTTTCTATTCCCCGCTCTGTAGGTCTCTTGGCTTCTCCTTTGCGCTGCTATTTCCCTCTTGCTATTTAGCGCCGGGACGCCTCTTGGTCGGGGCAGCTGCCGCGCTCTATAAATTTCTCAAAATTCAAATACAAATATTTCCCTTGCTTCTATCTGCACCTCTCTTGCTTCTTTCTTAACCCCTGTTGCCTCTTTCTGCATTCGCCTTCCCTCTTTATGTACCTCTCTTGTCTCTTTCTGCTCCTCTCTTCCCTCTTTCTGCACTGCTCTTGCCTCTTTCTGCACCCCTCTTGCCTCTTTCTGCACCTCTGTTGCTTCTTTCTGCACTTCTCTTGCTTCTTTCTGCAGCTCTCGCAAATTTGTGCATCCCTCTTGCCTCTTCCTGCACCCCACTTCCCTCCTTCTGCACCTCTCTTGCATCTGTCTACATCCCTCCTCCCTCTTTCTGAACCTCTCTTGCCTGTTTCTGCAACTTTCTTGCTTCTTTCTGCATTTCTCTTGCCTCTTTCTTCACCTCTGTTGCTTCTTTCTGCACTTCTCTTGCCTATTTCTGTACCCTTCGTGGCTCTTTCTGCACCCCGTTGCTTATTTCTGCACTTCTCTTGCTTCTTTTTGTACCTCTCGTGCTTCTTTCTGCCCCCCTCTTGCCTCTTTCTGCACCCCTCTTCCCTTTTTCTGCACCTCTCTTGCCTCTTTCTGCATCTCTCTTGCCTCTTTCTGCACTTCTCTTGCCTCTTTCTGCAACTCTGTTGCTTTTTTCTGCAATTCTCTTGCTTCTTTCTACACCCCGTTGCCTCGTTCTTCATTCGTCTTCTTTCTTTCTGCACCTCTCTTGTCTCTTTCTGCTCCCCTCTTCCCTCTTTCTGCACTTCTCTTGCCTCTTTCTGCACCCCTCTTGCCTCTTTCTGCTCCTCTGTTGCTTCTTTTTGCACTTCTCTTGCTTCTTTCTGCATCTCTCTTGCAAATTTGTGCACCCCTATTGCCTCTTTCTGCACCCCTCTTCCCTCTTTCTGCACTTCTCTTGCCTCTGTCTGCATCCCTCTTCCCTCTTTCTGCACCTCTCTTTCCTGTTTCTGCAACTTTCTTGCTTCTTTCTACAGTTCTCTTGTCTCCTTCTGCACCTCTGTTACTTTTTCTGCACTTCTCTTGTCTATTTCTGCACCCCTCTTGCCTCTTTCTGCCCCCTGTTGCTTCTTTCTGCACTTCTCTTGCTTCTTTTTGTACCTCGCGTGCTTTTTTCTGTACCCTTCTTGCCTCTTTCTGCACCCCTCTTACCTCTTTCTGCACCTCTCTTGATTCTTTCTGCACCTCTCTTTCCTGTTTCTGCAACTTTCTTGCTTCTTTCTGCAGTTCTCTTGTCTCCTTCTGCACCTCTGTTGCTTCATTCTATACTTCTCTTGTCTATTTCTGCACCCCTCTTGCCTCTTTCTGCCCCCCTGTTGCTTCTTTCTGCACTTCTCTTGCTTCCTTTTGTACCTCGCGTGCTTTTTTCTGTACCCTTCTTGCCTCTTTCTGCACCCCTCTTACCTCTTTCCGCACTTCTCTTGCATCTTTCTGCACCTCTGTTACTTTTTTCTGCACTTCTCTTGCTTCTATCTGCACCTCTCTTGCTTCTTTCTGAACCCCTGTTGCCTCTTTCTTCACTCGTCTTCCCTCTTTGTGCACCTATTTTGTCTCTTTGTGCCCCTCTATTGCCTCTCTCTGCACTTCTGTTGCTTCTTTCTGCACCTATGTTGCTTCTTTCTGCACTTCTCTTGCATCTTTCTGCACCTCTGTTGCTTCTTTCAGTACCTCTCTTGACTCTTTCTGCACCCTTTTGCCTCATTCTGTAATTCTGTTGCTTCTTTCTGCACTTCTCTTGCTACTTTCTGCACCCCTCTTCCCTCTTTCTGCACCTCTCTTACCTCTGTCTATACCACGCATGCCTCTTTCTGCACTTCTCTTCCCTCTTTCTGCACCTCTGTTACTTTTTTCTGCACTTATCTTGCTTCTATCTGTATCTCTCTTGCTTCTTTCTGCACCCCTGTTGCCTCTTTCTGCACACGTCTTCCCTTTTTGTGCACCTCTCTTGTCTCTTTGTGCACCTCTCTTGCCTCTCTCTGCACTTCTGTTGCCTCTTTATGCACCTATGTTTCTTCTTTCTGCGTCCCTCTTGCCTCTTTCTGCACCTCTCTTCCCTCTTTCTGCACCTCTCTTGCCTTTTTCTGCAGTTCTCTTGCCTCTTTCTGCACCTCTATTGCCTGTTTATGCACTTCTCTTGCTTCTTTCTGCACCCCCTCTTGCCTCTTACTGTTCCCCTCTTCCCTCTTCCTGCACTTCTCTTGCCTCTTTCTGCACCCTTCTTGGCTCTTTCTGCACCATTGTTGCTTCTTTCTTCACTTCTCTTGCTTCTTTCTGCAGCTCTCTTGCAAATTTGTGCTCCCCTCTTGCCTCTTTCTGCACCCCTCTTTCCTCTTTCTGCACCTCTCTTGCCTCTGTTTGCATCCCTCTTGTGAGAAGTTGGCCTGGCATATGCTGTCCACTATTTATAGTGGGCACCTTGCACCAGTCCAAACAACCCCTTATTGGAGATAGGTTAAAGACAATCTTTATTGAAAGCTACCCTAGTGGTAGCTATGGAGAGCAGCCTTCAGGCTAAGTCTTGAAGGAATGTAAAGCAGCGTGTTTTACCAGTCTATAATCTCTTGAGTGACCAAATGAAAGAGGACCACACCAGGTATATATTCAAAATATATGTATTTATTGCTAAACACACCCAGGTGGGCCTCTGAGGGCATAGGTACCTCAGAGGCCTACCAGGGGCTGCAGCATGTATTGTGCCACCCCTGGAAGGCCATCCAAAATGACACCACAGGTCTGCTACTGCAGCCTAGGTAAGGTGGTGCATGCACCCCTTACTGTGATATAGGCTACCTATATCACTACATACATACACACATATAAACCTATAAGTCACTCCTATGGCAGGCCTTATCAATCCTGAAGGCAGAGTGAGTGGTTCCTATGTGAGAGGGTGCCCCTGCATGAGCAGGGCCCCTCTGCAGCGTTCGGAGACCCTTCTCTGATGCTGTTTGTAGTGCAGCCTGACCATATACTCTTAAGCGCATTATAACCTCGCGTTAAATGCTAACTTTGGGATGGCTGCACGGAAACATGTCGTGTTTGGTGTCAAACATCTTGGAATACTACCCCCCCACCAGTTCTGGCGGTGGGGGTAGCATTCCACCCTTCTAGAGGGAGAGACATGTACACACCGGTATACCCGGTACTGACTTTCCAGAGCCCTGGCATCACAAAATGGATGTCGCTGCCACAGACACGAGTCTGGCCTCCTGCTGCTGACCGAAACTCCGGCAGGGGAGGCCTGGACAATAGGTTTCCTGTCCCAGGGAGGTGTAACCACCTCCCCAGACAGGATAGTGTGTATTGGGGCTGGGCGGGAGCACTCTCTGGTGCTTTGAAGTCCTGCACTGGGGGCACATTTGGTGTCCCTGTGCATACCCCAGTTCAAACCGGCTCAGGGGCTTCCAGGCCCAGCTCTGGCGCGAAACTGGACAAAGGGAAAGGGGTGGAACCACCCCTCTGCCCTGACCCTCCCATAGGTGGGGCCACAGAGTATGTCCAACCCCCTACCTTAGTATAAGTATGGGACCCCAGTCCTTAGGACTTTAGATTTACCTGGACGAAACTCTGATACAGAATCCTGGACCTTCGACGCTCTACTTTAAGATTAGAGGACTGAAGAATCTCCCTTGGGGTCAAGGAGTGACTCCCCTGCTTGGCAGGCACCAATGAAGCAATTATCCGGTCTGCATCGCTGAAGCTCCCGCCGGACGCCGAAGTCTTTGCATCACCAGAGGTGGATTTCCAAACTTCCCCAAGGCTACCCTGAGTCCCCAGCAGAGCTGAGGCCCGTGGCTATAGTGGGTAATGTGGAACCGTGACCCCTGGACACCGCATAATTTTGTAAGTGCATGATTTTCTGGGTCTCCCACAAAGTTGTGCTTAGGGCTCTGAGTAGCCCCAACCTCTAGCAACGACTGCACCGAAGATCACTGGCCTCCACTCCACGAGTGTACTGTGAGCCAGCTCCACGTGCGTCGACTCGAGGCCCCTTTGCGGTCGCTAGTCCATTGGCTAGTAGGCCCTCCCGAAGGCCAATCTTCTTCTACTTGGGCTCCCTGGTTGCTCCAGGTGTGCCCTGACTTACCCTCGCTGGGTGAGTCCCACAGACCTTGCTGGTCTGCAACATCGTCCTTCTTCCATTTCCACATGACTTGCCGTTGCCAAGGCTTGTTGGGTCCAATACAGTCGCCGACACCCCTGCAATCGACAAACGTCATGGGACAGCTCGAATCCAGCTCCTGGTCATCGTCGACACCTCCTGAACCTCGTGGCTGAAGAGTCAAGACAACTGTCAACCTACCTGAAGCACTCGACATCGGTGGGCATCTGCTCATCGCCTTCCTGGTCACTGGCTAGTGACCCAGACTCTGTCCCCTCTGCTTTCAGGTTCTTCAGATCTTCGATCCACCTTTGGATCCACCCGAACACTTTCGACTTGGCCGCCAGCAGCACTTTGCAGCAGATCGCCATTGAAAGCGACGACGAAACCCGACCCCGAAAGACACCTATGCACCCGGCTCCCCTGGGTGAGGTAACTCGAGTACTCCGGTGCTTCTGTGGGTATTGACACTAGAACAGCCTAGTTCTCAAAGGGTTTGCTCCAAGTCCTCCTCTAAGTGTCCCTTTTCTTTTAAATTCAAACCGCG
Organism: Calotriton arnoldi; assembly: GCA_963921515.1. Classification (NCBI taxonomy): domain Eukaryota; kingdom Metazoa; phylum Chordata; class Amphibia; order Caudata; family Salamandridae; genus Calotriton; species Calotriton arnoldi. The sequence continues at coordinate 434,853 of CAWUFW010013852.1, forward strand.
ACTTTCCCCCTAGAAGTTAACGGCGATTCGCGGCTGTGTTCAAACACTGCACGCGTCCCCCGTGGGTCCCCTGTGTCACTACCTTGGGTGGTTCCTTGTGGTCCAAGCACTTCTACAGGCTCTAGGCCCTGTGTCTAGCTCAGTCGTGGTTCTTATACCACTTTATTGGTATATGGTTTGGTACGCCCCTAGGGCTCAACCGTGTATTTGTGCTATTACTGTAGATAACTAACTTATAATTTATGTATTTCGAACTCTAGCCTCATAAAGAGACTAGAGGGGTGTGTTTAGTAATAAATACATATATTTTGAATATATACCTGGTGTGGTCCTCTTTCATTTGGTCACTCAAGAGATTATAGACTGGTAAAACAAGCTGCTTTACATTCCTTCAAGACTTAGCCTGAAGGCTGCTCTCCATAGCTACCACTAGGATAGCTTTCAATAAAGGTTGTCTTTAACCTATCTCCAATAAGGGGTTGTTTGGACTGGTGCAAGGTGCCCACTATAATTAGTGGACAGCATATGCCAGGCCAACTTCTCACATTGGTGTGCAGCGTGTGTGATTCCAGCTTGTTATTGTTTTACCAGATAAACTCAATTGAATTGATCAACTGAAAACCACTAAGGGTACCTAAGGTACATATAAATCAAGCTTAGTAATACAGTAAGTTCTACTGAACTTAGAGTTGTGTGTTAAAGGATAGCACACCCTTTCTACAACTCAAGAGAGTTTAGTAGGCCACACTAGAGTAGGTAGTGCATACACCACACCTCACTAGTAATGTCTTCAAAGCCAGGACCCAGTGAGTCCTCGCCAGAAGCCAGTGGGCTTCTTCCCTCCAAGTATGATAAACTTCCATTCTTGGAATTGAGAGCATTATGCAATACTAGGAAGTTGAAGGCAGGCAAAAGTGCCAGCACCCAACACCTCATGGAGGTGTTACTAGCTGATGATCTCAGCAGGCCCATAGGGTCTGAGGGGGTAGGCAAAGAGGGTGGGGCAGAAGATGAGGAAGGGGCCAGGGGTGAAGAAACCCAGCCCCCCCCCTCTGAAACTGGCCAGGAAGGTGAAAATGACCTTGTCCTGGAAAACCCAATTCCTCCTGTGGAGCAGGAGGAGGAGGATCAGAATGACCTCCCCTTTGTCCCCCCAGGAAGAGTACTGAGTGTGCCCAGAAGGTCTAGATCTCCTTCTCAGGAGTCTAACCACTCTGACACCTCAATAGGGACCTCTGTCTCCTCTCATAGGAGGGAATCCTCTCATGAGAGGAGGAAGAGACTGATTCAGTATGAGCAAGCCCAGCTTGAACTCAGAAAACAGCAATTGGCTATAGACAGGAGTCCCTAGATCTCTATAGAGAGAGACAAAAGATGGGACTAGAGTCCCATGGTGGCAGCAGTTTCCCCAAAGATAGGGAAAGGTCTTATGACCATAGAAACCTGAGCAAGATTGTCCCTCCCTACCAGAGTGGGGATGACATCCACAAATGGATAACTACTCTAGAGAGGGCCTGTAAAGTACAGAGGGTCCCTCAGGAGCAGTGGGCAGCAATCTTGTGGCTCTCCTTTGCAGACAAAGGTAGAGACAAGCTCCTCACTGTTAGAGAGGAGGATGCTGATAATTACAAAGTCTTGAAGAGTGCTCTAATTGATGGGTTTGGCCTAACCACTGAACAATACAGGTTAAAGTTCAGGGATACCCAAAAGCACAGACTCAAGACTGGGTGGACTTTGTCTATTGTTCTGCCAAGGCTCTGGAAGGTTGGTTATTGGGCAGTAAGGTGTGTGACTTCACAGGATTGTACAATCTGATCATGAGGGAGCAGATTCTTAATAACTGTCAAAATCAGCTGTTGCATCAGCACCTGGTGGACTCTGATCTGACCTCTCCCCAAGAATTGGGAAAGAAGGCAGACAAATGGGTCAGAACCAGGGTGAGGCAGAAGGTACAGAACCAAGGTGGTGACCCTAAGAAGCAAGATTCGAAAAACTCTGATAAGGGTGGGGAGAAGGGTAAAGATCAAAAGTCTTCACAAGGCCCCCAAAAATCTTCTTCAGGTGGGGATTCACAGTCTAACAAAGGGAAAGGCCAAAGGAAACCATGGTGCAAGGTCTGTAAGCAAAAGACCCACTGGACCAGTGATTGCACCAAGTCCAAAGACTCTACTCCAGCCCCCACCAATGCCCCTTAGGCACCTGCTCCCCCTAGTGCAGTTACAGTTGGTGGTGGGACTACACAAGCCAAGGGTTTAGTAGGGTTGACCCTGGGTAAGGAGATGAGCTCTGACCTAGTCAGAGAACTCACTCAGGCTGTCCTAGTCTGTGATGGAGGCATGGATATGACCTCTTCTGTGAGTCCCAGTAATCTGGGCAAGTACAGGCAACAACCCTTAATCAATGGAAAAGAGGCTTTGGAATTAAGGGACCCAGGGGCAAGTGTCACCATGGTGACACAAGACCTTGTGAATCCTGGGCAGATTATACTTGGTGAAATGTACCAAGTGACCAATGCTAGCAACGTCAGAACAGACCATACTCTGGCAGTTGTTAACTTCTCCTGGGGAGGGGTAACTGGCCTTAAGAAGGTTGTGGTAAGTGCAGACCTACCAGTTGAATGCTTGCTTGGCAATGACTTAGAAACTTCAGCTTGGGCAGAAGTGGAGCTCAGGACCCATGCAGAAATGCTGGGCATCCCTGCAGATGTGTTTGCTGTGACCAGGTCACAAGCCAAAATGTCTAACACTGAACAGGCCTTGGATTCTGGAATAATGGACCAAGTGCCCTCCAAGAAGAGGAGTAGTAGGGTAAAGGCAGTGCCTTCCCCTTGGCTCAGAAGGAAGATCAGTCTCTTGAGGGGGATGATCTCAGTCCTGAGGAAGGAACTGTCCCAGAGGAGCTTGAACCTGACCAGGTTGAGTTCTTGGGGACAGGGGGCCCTTCCAGGGCAGATCTGAGCCAGGAGCAGCAGAGCTGCCCCTCTCTTGAACCCCTCAGACAGCAAGCTGCTGCTGAGGCTGCTGGGAAAGCTAGTGGTCCCCATACTGTGTATTGGGATGATGGACCCTTGTACTCAGAGTGTAGAGACCCCAAGCCTGGTGCCACCAGGAGGTTGGTTATACCTCTGAAGTTCAGGGGCTTCCTATTGACCCTAGCCCATGACATTCCCTTAGCAGGTCACCTGGGCCAGAACAAGACTTGGGACAGAATTGTCCCTCACTTTCACTGGCCCCACATGTCTGAAGACACCAAGGAGTTTTGTCGCTCCTGTGTAACCTGCCAGGCCAGTGGCTAGGCAGGTGGCACTACAAAGGCCCCCTGATACCACTACCTGTGGTGGGGGTTCCCTTTGAAAGGGTGGGGATTGACATTGTTGGTCCCATGGATCCCCAAACAGCATCTGGGCACAGGTTTATCCTGGTGGTAGTGGATCATGCCACCAGGTACCCAGAGGCTATTCCCCTTAGGACCACTACAGCACCTGTGGTGGCAAGGGCCCTCCTGGTAATTTTCTCAAGAGTGGGCTTCCCTAAGGAGGTTGTATCAGACAGGGGTGCTAACTTTATGTCTGGATACTTAAAAGCAATGTGGAAGGAGTGTGGAGTGACTTACAAGTTCACCACACCCTATCACCCACAATGCAATGGTTTAGTTGAGAGATTCAACAAAACCTTGAAGGGCATGATTAAAGGGCTCCCAGAAAAGCTTAGGCGAAGATGGGACATACTCTTGCCCTGCCTTTTATTTGCATACAGGGAGGTACCTCAAAAGGGGTTGGCTACAGCCCTTTTGAACTTTTGTTTGGTCACCCTGTCAGGGGTCCATTGTGCTTGGTGAAGGAAGGATGGGAGTTACCTCTCAAGCCCCCAAAGCAAGACATAGTGGACTATGTACTTGGTCTCCGCTCCCGGATGGCTGAGTATATGAAAAAGGCAACTAAAAACCTTGAGGCTAGCCAGGAACTTCAAAAAGCCTGGCATGACCAAAGGCTGTACTGACTGTTTACCAGCCAGGACAGAAGGTGTGGGTGTTGGAGCCAGTGGCCCCAGCAGCTCTCCAAGACAAATGGAGTGGACCCCATACCATTGTTGAACAGAAGGGTGAGGTTACCTATTTGGTGGACCTAGGAACACCCAGGAGTCCCCACAGGGTTCTCCATGTCAACAGGTTAAAACAATATGTGGACAGGGCAGACATGGGCTTGCTCATGGCTACTGATGAGGGACAGGAGGAAGAGAGTGACCCACTCCCTGACCTGCTCTCACAGAACCCTGATGATGGGTCAGTGGATGGTGTAGCCTTGGCAGGCAGCCTCACTACCCAGCAGCAGACTGATTGCAGACAGGTGCTCAATCAGTTCAGACACATATTCTCACTGACACCCAGTCAGACTACCTGGTGCACTCATGAAGTGGACACTGGGGACAGTCTGCCTATTAAAAATAAGATTTATAGGCAACCTGACCATGTCAGGGACTGTATCAGGACAGAAGTCCAGAAGATGTTGGATTTGGGAGTTATTGAACCCTCAGATAGCCCTTGGGCTAGTCCAGTGGTCCTTGTGCCAAAACCTCACACCAATGGTGGGAAAAGAGAGATGAGGTTTTGTGTGGACTACAGGGGTCTCAATGCAGTCACTAGGACTGATGCCCATCCAATACCAAGGGCAGATGAGCTAATAGACACTTTGGCCTCAGCCAAGTATCTAAGCACATTTGACCTGACAGCTGGCTACTGGCAGATCAGACTAGCTGATGATGCAAAGCCAAAGACAGCATTCTCAACCCCTAGTGGGCATTATCAATTTGTGGTGATGCCCTTTGGTCTGAAGAATGCACCTGCCACTTTTCAGAGGTTGGTGAATATAGTCCTTACAGGTCTGGAAGCCTATAGTGCAGCATATCTAGATGATATTGCTGTCTTTAGCTCCACCTGGGAGGATCACCTGGTCCACCTCAGAAATGTTTTGCAGGCCCTGCAGAAAGCAGGCCTGACTATCAAGGCCACAAAGTGCCAGAAAGGGCAGAGTCAGGTTGTGTACCTGGGCCACCTTGTGGGTGGAGGCCAGGTTCAACCACTGCAGAGCAAGATCCAGACCATCATGGACTGGACTGCTCCAACTACCCAGACTCAGGTGAGAGCCTTCTTAGGCCTGACTGGGTACTATAGGAGATTTGTCAAGGGGTATGGATCAATAGTGACACCCCTGAATGACTTAACTTCCAAGAAAATGCCCAAAAGGTTCAGTGGACAGTTAGCTGTCAAAAGGCATTTGATGACCTAAAGCAGGCCATGTGCACTGCTCCCATTCTACAGAGTCCTGATTACTCCAAGAAGTTCATTGTCCAAACAGATGCATCTGAATTGGGGGTAGGGGCTGTACTGTCACAATTGAATGATGAAGGTCAGGATCAGCCAGTAGCTTTTATTAGCAGAAGGCTGACCCCTAGAAAGAAACGTTGGTCAGCCATTGAGAGGGAGGCCTTTGCTGTGGTCTGGGCTCTGAAGAAGTTGAGGCCATACTTGTTTGGTACTCACTTCCTTGTTCAAACAGACCATAAGCCCCTCTTATGGCTAAAACAAATGAAAGGTGAAAACCCCAAACTGCTTAGGTGGTCCATTTCCCTACAGGGGATGGACTTCACAGTGGAACATAGACCTGGGAGTAACCATGCCAATGCAGATGGACTCTCTAGGTACTTCCACTTAGAACATGAAGACTTAACTGGGTAAGGTTAGTTTAATGTCCCTACGTTTGGGGGGGGGGGGTTGTGTAGGAGAGTAGGATCTGCTTCACATGGGTACCCCCACTTTTTGCTTTTGCGTCACTGTTTTTCGACCTTAGTCTGGCTGGGGCCCTGCTAATCAGAACCCCAGCCTAGCTGCTTCCTCTCTAAAATGGTTTTCATGTGCCTTAGGCACATCTCGGATTGGAATATGGAGTGCCCTTATAAGTCCCTAGTATATGGTATACTATGTACCCAGGGCATAGGTACCTCAGAGGCCTACCAGGGGCTGCAGCATGTATTGTGCCACCCCTGGAAGGCCATCCAAAATGACACCAGAGGTCTGCTACTGCAGCCTGGGTAAGGTGGTGCATGCACCCCTTACTGTGATATAGGCAACCTATATCACTACATACATACACACATATAAACCTATAAGTCACTCCTATGGCAGGCCTTATCAATCCTGAAGGCAGAGTGCGTGGTTCCTATGTGAGAGGGTGCCCCTGCATGAGCAGGGCCCCTCTGCAGCGTTCGGAGACCCTTCTGTGATGCTGTTTGTAGTGCAGCCTGACCATATACTCTTAAGCGCATTATAACCTTGCGTTAAATGCTAACTTTGGGATGGCTGCACGGAAACATGTCGTGTTTGGTGTCAAACATCTTGGAATACTACCCCCACCGCCAGTTCTGGCGGCGGGGGTAGCATTCCACCCTTCTAGAGGGAGAGACATGTACACACCGGTATACCCGGTACTGACTTTCCAGAGCCCTGGCATCACAAAATGGATGCCGCTGCTGACCGAAACTCCGGCAGGGGAGGCCTGGACAATAGGTTTCCTGTCCCAGGGAGGTGTAACCACCTCCCCAGACAGGATAGTGTGTATTGGGGCTGGGCGGGAGCACTCTCTGGTGCTTTGAAGTCCTGCACTGGGGGCACATTTGGTGTCCCTGTGCATACCCCAGTTCAAACTGGCTCAGGGGCTTCCAGCCCCTGCTCTGGTGCGAAACTGGACAAAGGGAAAGGGGTGTAACCACCCCTCTGCCCTGACCCTCCCATAGGTGGGGCCACAGAGTATGTCCAACCCCCTAAGTTAGTATAAGTATGGGACCCCAGTCCTTAGGACTTTAGATTTACCTGGATGAAACTCTGATACAGAATCCTGGACCTTCGACGCTCTACTTTAAGATTAGAGGACTGAAGTATCTCCCTTGGGGTCAAGGAGTGACTCCCCTGCTTGGCAGGCACCAACAAAGCAATTGTCCGGTCTGCATCGCTGAAGCTCCCGCCGGACGCCGAAGTCTTTGCATCACCAGAGGTGGATTTCCAGACTTCCCTGAGGCTACCCTGAGTCCCCAGCAGAGCTGAGGCCCGTGGCTATAGTGGATAATGTGGAACTGTGAACCCTGGACACCGCATACTTTTGTAAGTGCATCCTCTTCTGGGTCTCCCACGAAGTTGTACTTTGGGCTCCGAGTAGCCCCAGCCTCCAGCACCGACTGCACCGAAGAACACTGGCCTCCACTCCACGAGTGTCCTGTGAGCCAGCTCCAAGTGGGTTGACTCGAGGCCCCTTCGCGGTCGCTAGTCCATTGGCTAGTAGGCCCTCCCGAAGGCCAATCTTCTTCTGCTTGGGCTCCCTGGTTGCTCCAGGCGTGCACTGACTTACCGTCGTGGGGTGAGTCCCACAGACCTCGCTGGTCTGCAACATCGTCCTTCTTCCATTTCCAAGAGACTTGCCGTTGCCAAGGCTTGTTGGGTCCAATCCGGTCGCCGACATGCCTGCAATCGACAGACGTTGTGGGGCAGCTCGATTCCAGCTCCTGGTCATCGTCGACGCCTCCTGGACCTCGTGGCTGAAGAGTCAAGACAACTGTCAACCTACCTGAAGCACTCGACATCGGTGGGCATCTGCTCATCGCCTTCCTGGTCACTGGCTAGTGACCCAGACTCTGTCCCCTCTGCTTTCAGGTTCTTCAGATCTTCGATCCACCTTTGGATCCACCCGAACACTTTCGACTTGGCCGCCAGCAGCACTTTGCAGCAGATCGCCATTGAAAGCGACGACGAAACCCGACCCCGAAAGACACCTATGCACCCGGCTCCCCTGGGTGAGGTAACTCGAGTACTTCGGTGCTCCCGTGGGTATTGACACTATGTGAGAAGTTGGCCTGGTATATGCTGTTCACTAATTAAAGTGGACACCTTGCACCAGGGCAAATCGACTCTTATGGTAGATAGGTTTAAGACAACCTTTTAAAGAAAGCTATCCTAGTGGTAGCTGTGGAGAGCAGCCTTCAGGCTAAGTCTCGGAGGAATGTAAAGCAGCTTGTTTTACCATATAATCTCTTGAATCACCAAATGAAAAGACACCACACAGGTATATATATCAAATATATATGTATTTATTTCTAAATAACTCTCTACTAATCTCTTTATGAGATTAGAAGACAAACATATGCACAAATCAACGTTTCACAATAAGTTAAGCACAAAATATGGCTGGGGCCCTAGGGGCGTACCAGACCATATACTAAGTAAGAGACTTAGAAACAACGACTTGCAGGGAGACAAGGCCTAGGGCCTTCAGAAGTGCTGGGGCCTCACAAAACCACCCAAGGCAGGTAAGTAAAGGACCCACGGGGGACGCGTGCAGTGTGGATACACAGGCGCGAATCGCCGTTAACTTCAATGGGGCAAGTCGCGGTTGGAAATAAAGAGTTTTAGGATACTTCGGGAGAACCTACAAGCAAGTCACTTACAGGGTAAGTAGTTCTAGGGCCCACACCCACAGGAGCACCGTAGTGCTGGAGTTACCTCACCCAGGGAAGCCGGGTGCACAGGTGTCCTTTGGTGTCGGGTCGCGGCGTCGTTTTCAATGGCGAACAAAGAAGACTTGCTGCTTGCGGGAGCTGAAGAAGTGTCCGGTGGAATCCAAGCCTGGATTCTGAAGAAGGATGACCTGAAAGCAGAGGGGACAGTGTTCAAAGTCACTTGGCAGTGACCCGGGGCAAGGAAGATGGATGCCCACCGTCGTCGGTCGCTTCAGGTCGGTTGCGGGTGCCTTGACTCTTCAGCCACGTGAGTCCAGGAGGCGTCGACGACAACCAGGAGCTGGATTCGGTGTGTCCCTCGACGTCTGCAGCTGACTGCGGTGTCGGCAACTCGATAGGAGCCAACAAGCCTTGGCAGCCGCAAGTCTCGGGGAGATGGAGAAAAGTCGATGGCGCAGACCAGCAAGGTCTGAGGAACTCACCCAGCGAGGGTAAGTCAGGGCAGGCCTGGAGCAACCAGGGGAGCCCTTTGGTTTCTTTAAGAAGTCTTCTGGGGACCCACAAGCCAGCGGGCAAGGGATCGCGAAGACACCTCGGGCGGAATCACTCAACAGGGGCCCACGGTCACTCGGGACGGTGTAGGCCTCTGATCTTCGGAGGGATTCCTGCTGGAGGTCGGGACCACACGTGGTCCAAAGCACAAGTTCGTAGAACGTTGTGAAGGGGTTTTACTCGACAATAGTGCATGGTACCCAGGGGTCGCGGTTTCTCGTTACTCGTGGGGTCCACTTGCCTCAGCTTCGCTGGGGACTCACGATGGCCTGGGAGAGGTCAGGAAATCTACTTCTTGGGCTGCAGGGACTTCGGACTCCGGCGGGAGCGGCGTAGTTTGCGACCGTCGTTGTCGTTTTTGGTGCCTGCCAAGCAGGGGAGTCACTCCTTGACTCCAAGGGAGATTCTTCTGTCTTCCAAAGGTAGTGGAACGTCGAAGGGCCAGGATTCTTCTGTAGAGCGTCGTCCAGGGGTTATCTGCTTTGCAATGGCAAGGTTCCCCCTCTTAAACTAAAAAGAGGGGATGGACTAGCTCTATGACCCCACCTATGGGAGGGTCAAGGGAGGGGTGGCTACACCCACTTCCCTTTGTCCAGTTTCGTGCCAGAGCAGGGGCAGGTAGCCCCTGAGCTGGTTTGAACTGGCATATGCACAGAGGAGCCTTCTGCTCCCCCAGTGCAGGACTTCAAAGCACTCTAAGAGTGCACCCACCCAGCCCCAATACACTAAACCCTGTCTGGAAGGTGGTTACACCTCCCTGTGACAGGATGCCTATTGTTGGGCTTCCTCCACTGCGAGTTTCGGTCATCAGCAGGAGGGCAGCCCAGTGTCTGTGACTGGTGGCATCCATTTTGTGATGCCAGGGCTCTTTAGGATTCTACCGCGTTTCCACAGCAGGTACATGTCTTATCCCTCTAGAAGGGTGGAATGCTACCCCCGCCGCCAAGATTGGCGGGGGGTAGTATTCCAAGATGTTTGACACCAAACACGACATGTTTTGATGCAGCCATTCCAAAGTTAGCATTTACCGCGAGGATATAATGCACTTAAGAGTATATGGTTTAACCGCATCCACAAACAGCACCAGAGAATGGACTCTGAGAACTGCAGAGGGGCCCTGCTCATGCAGAGGCACCCCCTCACATAGAAGCCAAGCACCCTGCCCTCAGGATTGATAGGGCCTGCCTTAGGGGTGACTGATAGGTTTATATGTGTGTGCAGGAGAGATATAGGAAACCTATATCTCAGTGAGGGGTGCTAGCACCACCTCACCCAGGCTGCAGTAGCAGGCCTGTGGTGTCAGATTTAGACTGCTTCCCAGGGGTGGCATAACATATGCTGCAGCCCCTGGGAGGCCTGTGAAGTACCTATGCCCTTGGCACCTAAGGTACCATATACTAGGGACTCATAAGGCACCACAGTATCCAATCACTAGTGCACCTAGAGTGCACTCCATGTCATTTAGAGAGAGAGCAGATAGACTGGGGCCCTGAATAGCAGGGTCCCAGTCCAACTAAGTCATAAACCAGCAAAACACCATAAAAAAAGTGGGGGCAACCATATAGTCAGATTCCACCTTCCTACATAACCCCCCCAAACGAAAGGAGATAAGGCTAACCTTGACCAGTTGAGCCTATATTGACTAAGTGGCCATATAAGGAAGCACCTGCACTAGCATGGTTGCCCCCTATGTTATGGTCCACTAAGCAATCCCTCGCCCTAAGGGTATGAGAGGGTCTCCACCATGGGGAATCACTACCTCTGGTGTGCTTAGGTAAAGTACAAGGCCGGTGAGGTGTCTGAGTAGGGAAGTGAGGCCCTAGGAATGTTGGCCTCAGCTTCCTCAGATCACTGGTCACCATGTATGCCTGTCTTTCCATGACTGAGTTGCACTTTGCTCTAAGGGTCAACCTTTGGCTGCCTACAGCTGGGGGTTGGGTCCCTTTGGATGGAACACTGGAGGGACATGGCAGGTTTGGAACCTTCTGGTCCCAGGTTTGCCCTTGCCTACCAGAGTCCTTCTGGGGGAGGTCCCTACATAAAGGTATGGGGGATCCCTCAGTGTGTAGAGGAATTTTCACCTGGCTAGGGCTACTAGACTGGGTGCCCCTAATCTGCTGATGGGGGCTTCCTCTGGACAGGGGGCCCGGGGGGTCCACTGACCTCCCTGACCTCTGCAGCCCTGGGCTGACTGAGGCAGGGTAGAGAGGGGCAGGTTACCTGCTCCAGACTGGGTACCACCTTGGAAGGGTCCTCTGCCATCAGGGGTGTGGCCAGGCCAGGCCTGACTACCTCTGTGGCAGTTCCTTCACTAGGGGTAGGGTCAGTTCCCTGAGGAGGCTGACCCTTACCTACTGTCTGGGGGAAGAAGACTTTTCTTCAACCCTTGTGCTCTCTTTCGGGGAGAGTGGGCCATTCTTTCAGGCTCCATCTCTCCAAATTCTTGGGCTGGGGCTGTGGCCATCACAGCCCCACTAACCTTGCAGGGACGCCCAACATCCTAAGATGGGTTTGGTGTTCAACTTCAGCCCAGGCTGAAATTTCCAAATCATTGCCCATCAGGCAATCTACAGGTAGGGTTGGGGACACTGCCACTCTTTTGGGCCTGTGACCCCCTCCCAGCTGAGATTGACTATGGCCATGGGGTGATCTGTTCTGACACCATCAATGTTGGTCACCTGGTATTTAAACTCAGGTAAAAGCTGGTGAGGGGGGACTAGTTTCCCTGCCACCATGGTGACACTAGCCCCTGTGTCCCTAAATGCCACAGCTTTCTGACCATTAATCATTGGCTCCAGTCTGTACCTGCCCAATGCTATGGGACCCATGGTAAAGGTGGCATATCCTACACCACCATCAGAATCTGAGGAGTCTGTTGAGGGGGTCCTGTCTAAACTAGGGCCCACCTCTGTTCCTCTTGCAAAAGCACCTAACTTTTTGGGTGCACTACTCCCAACTGGAGGATTACTACTGGTAGTACCAGGAGGGGTGGTAGTAGTTGTTGGAGGAACATTTTCTTTATTGCCATTCCTGGGACAACTGGGATCAGATTTCCAGTGCCCAGGCTTTTTACAGACATGGCAATAGGGTTTCTTTTCAGGAGAGGAAGGAGTTTGGGACCCACCCCCAGAAGAGGAATTTTGGGGCCCTGTAGTGGACTTATCCTTGGATTTATCCCCACCTTTCTCTTGGGACTTGGTAGAATCTTTCTTGTGGTCACCACCCTGATTCTTAGGCCTTACTCTGGTTCTGACCCATTTGTCTGCCTTCTTTCCCAATTCTTGGGGAGAGGTCAGATCAGAGTCCACCAGGTACTGGTGTAAAAGCTGGTTTTGACAATTATTAAGGATCTGTTCTCTCATCATTAGATTATAAAATCCTTTGAAATCAGTAACCCTACTGCCAACCAGCCAACCCTCCAGAGCCTTGGATGCACAATCTACAAAGTCTGTCCAGTCCTGAGTCTGTGCCTTCTGGGTATCTCTGAACTTTAACCTGTACTGCTCAGTGGTTAAGCCAAACCCATCTATCAGTGCACTCTTCAGGACCTCATAATCATCAGCATCCTCCTCTCTAACAGTGAGGAGCTTGTCTCTTCCTTTATCTGAAAAGGAGAGCCACAAGATTGCTGCCCACTGCTTTTGGGGGACCTGCTGTACTCTACAGGCCCTCTCCATAGCAGTTATCCATTTGTGGATATCATCCCCACTCTGGTAGGGAGGAACAACCTTGCTCAGGTTCCTATGGTCAGGGACATATTCTCTGCCTCTAGGGACACTGTTGCTGCCACCAGGGGGTTCTAAACCCTCCCTTCTGGAAGCTCTCTGGATCTCCAGGGCTTCTCTATCCAGTGCCAACTGCTTGGTTCTGAGGGCCACTTTGGCTTCCTCATACTGGAGCAGTTTGCACCTTCTCTCAGAGGAGGTCTCTCTTAAGTTAAAGTATGAGCTCCTCTCTTGGACAAATTCTCTGCCAGAGTGATAAGAGTGCTCAGATTCCCTGGAAGGGGATCTGTGCCTCTCATCCACTCTGCCAGTTCTCTTAGGGAGAACTCCTCTGTCCTGTTCAGGCTCCTTGGAGCCTGGCCCTTCAATCACAGAGTCTTGGTCATTCTGATTTTCATCATCTGACCCAGATACTATGACTGACCCACCCACTGATTCAAACCCTTTAGCTCCTAGAGCCAATCTCAGGTCATCTGCTGTCAGCAGATCTATCAGGTGCAGGGTTGAGGGACTCTGTCCTATCCTCAGGTGTCTGTCAACACACATGGCTCTCAAGTCAGAGAAAGCCATGTCCTTATACTGAGGCTGAGTGGATCCACTGGGTCCACCCTTTAAGGACATTCTAGTGTTGTGCAGTGTTGTACTACCTACACTAGTTTGTGGCCTACTGATCCTAGCTTGAGCTGTGGAAAGGGTGTGCTATCCCTTGGCACACAGCTCTAAGTTCAGTAGAACTTATTGATACTAAGCTTGACTTTATATGTACCTTGAGTACCTATAATGGTTTTCAGTTAGTAATTCAAATAGAGATTTTCTGGTAAAACAATGGCAAGCTGGAATCCCACACGCTGCCCACCAATGTGAGAAGTTGGCCTGGTATATGCTGTTCACTAATTAAAGTGGACACCTTGCACCAGGGCAAATCGACTCTTATGG